>CM034078.1:13382507-13807507 GCA_019845555.1 Aristolochia fimbriata | reverse complement strand
GTCTATTTGAGATAACGATGGACATATCTGATATGTTTTGAATCTTGTTGTTGGAAACGTTAATTAATTACCCCGCCAGTGGCTCTTCTTCCCAAAAGGAAGCTGCCACAAACACTTCTCAGGTGCTTACACATTAAGCATTGAGGAGGACATTTCCTCTGCCTAACTGACTTGATATGGATGGATTGATCATCTTAATATCACAGCTCGCTCTCAAGTCAAGCAAGTCTTTTAAAATGGGTGAACGTACGTAGTGCGGGCATCTGAATAAATTAATTAACTCCAAGAATTAATGTCAATATTAATTTTCCGTCTCCTTATAATTTATCACTTCTTTTAAAAGGTTATGATTTTTCTCTATTTTCTTCCATCACTTATTTCAATGTCACAAATTCCCTCAAAAGAAAAAGAGTATTGACTTCATCTTCTGATTCATTTTTTTCATTCATATCATAGAAGCCAGTGATATATAGTTTTATCTTATTATTTTATTAAAAGGAGTATAATATTAAAAATAAATATCTATTCAAACAGGTATGAGGTTTCAATGCTTGAAATCATTTTGGGTGCTCATGAAGACTGACTAAGTATATTAATTAAGAATCAATCAACCAGACCTAGTTGAAAAGGTTGAGATTCCTTTATCAATTGTCATGATCAGTTCAAATATTGAGACAGCCTCTGATTTGATTCGCCATTTTTTTTTAACGTTGACATATATAGAGTCTCATCCAGACATTTTCTACCTATTCCTTGTAGAAAATTTATGAGAATGGTCTCTTAATTAGGTCAAGTAATTATTTGGATAATGACAATCTCATAGTTATGGTTAGTTAATTATTTTTGGAACAAATGGACCTTAATATCATGTGCTATTTTTCTATTGGACTGTGGATCTCAAATTAATCAATATAACTGTGATTACAATTTAAGCTTATGATAGGGAACCATCTTAGATTTTAGTGAGCCACCATTAGCCAACAAAATAATAATTTCCTTTTCCTCATACATTTAAGTCATGGAAGCTCAAACCCTTGGAATAATATTGCTGATGAACTTTGGATCCTCCATTAAAGTAAATATCAGAAGAATGGGCAACGTATACAACATACGACCCTTCCACAACCAAACATAAAGCATGAGCTAGCCATATATAACACATGCTTATGTGACTCTTATTAATTTCATTCTACTAATACTATCACAAGTACTTCTTACTACATATTATTCAGATTTCAGACACATGACAATGCCATCTGCAAATCAACTTCTTGCTCACAATAATATATCTCAAGGCACAACATAACCTGCAAACACAACGACGTTCAAAACAGATTAGTAATTGTGTGTAGATTGAATTTGCCATGTCTGGTTCAGTCTGCAGGAGTACTGACACAAAGAAATTAAGAGAGAAAGAGAGGGGGAGAGGGGGAGATATATAATTACGTCCACATTTCTTGCCAGCGGGCCTTTTCTTGATGTTGCAGCGTTTGGGGACGGTGATGGCAACGGCAGGATTGATCCCAGCTTTTTTGGCCAATGGTGACAAGAGAACAGCGCAGAGGCATTTGGGTGATGCGGCGAGCAATGCAGAAATTTTGGAGCAGCAAGCAGGAGGGACCTTTGCAGTCCTGCTCTTCGAGGCCCCCAAGCACGGAGTGAGACTAGCAGCCGCGGAATTGATCGGAGTCCTCCCACACTCGCCGGCAGCGGAGGCCAGGTGAATGTAAGCGTGTGAAGCTAGGAGGAAGAGGAACATGGCAACAAAAGGGACCCTGAGCTTCAACGACATTGACGAAGCCATCTGCTCTTTTTTATCACTAGCTAGCTATTCAGTACTATATATACCTGCAAAACCCAGAACCAGAAGAGTACTAGTAGTACTGCCAATGCTAGCTAGCTCCCTGGTTAATTAATTTCTCTGCTGCTTCTGGGACGGCTATGGCCGTGTATTTATATATTGAGAGAGGTGTTCAGTGATCAGTGTGAAAGGTGGAAAAGGAGGATGGCTTCGCTGAAGTGGGGTGGTTGTGCCTGCGGATTTAATGTAAAATTGTAAACATTGCTATTGCTTGTTCTAACACAATCCCCAGTGTGAACTGATACTCCTTTCTGGTTTTCTGTGGAGCAACTTTTGGACCCAGAAGCACGAATGTAATCATGGGGAAGGATGAAGAATGGATGGATCTCTTTTTCTTTCTTGGGACTTGATGACACGCGTCCGGTAATTTTAGAGTTTAGGTTTCTGGGGTCTTCTCCAGTGCGATTGGCTTCGGATGATATGGAGACGTATCCCCCCAGTTTCTGAAAGCTGGTGGGATTCTGAAGATCAACAATGTAGTGACACGAAAGTTTCCGTCATTTGCATATGACACATATATGTAATAATTCGGTCATATGATTGATTGTATATTGTTACTTTACTTTATAATAATATGTATATAGTATTGATACATGTACACTGTTACCATAAGGAATGTTCATGTTGAAGTGGACTTGTGAGGGTGTGTGGATTCTGTCTAGATATGGGAATCGGTTCCTTGAAAATGTAATCGTAGAAAATTGCTGCTGGTACGTTGGCAACGTTTCAGACCCTCTAGATCGTAATTCATCTATGGCTGGCTATGATTTACTATAAAAGCAGTGTTTTTAAAAACCAAACCGAATCAGCCGGTCTGACCTGGTTGAACCAGAATTGGAGGCTAATCTGGTTCTTATTGACTCGGCCTGGTTTAATGTAATCAGCATTATTTTTACCTTTTTTTTATAGAAATATTAAATATATATAACATATGGTGTATAATATACACCAGTCCAACCCGATCTATCCAGGTTCAACCAAAACCGGAAATAGCAACGGTTGGATGACTGGTTTGGTTTTTAAAACATTGATAAATGCAGTATTTTTTCCTCCCAAACAATGTTTTAAAAATCGGGTCGAATGTCCTACCTAATCGAACCACAATTTGGAAGGTATTGTGGATGAGGAAGCCTACGTATATATTTTTTATGACTAAGTCACTACATGGCTTCCATTAGGGGCAGAACTAAACCAAGGCAATTGGCAATTCATAAACTGTTCGAGCTCGATTTCATAAAAGCTTGATTCTGTTTAAATTACTTCAAGCTCGAATCAAACTTAAGCTCTTAGTAAAACTCGTTGAGTTAGTCAAACTAAGCTCAAGTTTAAAGTAGTTTGACTTTAAGCACGATGAGCCAGCTCGTTTGTATTTCAAAATAATATAATCTTTAAAAAATTTAAATATTAACTCATCATTATTAATAAAACAACTTTTGTTTCAAAATGAATTATAAAAGATTTTTAAAAAATAAATTAAAATAAGAAAACACTGTGTATTTCCATTTAATACATACTAAATAAGAATCCGTTATTTGCTTTGGCCACGCTGTATTTTGGCCAGCGGATCCAGGCTCGTAATAAGGAGCCCGGATCCGATGGCCAAAATGCAGTGTGGCCAAAGCGAATCACGGGCACCACATCACGGATTCGCCGGCTTAAGTAGTACCCCCATAATTCGCTTTGGCTACGCTGCATTTTGGCGAGCGGATCCCGGCTCCGTAATAAGACAGTTCTTCTGAGTTCTGATACAAGAGTGTAGCCGCGTGTCCCACATCAACATTGGATTCCACCCTCAAAACAGAGTTACATGTCAGTCTCTCTTTGAGATCAAGGAGAATTTCTTTTTATAACAAGTCATGATCAAGAGAGATGCAAAAATATCAAAAGTATTCTGTGGACAGAGAGGAGCTACTTATGTCAAGCCAAGAATAATGAGACGCAAATTGTCCTCCATTACTTTAATTATGAGGATTAAAAAGACAAGGGTCTTCAAGAAGCCGCCTCATCATTCTCTAATTCTTAAATAATTTCTTCTACTGTAGATGGAGAATAACTGTAAGAATTATGGAGAAGACAGAGACGTGAAGAATAAAGGGGCACTTTTCAACAGTCTTATAACCAAATTCGTCACGGAAGGCGAGAGAGAGGATACCGGAGAAGAGAGGGCAGAGGGCAGAGAGCAGAGATGGGTGGGGATCGAACTGTTGGCATCGGGATGGACTACTCGGCGAGCAGCAAATCGGCCCTGCGATGGACAGTGAACAACCTCGTCGACGCCGGGGACCGTCTCATCCTGATCCACGTTCATTCTGGCAAATCGGATTTACCCACAAAGCAGCTCTGGGAGGACACCGGATCCCGTCTGTGCATTTCATCGAACACCTTGCAGTCTTCTTCTCTAATATTATCTCTTCTCACCCGTTTTCCCTGAACCCTTTTATACCCAATATTTCTGATTCTATTATCGTCTTCTCTCCCTTGCACAGCTTTGATTCCTTTAGAGGAATTCAGGGAAGTCGCGATTTCGAAGCAGTACGGCCTCACCCCTGACCCCGAAGTCCTCGACATTCTCGACACGGTTTCCAGAACAAAAGGGGTACTCTCCAAATCGAAGAAATAATTAAGAGCAAATTAGGATTTGTTCATTCCTCGGAGTAAGTATTCTGATCATATCGATTTTTCGTTTGTGGGTACAGGTGAAGGTAGTCTCGAAGGTTTACTGGGGCGACCCGAGAGAGAAGCTCACCGACGCCGTGGACGACCTGAAGCTGGACTCCCTCGTCCTCGGCAGCAGGGGCCTGGGAAAGATTAAAAGGTAATTAAATACGAATAACTACGAACAATTTTTCTTCCATCGTCTTATTTCGACATGATCATCGACTGATAAATGAATCGACCAATCGATCGATCGATGATCTTCGCAAGGGTTCTGCTCGGGAGCGTGAGCAACTACGTGGTGACCAACGCCACTTGTCCCGTCACGGTGGTGAAGAGCGCTCCAGCAGCTCCAAAAACTTGAACCTGCTCTCTCGCCATACGCGAGGGCGGCGACCGGAGAGAGGGCGGTGTAGTAGTTTGGTGGGACGGTCGGCCTCCGTTCTTACGCGTGGTGGGGACGTGTTGATGCTTCGAGATATCTACATTTGTTGCGTTGCGTGTTTTATTTGGACTGTGCGAACCGAGTACGGACATATTTATACTTGTTTTTTTCTATTGGTTTGCTGTTTAAAAGTTGAAAAACTTGAAATGTCCATGTCTGTTTTCCGAAAAGTTGTAATATTAGAAAAAGCCCATAATACCAAAATAATTATAGAAGAAGGCCCGTGATGCAAAATAACAAAGAAATGGGCCATAATATCGAAATAACTTGAGAGAGGTTCCATGGAATCGGCTTCGGCAACAGGCTGACCTGTTAAAATATTTGAAACGCCAAAATGTTTCGTCCGACAACGACCATCATCATTCGCGTACACTCGCAGCTTGTTATGAACTCGTAGGAGGCATTAACTTTGCTAAAAATATATGAAGATCAAATTAAAAAAAGTTATGAGACCCAGTGTTTTAAAAACTGAACCAAACTGGCCGGTCCAATCCAGTTGAACCAGAATTGAAAGGGAATCTGGTTTTTATTGATGCGGCCCGGTTAACTGTAACCAGTATTATTTTATTTTTTTTATAGAAATATTAAATATATGTAAAATATAGTGTATAATTTCTAGTGGTCCAACCCAGTCTAATCGGGTTCAACCAAAATCGGACATGTGCCAGTTGGATGACCGGTTTAGTTTTTAAAACTATTTCATCGAAAATTCACCAATTCGCGAAGAGGCGCGACCGAGAGAAAAAATCAATTTACGACAGAAAATGTGTTACAATCTCGTATTCTTCCTCTGATTTGATCTCCGTGTGAATTTATGAAGTTTCGACTTCTGGCGAGTTAATGTCGAAATTTGAGTTTCTGAGCGAGTGTGCACTAACGATGATGGTTTCGTCGGTCGGACGGAAGTATTTGTGTTCCACGTGTATCAACTTGTTGACGTTGCCAGTGAACGTGTAGAGTTGCTCTGATTTGAACTAGTAAACTTCGACGAATTATGAGTTGCTTGAACTCCTTCGGCTCGAGAGAGCTTTTGTGCGTGAAAATACTTCTCAACAAAAGAATTTCGAACCCCTTCGACAAAACATTTCTGGCTATTTGTAGCCGTTTCTGTCAATTTGTTAGGGGTCGATCCTTGGAATGGGGATTGTGATCCCCTTTCTAATGCTTCTGTTGAGATGAGAGGAGGACTTGGACATTCCTTCTTTTCCTCCACTGAACGAGGATCAGCGGCAAACTGCTTCAGTTGGCGACCAGACTTGGTCAGTTGAACGTTGAAGAGGCATGCAAGATGACTGGCTGCTGAGTGGCGATGACTCAATGAGTTTTTGCTGACTGGAATGCCAACATGGTCGATGACGCGGCGAGACAAATGGATTCGGTGATGGGCTATGAGAGATAACTTTGAAAACCGGTCAAGCTAAATCCATGATGATCGATTGATGAACTGGTGGGCGTTTGGGCTCGCCGTATTTGGGTCAATTGCATTTTGGTGTCTACAGATTGCCCCCTTAGAGAATTACTCATTCGGAGAGAATGAACAAGTCTTGAATGTGAAAACACACACAACACACACACGCATGCGACATCATTTTTTTTTTTTTCGACCCTCTTACTCTTTTAGGGTCATTTATCTTTTCGTGTATGTATTTTTTTTTTTTTTGTCCTCTTACTCTTTTAGGACAACATATATTTCTTTTTGTGTACACTTGTATCTTGTATATATTTTTTTTTCATTTTCTTTCTTTTCATTTTTTTTTGGCCCTCTTGCTGTTTTAGGGTTGTTTGCTTTTTTTATTGATTTTTTTTTGTGTATACGCATACATATATATAGTATATCTATGGTATGCAGAAGCAATGAGTACCTGACCAGAGGTGTTGTTCAGGTTTGAGTAGCAACGTACTTGTTGGTTGTAGTTTGCCGTGATGATGAATAGAAGTCGGCTGAGCAGAAGTTACAACCTGTTTGAGTGTTGCGGCCGGGGACTGCTTTGGTAGAATGACTTCAACAGAATTGACCACGCACCAAAGGAGAGTGTAAACTCGGTGATATGATCATCGTGCCCGGGGAAGGCACGCACAAGAGTGGAGCGCAGTAGACCTCTCTCTATTTCGGCCGACCTCTCAGTGAGATGGGAGAATTTCTTTGGCGAGTCGCCCCTCTGGAGAAAACCAGTCAATTGGCCGATCCTTCTGGCAATTTCGAAGAATTTTGATACTTCAACTTGAGCGGTATCCCTCCGTAGTGCATCGAAGAGTTGGCGCATACTAGGTGAAGCTTGATGAGCCCCGACCCAATCTGGTCAACTCCTCTAGCATGTGAGTTACTTTGGTGGAGCGATTGCAGCTACTTCAGTAAACTTCGGCGACTCTGGTCATCGCGCCGGAGAAAGATATTGTGAACCGAAGTGAAGCACAATTGCTCTGCTTCTGTTTGACTGAACTTCTTGGCAGGACGACCCGATTTTGGTCAAACTCCGATTTGAGAGAAGGAGATGGATGGAGTAGAGCCATTGGCAGAACGAAACCTGTTTCGATTTGGTCAATTCCCTCGATCAGTAGAGCAACTTCTGTGATTTTGGTCGTCGCGCCTGAGGGAAGCGCGAATTCGGCGATCTGATCATCCCGCCGAGGAAGAAGCGTGTACCAAAGTGGAGCGCAGTAGGCCTCACTCTAGTTTGGCCAACTTCTCGGCGAGATGGGAGAACTCCTTTGGAGAGTTATACCTTTTCGTCAAATCGGTGAATTGGTAGATCATTCTGGCAACTTCGACGAATTTCGACCAACTTGGTTTTGGCAACACCCCTTCGTGCTGTGTCGAAGAATTGACGCAGATTGGGTGAAGCGCTATCTTCGATAAAGCGGCTTCGTCGCTTCTAGTCGTTGCGCTAGAGAAAAGGAGTGTGAACCGAAGTGAAGCGCAAAGGCTTTGCTCCAGTTCGGCCAATCTCTCGGCAAAAAGCATTGTTCTCAACGAGCTTCGTGATATCGAAGTACTTCAATACGGTTGAAATTACTTCGTTGGAGTGGCTTTAGTGGCTTTGTTTCAATTCGGCTGGACCCTTCGACTGATAGGATAGCTTCAGTAACTCTAATCATCGCACCAGAGAGGAGGTACTCACCCGAACAAGGGAGGGTAGGTTGTATTTTGGCCTAGCCAAACCTTCTACCAGACGAGATTTTTTCCGTGATTTCAATCGGCACGCTAGAGAAAGGATGCACGCCAAGATGAGCAAAGTGGGGCCTTCCCTGGCCAAGATGAAACTTTCGACAAGTTGGAATGCGTTGGCAGGCCTGCTTCGTCAAAATTTGCTTTGTTCCTCGTCGATTGTGTGGCCTCAGCGCAGGTTTAAGGAGAGTTGAGTTGAAGTAGGAGGACGTGGGTCCCACTCAGACTGATTTGACGCCCCTTTTCTCTACTGGTAGTTCTATTTCGGATGGGATTCTGATTGTTTCCTATTCGTATTAGGAGCGTCAATCGACTCCTAAGATTAAGGAGTCTCAAAGGATAGGTCGCTCCCTCTTTCTTCTCCTTTTCTGTGATTTGAGTGTCTGTTGACTGTCAGCGACCTACTCCTCCTGTGCGTATGCTACTTGAGTATTCCCTGTGGGTCTGCAACTTTTCGTCTGCATGATTGTAAGTGCCTTGTCTTCTTTGGCGCTTCTGCGAATAGACTTGCATTGAGTGTGTGCAAGTGTATTTCTAATAGCTCCATTTTACAATCCTCTTAGAGTTCCAACGTGAATCAGAGGCTCTCCGCGGATTATAATTAAAAGGTATTGTATATTTTTTTTCTTCTCCTGACAGTCTATGATTGAGTTCGAGTCTGCCGGGTACCCACTCACTTTTCTTTTTCCTCTTTCCTTCCTCCCTATTTCTTCTTCTTTTTCTTTCCTCTCATTTTCAACTTCTCCCTCACTCTCTTTCACGAATTTTCTCTCTTTCTCTTCTTTTTTTTGAATTTGTCTCTCTCCTTTGTTTAGCATTCGGCTCGGTCGTCGGGCGCTAAAATTTTGTTTTGGCCGCGTCCGGCTCGGTTGTCGGGCGCGGAGCTTTTGTTTTGCGTTCCACACGGTCGTCGAACGCTGAAATTTTGTTTTGTCGAGTCCGACTCGATCGCCGGGCACGAAGCTTTTGTGCTGCATCCAGCTTGGTCGCCGGGCGCTGAGCTTTTATGCTGCATCCGGCTTGGTCGCCGAACGCTGCGGATTTGAGTTGGCTGCGTCCGGCTCGGTCGCCGGGCGCGGAGCTTTTGTGTTGTGTCCGGTTTGGTCGCCAAGCGCTGCGGATTTGAGTTGGTTGCGTCCGGCTCGGTCGTCGAGAGCTGCAGATTTGAGTTGGTTGCATTCGGCTCGATTTTCGGGTGCGAAGCTTTTGATTTGGCCGCGTCTGACTCGATTGTTGGGTGCGGAGCTCTTGTGCTGCACCCGGCTCGGTCGCCGGGTGCTACGAATTTGAGTTGGCTGCATCGGGCTCGGTCCAGGTGCTGTGAATTTGAGTTGGCTACGTCAGGCTCGGTCACCAGGTGCGGAGCATTTGATTTGGCCGCGTCTGGCTTTGTTGCCAGGCGCAAAGCTTTTGTGCTGCGTCCAGCTCGATCGTCGGGCGCGAAGATTTTGTGTTGCGTCTGGCTCGCATCCGGCTTGCTTGTCGAGCGCTGCGGATTTGAGTTGGTTGCATCCGGCTCGATTGCTGGGCGCAAAGCTTTTGGTTTGGCCGAGTCCGGCTCAGTCGCCGGGCACAGAGCTTTTGTGTTGCATCTGGCTCAGTCGTTGGGCGCAGAGCTTTTGTGTTGCATCCTGCTCAGCCGTCGGGTGCTACGAATTTGAGTTGGCAGCGTCCGACTCGGTCGCTGGGTGCGGAGCATTTGATTTGGCCGAGTTCGTCTCGATCGTCGGGCGTGGAGCTTCTGTGCTGCATTCGGCTCGATCGCTGGGCGCAGAGCTTTTGTGCTGCGTCTGGCTTGGTCACCGAGCGCTGCGGATTTGAGTTGACTACGTTCGGCTCGGTCGCCGGGCGTGAGCTTTTGTGCTGCGCTCGGCTCGATCGCCGAGCACTGCAATTTCGTTGTGTTGCATCCGACTCAGCCACAGAGTGCGGAACTTTGGTGTGGCGCTCGGCTCGATCATCAAGCGCTGAACTTTTTGATTTGGCTGCGTCCAACTCGGTCGTCGGCCGCTGCAATTTTGTTTTGACGGCGTCCGATTCAGTCTCCTGGCACGAGGCTTTTGTGCTACGTCCGGCTCTGCCTCCGGGCACTGCAAAATTTGTTGTGTCCCATCCGGCTCGGTTGTCGGGCACAGAACTATTGTGTTGCGCTCAGCTCAGTCACCGGGAGCAGAACTTTTTTATTTGGCTGTGTCCGCCTTGGTCGCTAGGCACTGCAATTTTGTTTTGGTCGTGTCCAGATCGGTCACCCGGAGTAAGGCTTTTTATGTTCCGTCCAGCTCGACCGCCGGGCACTGCAAATTTTGTTGTGTCGTGTCCGGCTCAGTCGCCGGGCACGAAAATTTTTGTACTGCGCTCGGCTCGGCCACCATGCGATGATTTTCTTTTATTATTATTTGGCTGCGTCCGGGTCGATTGTCGGGCGCTGCAATTTTTTTGTTGGACGGGTCCGGCTCAGTTGCTGGGTATGGTGCTTTTGTTTTGACTAAGCTTGCTGGTCATTTCTTCGGGAGACTCATTTTGCGGCGGATTGGTACTCATTTTGTGACTCGTCGAGGGGCGATGGTGCGGCAGATGTAGGTTAGTGTACTCTCGACTATTCGCCATCACTCTTTTTCTTGATTTTTTTTTCTGCGGCTGCTCTTTTTTGTCGCTCGCAATTTTATTTTCTTTGATTGCTTCTTTTTGTCGCATGCTGATTATTTTTATTTTTGCACCTTTTTCTTTCTTTTTTTTTCGAAGAGAAATTACATACCTAAATATGATTTGTTGTGTCCGTCTCGGTCATCGGGTGCTGCGATTTTCAGTTGACTGCATCCAGCTTGGTCGCTGGGCGCAGAGCTTTTGTGCTGCGTCCGGCTCGGTTGCCGAGCGTTGCGATTTGCAGTTGGTTGCGTCTAGCTCGGTCGTCGGGCACGATGACATTTCTATTAGGCTGTCGTCTTGATGCGGTAGTCTGGCATCTCAGTGGCGAGTACAACTTGATTGTCGGAGTGCATTTTGCATATTCAGCCTGCAGGGCGAATTGTAGCTAGTCAGTCCGTCCCACGGCTCGCCGGTGCAAGCGGTGGTGCGGCAGAGTTGGGCCAATTTGATTCTAGAAGTCTCATGATCGAAATCGGCTTGCTGGCCAAGTTTTCGAATAGTCGAACCTTTTCGTAGCTCGCCGATGCGGTGGTGCTGCGACGGAGTAGGACAGTTTGTATTTTTAAACTCCTCTCTCAATCGAATTCATTCTTCTATCGATTCGTGGACAACCGGCGTGTGTTTTCCTTGAGTTTGACTTGGTCGCAAGACTAGGTTGGCAAGTTCTACATTTGTCAAATTCGCCACGATTTCTTTTTGTCGATCCTTCGTGAGTCGATGTCCTATCCGCAACTCGCTGGTCCAGGCAGTGGTGCAACGGATTCAGACATGCTTTTCTTCTCTTAATTCCTCCTTTATCAAATTCAGATTGCTTGTTGGATTGTCTTTCTATCGGCTTGTGAAGAGTTGTGATCTTTTTTCGTAGCTCGCCGATGCGGCAGTGCTTCAATGGAGTTGGATCCGGTAATCGAACTCCTCTTCTGTCAAATTCGAATTATGACATGTTTTACGCTCTATGCGTCAGTCCAGATTGGTCGTCGGGTTGCGGCTCGTTGGTCGCTTTGAGGCTCGCCAGTGCAGGCGATGTTGCAACAAAGCCAACCAATCGACTTCCTTTGTCGAGTTGTTGGTCGTCCCGCAGAGAATCTTGCTTCGCAACAAATTGGCGCCCGTTCTGTAGCTCACTGTCGAGAGAGCCGGTGTATTCTTCGACGATTGCCCTTTCTCTTTTTTTCCTTTTTTTTTTATTCTCTATTTCTTTTTTCTTTACGCGACTACTCTTTTTTGTCGCTTGCATTTTTACTTGGTTCGATTTTTTTTTTTGCGTGACCTTTTTTTTCATAAAGGAGTAGTTTGCATACCTGATTTCGGCTGATGCGCATGCTTGCTTTGTCGTAGAAGGTTGCACCGTCTTTCTCCTTTCTAGGTTTGATGGCCTCGGAAGCTTCGATCACACTGAATGATGCTGCACGACTCTGCCTCCGGATCCGGGACTCAAATGCGCAAGAGAAGTCGACGCTACTTCTTCACGCCGAATCGATCTTTGGTGGCGGTTCTGTGTGCTCCTACGCCCAAGGTCTTGCATGACTTATGGAGTCGTCCTGTGTTCAATGACAATGACCAAATTTGCTATCTTTCGAGGGTGGACGAGTCGGCCTGAAGCGCAAGCGGCCAAGGGACCGGCGACGTTTGTCGACCAGCAAGAGAGTCGGCCTGACATGCAGATGGTCAAGGAGTTGACGATGTCTACAACTAGCAGCGGGATTGGCCCGACATGCATTGAGAGGAGCCGTTCGACCTCGCTGAGTTGGAGCTTCCTCAAGTTTGGATGCCATGTCGCATCTCTTTTTATTGCGAGAGATTTGAATTACTTCTCTCTTATTTAAATGAAGAACGATTTTTCATTCTTTATTCAGCCTTCTTTTCCCTTTATTCTTTATTCATTCTTTATTCGCGTAGAAGCGCTTAAGGAACCTACCATTTGTCATCGGCAACGTCGAGCCGTCTGCCGTCACGAGCTTATATGCTCCATCAGTGTAAGCCTCTTGAACCGCGTAGGGGCCTTCCCATTTCAATGCGAACTTGCCTTTTTTTTTTTTTTTCATGAAGAGCGTTGGTCGTCGTACTGCGTCAATGGTGGAAATTTGGTTTACCGAGACCAAATCGTATGCGCGAGCTCTTGCGATAGGCGCCTTCAAGGTGTAGATGACCACAGAATTCGTAGCAGCTCCCTTTTTTGTTGGACTTTAGCTGACTGAGACTTGGTGGACGTCGGCCAATGTTTTTCTAGTGATTCGCACAAGTTTATGAGCTCTAAAGATCCGGATTGGTTTATCCTTCTGGTAGTCGAGGCCTTGGCGACCTTAAGTGATACGACGACCCTCCTTCCTTAGTTTTTCTTGTTCTGGAGTGAGGACCAGTAGAGCGACGGGTGGCTGCTCGTCCAGCTGGTCTTTTGTAAAATTGCCCCCGGCTCTGGCATCAGCCGGTATGCATTTGGATCGAAGCCTTCGTCTGAACGGGTAGACGGCAGTTGCTCGAGGCTCGGGAATTGTTTCACGATACTTCCGTCTTTGAGCTTTGACAATGGCAAAGTGACCCTTTCTTTAAGGGGAGTCGGCTTGGCTTTATGGTAGACGACAAGAGGAGCTTCTCCCTTCTTCCTTTGCAATCGCGGAATGTACCGTAGGATAGGTACATTGTGCTACGTGAGCGTCGGTGTCGTTGTGGCCGGTTGATGGTTGTGTGCTGGTTGACTGTTGTGCACCAACTATTTGGGAGGCGAGGCCTTCAGCACTAGGTCATGCGTCGAAGTCTATTTCGGAGGAAGAACATTTTTGGCATTTAGCGCCTGACCTGGCCAAGAGGATGCTTTGACGGTCGGTCTGGTTGTCAAATAGAATTTGGCATCCGCAAAAGAGGCTTCAGCCTCGGTGAACGGACTTTCGTTGGCATACACCGTCTTCTGCTCGCCATCTTTCCAGTACTTGAAGCACTTGTGAAGCGTCGATGGCACGACCCCGTTGGCATGGAGTCACGGTCAACCTAAGAGTAGATTGTAAGATGTTCTTGAATTGATAACTTGAAACGGAGTTTCGGCCACAATGTCGTCAATGTGCAATTTGAGGGAGATCATGCTGAGTGTCCTTTGGCCATCTTGATTGAAGCCTTGGATGAGGAGAGAGCCCGAAGAGAGGTCGCCGGTGGAGAGGCCAACATTCTTCATCGTGCGAATTGGTAGAATATTGACTGGGGATCCGCAGTCGTTAGAGTGCGGTTGACTCTATGGTATCTGATGTAGCCAGAGACGAACAGTGGCCGGTTGTGGTTCTTCGTCGCTAGCTGCGTCCTCTTCCCGGAAGGTGTGGCACGATGGACAGGAGACGGCAAGCACTTCCTCCGACTTTGGCAACTGCTGAGAGGAAGATGCACCTTCTTCCTCCTTTCAATATGGTGGCGTCAACCCGACCTTTGACGAGTCGTGCTTCCTCATAAGTAGTTGCTCGACCTCGGCCTGGAGCTCCTCTGGTTTGTCAAAAACTCAAATAAGAGCTTGTCTTGACTAGATGGCCAAGTCGTGGTCGTTCTCAATCTTGTTAAGTGGCGAGATTTGTTTTAGTGACGTCTCGAGGTCATCACACTCGACGACTGGCAACTTGCCTTTATCTTTTTTATTGGCCTGCTCGGGAGGGGTCGTCAAGCAAGTCGCTACCATTGCTAGTGGCGCGAAGAATTCCTTCTGGAGGAACTCCGCCAATGTGATGGGTTTTCTTTTCTTTTGTCTGCACCTTGGACGTGGGTCTTAGGAGCCTTCTTTTGACACTTCACAACTCTTTTATTTGGCCGCTTCGCCTTTGTTTTGGTGGCCGTCGGCGGTTCAATTTCTCGAATGGGTTTCTTTCGTTCCACCCCTCTGCATCTGTTGTAGAAACTTCTGGAGGTGTTGGTTTTGGTGCGACCTTAGTTGGTGGTCAGTGGTTGTGTTGTTTGTTTAGCGGGCCAGTCTTGGGACGATATTCCCTCCTCATAACCTGAGGCTTATTGAGCCTAGTTTGCCTACTAGACTCGGCCTGGATGGAAACGATGTTTGTCGACGCCGTTCCTTCTGCTCGTTGATCGCAATGCGGCCTTGCACCGCAAGATTCATGATTTGATCCTTTAAAATGAAACATTCAGATGGTGATATTTGCAGAAGTTTTGGCCCTTTGATCTCGCAAGGTTACTGGGTCTTTTGATGTCCGACAACTTGATCAAGTCGTTCTCGAGCAGCTGCTCGAGCATGACAGAAACATCGGCGTTGGTGAAGGGGTATGTCTTTGCTTGCCTCTCTGCCAATGTCAATTTTCAGTAGGTGCCCCTAGCGGGCGGTCATGGAGGGAAGTTTGTCATTACATTGCTTTCGCCCTTGATCGGTTCGAAAGCATTTGTGACGAAGGAGTTCTTTGTCTTCTCCTTCATGTCTTAGGGTGGTAGCCTTCCCTTTTTTACGTGGGTCGGCTATTGGCATGGTGTCTTCCCCCCGTTCTTCGATGAGAGTTTCCATGTTGTGAGCTTTTATCGCAAGCTCCTGAAAATCTTTTGGCTTCTTACTCTAGATGTAGAACAAAAGCTCCCACCTCATCCCTCGAGAACACATCTCAATTTCGATGTCGAGAGACAAGTTGGAACAAGCAAGGCGCAAACAAGCAGAGCTCAAACTGGCAATTTGCTTGCCTTTGTTGTCATTGTTGTTGTTGTTGTCGTTGCTGGCCATGATTGAAGTTTGATTTATTTTTTTTTTTTTTCTGACGGAGAGAGAGATGAAAGGTAGAAAAGGTCCCACCGGGCGTGCCAAATCTGTTTCAACGAAAATTCGTCGGTCCGGAATGAGGCGCGACCGAGAAAATAAATCGATTTACGACAGAAAATTTGTGTTACAAGTTTTTGAAAGTCAGAGAATGCAAGTACAATCTCCTATTCTTCCTCTCATTCGATCTCCGTGTGAATTGATGAAGTTTCGGCTTCTGGCAAGTTAACGTAGAAATCCAAGTTTCAGAGCGAGTGTGCACAGGCGATGATGGTTTCATCGATTGGACGGGAGTATTTGTGTTCCACGTGTATCGACTTATTGATGTTGTCAGTGAACGTGTAGAGTTGCTCTGATTTGAACGGGTGAACTTTGACGAACTGCGAGTTGCTTGAACTTCGACTCGAGAGAGCTTTTGTGCATAAAAGTAATTCTCAACAAAAGAATTTTGAACCCCCTCGACAGAACATTTCTGGCTATTTGTAGTCGTTTCTATCTATTTGTTAGGGGTCGATCATTGGAATGGGGATCGTAATCCCCTTTCTGCTACTTTTGTTGAGATGAGAGGACTTGGACATTCCTCATTTTCCTCCATTGAACGAGGATCAACGGCAGACTGTTTCAGTTGGCGACCAGACTTGGTTGGTTGAACGTTGAAGTGGCATGCAAGATGACTGGTTGCTGAGTAGCGATGACTCGATGAGTTGTTGCTGACTGGAATGACAACATGGTCAATGATGCGGCGAGATGAATGGATTTGGTGATGGCACTTTGAAAATCAGTGAAGTCAAATCCATGATGATCGATTGATGGACTAATAAGCGTTTGGGCTCGCCATATTTGGGCTAATCGTATTTTGGTGTAAAAAAACATTGAGGAGATCGCATCCTAATAATTTCTTAATTTGTAATATAAAAATTATAATTTTGTATCTATCTCAATCGATTTTATCAATAGTTCGCACCACTTAGGGGGGTTTAGTGCATAGAGAATTCATTGTTTATAGAGAATTTGAAGTCACAAACAACAATTTCCCTGAAAGTGAACTTCTAGGGAAAACTTTTTCTTGTTAGTGGTTGACACCGAGAGTTTCAAGTCTACCGTTAGTTTAAAACATGGAGAATTTGAGAGACTTTGCTATAGGGACAAAGTAATTACTAAATTCCACTGATTGATAAATAATTAATTTATTTCAAGTTATTGTTGAATTGTTCCAGAGAGACAAAAATTAAAAAAATATTATTTTTATATAAATCCAAAGAATTTATCTTTTCTCTATAAGAATAATTTTTATACAATGCATTAGATGATAAATATTTATTTAGTAAACTTAATTTTATGTTTTTATACAATGATCCTACTATTTGATTAATTTACTCATTAACCAAATTTATTAAATATTTAGCCATTTATTACCTGTAAACATATTTTTTTATTTTGAATGATTTAATTTAGTATATATCACTTTAATTAAAATATTTAAATTAATTTTATTATAATTTCTTATTATAAGTATTTTATATTTTAAATGGTAATAGAAAAATTAAATCCTAAAGAAAGGATCTATAATTTTTATATTATTTTTTTCTCATGCAAAGATTATATAAGTTTTTTTATATATTTTAAAATAAAATAATTTTTAATTGTGATTTTATTGAAAGTGAATTCAAAGCATAAAAAGAGGTAATCATATAAACATTTAAAACTATTTTATATTTTTATTTGAAGAAATAAAAATATAAATAAATAAATGTTTGACTAGTTTGAGAATAAGTAGGTCATTAATTTTTTAAAAAGAATAAAAAGACAAGAAATTTATTTCAAGTGTGCAAAAAGATCTTTTTGATTTTTGTGTCTGCTCCCCTGATTTTAGAAGGTTGTCCAGGTAGATAATTGAAGGGAGTTGAAAATTCCATGTCTTGAGGTAAGAAATCAAATTCTTCTAAAAAAGCTTCTAAATACACTGTCCCTAAAACTCTGATTTCTCTCCTATTTTTTTAGTAGAATTGAAAGTTACCAGAATTTGTAACTAACTTGAGAAAGTTACCAAGGATTTTCGCGCGAACCATACCAATTACTGAGTCGCTCTAGTCGCAGGAAAATTGGCATTGAGATCTGAGATTGGATAATCAACCTCTCAATTACAAGCTGATATATTAAAATCACGGGAAACTCGAATCGTTCTGATAAGGAGGAATAAATGGAAAATTTATAAAAATTAGAAAAAGAAAAAAAAACACGACGGAACCAAAAAAGACAAACTACAAGAGGCCACGATTGACGCTTGATTAACAGACGCCGTTAGTCTTCTTAGAGATAACGAACTTTTTCCAGGCGTCCGTGATCTCCCTCTGCGTCTCCAGCACCGTCTTCTTCACGCCGTTGGGATGCTTCCTCTCGCTCTCGGCGCCGTCGACCTTCACCGCGTCCTGCCTCGGCGGCAGCAAGTCTAGCTCGTGCAACACCTTCTCGATGTCGATCACGAGCCGCTCCGCCAGGGTCCGGCTGAAATCCTCCCTGATCACTACGCGCAGCACCGTCACGTGCTGCGCGTCCGGCGGCATCGTGTAGGCCGGCACGATCCACCCGAAACGCCGCAGGTAGTCCGATACCTGGAACTCGCTGTAACGGGAGTTGTCCTTGAGGGAGAACGCCACCAACGGAACGCCGTCGTCCTTCGACACGATGTTGAAACGGCCCGTTTTCTCCAACCCCCGTTTGAGCACCAACGCGTTCTCCCGGCAGTTCTCCATCACGTTCTGGTAACCCTGCACGTGTAAACCAGACCCCCCACCACACGTGAGACACAGAAAAAAATAATTAAGAGAATAATTCGTATCTAATTACCGCTAAATCACCGGCGATTAATCTCATTAATTAAGTTTACCTCGAAACCCAGTCGAATCAGCTGGTAGTACTGCGCAATCACCTGACTCGAACCTGCGTCATTAAAAAATAATATAAATAATTTTATTTACGTTTTAAAGTCTTAATCGACCGTTAATTTCTTGATTAAGGGATAATTCTTATTCTTTCGTGAATAATGTTGTCGGCAGCGAATGATTTTGATTTTTTTGAGGTACTACCTTTGGAGAAGTTGAGGGTGAAAGTGGGTTGATCGGCGCCGAGGTAGTTGATGTGGAAGATGAGCTCCTCCGGCAAGTCGCCCTTGTTCCGCCAGATGACCCACCCGATTCCGGCGTAAACGAGGCCGTATTTGTGGCCGCTGACGTTGATGCTCTTCACCAGCGGCAGCCGGAAGTCCCACTCAAGCTCCGGGTACAGGAACGGCGCGATGAATCCGCCGCTGGCCGCGTCGACGTGGATCGGAGTGTCCCATCTGAAGCACAGGGAGAGATAATATTTGTCAAAAGCTAATTACTCTGTCATTTATGGTCCGGTTACTCCTGAGAAGAGAAGAAACTGAAGATTGATTTGAAGACTTTTGTACAACCACCCCCACTTTCAGTGGTGGAAAGTGAATGCTTATCCGTTGCATGATGTAAAACGGTGGGCAGTGAGTGAAGCTTACCCTGTTTCTTTGTTCTTCTGGGCGAGAAGGTCGTTGAGGAGCTTCACGTCTTCGAATTCTCCGTTGAGGGTGGAACCCAGAATTGCAGCGACGCAGATGGTGTTCTCGTCCACCATTTCCACCGCTTTCGTTGGGTCCATCACGTAGTAACCTTCTCTCAGCTTCACTTCCTTCAACTCCACCTCGAAGTACCTCGCGAATTTCTCCCAGCAAACCTGCCACCGGATCGTCACCGTCAAATTCACACTCTATTGAGGGAATCTGCATTCTTAATTAATCGATCGAGCATGAGACGAATCGATTACCTGAACGTTGGCACCGGTGACAATGTTGGGTTTGTCGTAAGGTTTGCCCTCTGCTTTTCTCTTGTTCTGCCATTTCCTCTTGAAGGCCAGACCGGCCAACATGATGGCTTCAGAAGATCCGACCGTGCCGACACCGATGGCGGTCTCTGAGTCTCCGAGTGGTGCGTTGAAGAGATGGGCGATCATGTTCACGCATCGGTTCTGCAGGAAAACTGGATTCGTTAAATTCCTAGCAACAATCAAGAAAGTGACCTCAAAAGCAGAGCAGTGAAGAATCAAGATCAGATTTTTCTTCGGCCGTGAAGCAAATCTTTTTATTTTTCTCTTTTTTCCTTCCGAGGAGATTGACAGAATTTGGCTGGTAATTGGGCACTAGTATCAAGATGCACGGTAAAGTACAGAATTCTTTGATTTTTTCCATGGAGTCAACTTGTAGTATTTTAAAGAGGAAAAACAGGGGAGGTGGAAGAAAGTCTGCAAGAGGTTCTTCTCTCAGTCGCCGCCGAGAGGCCCGAGACCAATCCGCAGCTTCCAAGTTTCATCTCAGGTCACAACCTGGAATCATGTTCAGTTAGCCGCGATTCATTCCAGGCGTGGAGGGAGAAGCCAATGGACTCAGTTCATTGTATAAAGTCCTTAAATAAGAACCAGTTCCCCCTTTCTCCTTGCAGCCTGTAACAAAATAAAACTCCCGACGGCGATTTGCAGGGTAATAGAAATTAACCCATGGCGAGACCGGAATCTGAACTGGGTCCTTCCCAGATTCATCATTCACTGCTCCGATCTCGACGTACCGCACGATGATCTGATCTCCCCGACCCGTCGATCGGGAGCTTCACAGTCCTAAAAGAGGAAGAAAACTAAAAACACCAAGTGAGAGAAACCTTGCCTGGAGCTCGGTGGTGACGGGATACTCGTCCATGTCGACATAGTTCTTGTTAATGGCCGCCATCATAAGCTTATCGCACTCCGGCTCCATCCACGTCGTCACGAACGAGGCCAAGTTCAGCCTCGGATTACCGTCGAGCATCAACTCGTCGTTGATAATCTGATAAGCAGCCTCCTTCGGGATCGAATTCTCCGGCATCTTGAACCTACAAACAGAGAAAAAAGAAATTACGATAATCTCATCAATCAAGCAGCGAAACATAATCAAGAGATCACCATTCGAAAAAAAAAAAAAAAAAAGAACCCAGAAACCAGACCTCGGAAGGGAGGTTCTGACATATCGCGACGCGAAGGTGGAGTGAACGGAGACATCAGACTCCGAAGCAGTCTTGGACAGGACCATCGTGAATTACGCAGGGATCAAAGAAGTGAATTCGTGAACGAATAGAAGAAATCGTTAGCTCAATTTGACGGGGAAGAAGAGCAGGACCCCCCCGTGCTTTTATAGTGCGGAGGCCGGTGGCGAATTGGGTATTGGGCGGAAGGTCGCAGCTGCTTTCGGCTTCCGAATTCTTCTGGATTTCTGGACTCGTTTTTAAACTTTTCTCCGGACGAAGGAGATAGGTCAGCAGTTGCAAGGAGTGGTCGAGATCGCCATTCTTTATTAAAAAATCAAAAGGCTGCACCCCAGCGAAGCAGCCACGACGAAGCTGCGAGAGGACATTGCCCCTCCCTCCCATTGATTACGGAAAATGGCATTAATCATGGTACTAAATGCCTTAATAGTAAAAACTAAGAAATATTTAATATGTATTTCGGTTTATACAGAAGAAATATATTAACTTTACGAATATAAAATATGTCTGACCTTAAATTAATAACGAACCGGGCCGCGTCATGGTAACGTGGGGCCATCGCCTGATTATTCCAATAATCTCGGAGCTTCAATTTCTCTCTTTCACATTGATCGACCTTACTTTTTAACGGTTGTTTTATCCTTTCCTCAAACTTATGAGGGCTTTTAATTTTTTTGTTCTAATTAATCTTATTTGACTTCGAGAGATCTTAATTTATATGAATTTTCAGTTTTATCTACCCATGTCTCCGGTAAGCCCAAGTATTTATATCTTTTTACGTTACTAATAATTTGTGTGGACCTGCTTTTAAAATAATTATGGAGTGGGACAGACAGCTCATATTGCGAAAGGCTTCATAATACATTACAAAATGGCATAAATAACGCTAATGATTGTCATCATGCCTAACTAGTAGAATGTTATTTATTCTCTATTTGGGTTTTATGTATGTAGACCACAAGGAACCCTCTGCTAAAGTTTCCAAGCATTTAATAAATAATTAAATTAAAAAATTCACAACCAACAGGCAATGACTTAAAAAAAAAAAAAAAAGCCAAACTTGAACCTGGTCTGTAAGTGACGCTTATTAACATCGCAAAACTTATAATGATGCTTTTGTAAGTGGTGCTATGGAATTTAGCGATGCTTATGCTTATTAGCATTGCAATTGATATTTACATTAACGCTTTTAAAAATTCAGAGAAAAAAAAAAGAATCTTCTACTTGATAGGACATTTAACACGAGGGAATGGGCATCTCATTAATATAATAAAAGATCATAAAAAATCAATTCATTCTGCACAGAGCCACAGACAAACTGAAGTAGAAGACAAAGGAAATGAAATAATAATGGCTAATTAGTAATTACTGAAAATTCCACTAACCTAAACACTACTTAAACAGGAGGGCATTAAAGTAAATGCCAGGCCCGCAATACCGGGTCGCACCCGGGTTTGTGATATTATTCAATGGGTGGGGAACCCGTCTTTTTCAGACTTTCAAAACGAGCTGGGTCAATGAACTCAACGGAGTTGAGTTGTTTTTTGTTGTTGCTCGGTGGTAAAGTAAGAAAAGAAACCGCGCGAAGCAAGAATCAAAGCGCAGATAGAGAGGAGAGGCCGCGTTTCGGTTTGACCCCCTTCGCGCAGCGCGCGGACTCGACGCGGCCAAACCCACCGAACTCTGCGACCGTCGCTCGCTCTAGAAGCGACTGGGTTCCACGCTTCCACCCTGCCTGCCCCATTTCTTCCTTTTCTTGCTGCGAATATCTGGTTCACGAGAAGCCCCTTTTGACGACAGAGGTCGTTTCATGGAAAAGTTCGAAGGATTTTCCATTATTTATCTTCTGCTTTGGTTTTCGAATCCGTCTCTGTTTTTTTCTTTTTTCTTTTTTTCTATTTTTCTTCACGTAATGGATACTGATTCCTGGTTCTGAGTTTCTCTTTTCCGTTGCAATTGGGTCTCCGTTGCTTCGATGGATGCCCTTCTGTGTTTTTCTCGTTCTGGATTGGCCACAGGAAAGCTTCAATTGACAAACGAGAACGAAAGAAAGAGAAGGTGACCTTGGTAGTGATGAACATGGCCCCCCGGCTAATAATGCGAGCAAGTGGTCGAAAAGATTAAAAAATCAGATCTTTTGTCGCCGACTGTATTTCATATTGGAATTTCACAATGTGACTGTTTGCCCACCAAATCCATTCGGTTTTTTATATACCATGGCTGTTCAGTGGTGGATTGGTTTGTGATTCGTTATCTAGTTTTTTATGCAGGCCATGTGGAAACACGGAGTTGGGCATCAATCATCGATGTGGGTGTTTTTTATTTTATTCAGATAACTCAATTGTTTTTCATTTTCATCTCACTGTTTTGCTTGTAAGTTGATCATGGAACCTGCTGTTTTGCTGGTTAGTGGTTACCAGTCTTTGTTGAAATTCTCTTCACAATCTTCTACTCTTCTGAATCATAAAAACGAAAATGACCCATAAAAATTTGAACAGTTCTTTGATGAGAATTCATTAACAGACCATGTGGGGTGCTTGTGGTTGTACGATTGTGATGGTGCAGTTGAAACTTGAAAATCAGGCTTAAATGCTTCATAGTCTCCACTTGTGCCCTCAATTGTCATCAGACAATAATATGTTCTCGTTAGAAATTTATTTGGTTGAAGCGACTCCGCATTCAAAACTTCAAAGGTCTTTGTGCTAGACTTGCTAGCAGAAAAAAATAAAAGGGAAAGAAAAAGTCCCACTTATTACTTTCCACCCAAACTGAGTCAAAGATTGGATTTGAGTCATTTGAACTCCCTTTTAGTAAAACTTAGTTCGATCCGAATACCGCTGCTATTCAAAAACAATGGGGACAACTGTGGTAAGGGAACACTGGTTGTATCTAATTGACTCTTATTATAATCTCATATGACTTGTTCTTATTAGTGGGTTCCAAACTTGCAATTCAATCCAAGCCTTACTGGGGGGACTTTTTGCTTTAATGTTGCACAACAACTCTTTCAATCTCTTGAGATCAAAACATATAATTTAGCTAGGTATATGTTATATGTAATACGAGAAAGAATGAAGGATATATTGTTCATTCAAGTGGTGCAATTTACTTAATTTCACTTGGCTTAACAAGTGCCCTTAGTTTTACCACTCGTCAGTGTTATCTTCCTTGGCTCCGTTCCCGATTCCTCCTCCCGGGTTACAATCCTCGGCACCACTCGGCCGTCGACGCCAATGTCGCCACTCTGTTTCAAGTCTATGGTGAATGTGATTCTGGGAATGGTGTGTGCGGGCGAAGAATCTATCTCTTTCAGTGCGACTTGGACGTGGGAGACGAACTTATCTGCGAGTCCTCGCCCGAGATCTTCTCGGACGACCACTCGGAGGACGGTGAGGTCCTCTATGTCCGGAGGCATCGAGTACGCGGGAACGATCCAGCCGAAGTAACGCAGGGCTTTCGAGAGTTTGAAGGCGAGGCTCTTGTCATTTTCTTTGAAGGAGAAGGCCACCACGGGGGCGCCTTTCTCCTTGGATATGATGTTGAATCGGCCGATTCGTTGTAGACCTTCTCGAATGACTCGAGCGCTCTCCATACAATTGCTCATAATGTTCTTGTATCCCTGTGAGAACTCAGTATTGTGAGTGACAGAGAGAGAGAGAGAACAATGATTCTGTTAATGGAGGGAAGAGAGAAGGAATTAGATGCTATGCCTCGAAGCCCAAACGGAGGAATTGATAATACTGCGCGATGATCTGACTCGAACCTGTTTCAGGCAAAAATACAACAATTGGTTCTCAGGAATATTTCGTAGCAGATGATGAATGTTCTCTGTATTGGGATTGCTATGAAAGAAAAGATCACATTTTGATGAAGATTAATTAATTACCTTTGGAGAAATTGAGGGTGAAAGTCGGTTGATCGGAGCCGAGGTAATCAATGTGGAAGATGAGCTCGTCCGGCAAGTCCTCTTTGCTTCTCCAAATGGCCCATCCGACTCCGGCGTAGACGAGGCCATACTTGTGCCCGCTCACGTTAATGCTCTTGACGAGCGGCAGCCGGAAATCCCAAACCAAGTCCGGGTACAGAAAAGGAGCCACGAAGCCACCACTGGCTGCGTCGACGTGAATTGGCGTATTCCACCTGATGATGAAACACATTAGTTTCATGGCAGCAGGTGTGTTCTGTGCATTGTAAAAAGCTTTAATATTATCCGAAACATGAAAACCTGTTGGGTGTTTGATTAAATGCTCAACGGTGGAAATATCAAATTGGGTTCGAGGGAATTAAGTGGCCTCTTGAGGCTTCTTCTCCTTTAAAATGCTGTGAGATACAATGCAGAGGGAATTCGTTCTCCTTACCCTGTTCTGTTGTTCTTTTGAGTGAGCAGCTTGTTAAGAAGCTTCACGTCTTCGAATTCTCCATTGAAAGTTGAACCCAGTATGGCTGCGACACAGATGGTGTTTTCATCTACCATTTCCACTGCTTTAGCCGGATCCATAACGTAACATCCTTCGGTTAGCTTCACTTCCTTCAGTTCCACCTCAAAGTATCTGGCAAATTTCTCCCAGCAAACCTACACCAACTCCATTAATATTAACCAACATTAATTAGGCTTGCTATCAGCAGAGGAATGAAGAACTTCACAGGGCTTCTGGCTCCTCGGTACCTGCACATTGGCACCGGTTACAATGTTTGGTTTATCATGGGGCTTTCCCTCTGCCTTTCTCCTGTTTTGCCACTTTCTCTTGAACGCGAGTCCGGCCAACATGATGGCTTCTGAGGATCCTACTGTTCCCACTCCCACAGCCGGTTCTTTCTCCCGGATCGGCGCGTTGAACAGATGAGCAATCATATTCACGCAACGATTCTGTACAATCAAGTCAAGCATTAGATCCTAGTACGACACATTTTCTTTTTCACAAATATTTCAGCAGACGACCCAGAACAAAATGTACGTTCAACCAGTGAGAAAAGTTGAAGATTAAAAAGTTCTAAACGAAGAAAGGATGCCAACTGGTTTTTGGTCTCCTGAACATGTGTGAAGCATATAACGTTTTCACTGGTATTCAGCGTTCCCTTATTTGAATGGAAATCTATCAGCTGGGTCATGCGAATCGAATAAAATCGGAACACGAAAGCTAAAGCTAATTAGAGGAAGATCAACGTTGCCTGGATGTCTGTTGTGGCCGGGTACTCGTCCATGTCCACATAGTTCTTGTTAATGGCTTCCACCATCAGCTTATCGCACTCCGGCTCCATCCATGTCGTCACGAACGAAGCTAAATTGAGCCTCGGATTGCCGTCCAACAACAGCTCGTCGTGGATTATCTCATAAGCAGCCTCTTTGCTCATCTCCCTCTCCGGCAATCGGTACCTGTACTTCGTTTCAATTTTCAAAGCCCCACAGAAAACAGAGAAATTAAAAGCTATACTACTGATAAATATGTAGCAGAAGATGATGACCTTGGGAGAGGTTCTCGGACATATCTTGAAGCGAATACCGAATCGATGACAGAGGAAGAGGCTTCCTCGAAAGACTCGACGACGGTGAGCACCATGGCTGATGATGTCTCCTTCCCTGATCCCCTGTTTCTCAAGCTTCCACCATAAACTCGATCTCGCGTAGATATACTGGTACAGGACGACGAACAAAGGAGACATCCCTTGCTTGCCTTTCTGGCCACCTCATCTTCTTTCTCGGATTCGGATTTGGTATGATTAGACTTTTGCGATAACTATGTCAGAATCAATAAAACAGTGCCACGTGGTATACAATGGGTGAACAACAAAGGAAACCGAGGGAGAACGCCATCCTTTCCCGTTACCTTGCTTCCAAGCTTAGTCTAGTGCGTTCAAAAGCATTTCTAGAAGATTTTCACTTCCAAGTTCCAAGCTCCCTGTAAAAAAAAAAAAAAGAAACAATTCTTTTAGTTACTCAAACCCTGCTTTGTCACATTGGACCAAAACCTAATGATTTGGGTCAAGCCCATGTATGTTATAGATCGAACCGGAGTCAGAGCAATCTAAATAAGGTGTAGCCCGTGCCATAAACGTTACAGTGGGATCTGATGCCAAGGTTTTATTAAATCGTAAGAAGCCTACAACTGCCAAACTGCAAGTCTGCAACGCAGTTACGCAAACGTCAAAGTTTATCGCTTCGCGTTTCAGCGGGCCCGCTCAATCCTGGTTCGTCCGATGATTAATTCCTGGAAGATTCCGTGGCAAATGCCATCGCAACGTTGAATCAGCAGATTCCTCTTCCTTGCCATTTTCTGCCCGTCGCCTCGTCGGTATGGCTATATTTATCCGTTCCTTCCGCGATCGCGCTCGAGTTCTGGTTTATCGTGGAAATTGATTTCGACCTAGATCAAGTTGGGTCGTCGTTGTGTTAACGATGGGTACTCAGGAGAACGAGAGAATGCTACTGGAAGAGGGACTTTTGGAGGTCTGCTTCTCCACTTTTGGGAATTTCGGCTTTTATTTTCTCCTAGGTCTTCTTGTTGGTCATCGATCCATCCATTGATTGAGATGTTTTATATTTGTTTTTTGAAATCGTGTCTCATGTGTTCAGAAAATTGTAACGGGAGTGCGTACTCCTTGATTTTCTTGTTTTTTTTTTTTTTTTTGAGGAAATTGATTTTCTTCTTTCATGCGGTACTTTTGTGACCATCGCTCGACGGTCGATTTAGATGGAGTTGGAAACTTAAGTTATGATCATGTAGTGTGTAGATTTTTAAAGTCTTGATGCAAATTTGGATGCGACTTATGAAACCATGATAATTACGTTATTTGTATTAAGTGATATAACTAGGCTAATTGGGTTACAGCTTATGATACCACAATTATTAAGCTATTTGGAAGCAATTCATACTACTACATGGTTATGGTGACTTACTGCAGCTAATCCTTCTTCCCAAAGTTGACCTTTGACTTGCAATAATGTACAATCTGGAAAGTTGGTGTCTTTCATTTTTCATAAAAAAATGTTAAAATAATGATGCAGTACCTGTTTTTTGCATGTAAAGATTTGATCGTTGTGTTTTCATGACTATTTTTTTCGTAAGCAATATCTTTTATTCTGGATTCAGAGTGATAGTAGCAGTCCATACACGGGAGATGGATCCGTTGACATTCATGGGAAGCCTGTTCTGAGGCACAACACCGGAAATTGGAGAGCATGTCCATTTATTCTAGGTATTGTCTTACTTAGTGACTGTCCTTACTTCTAGTGGTGTATATCCTTTAAAAAGTTCATTTCTAAAATTAATAGCATATTACAGGGACGGAATGCTGTGAACGCTTGGCATACTATGGGATTGCAACAAATCTTGTCACTTATCTTACCAAAACTTTGCATCAAGGCAATGTCTCTGCTGCAAGAAACGTGACAACTTGGTCCGGTACTTGCTACCTTTCCCCACTTGTTGGAGCCATTTTAGCAGATGCATATTGGGGACGATATTGGACGATTGCAGTTTTCTCCACGATTTACTTCATTGTAGGTTTCAAAGCACTTTTAGCTTGTTCAATGCTACTTTTGTTTAAAAACAATTATAAACATCTAAATTGTGGAAGCACTTAACATCAGGTTATTTTTTATTTTTGTTTGAGGAAACTTAACCATCAGATTATCATAATCTTGAAAGTTGAAGTTATATATCATCTTTCTTTTGCTTAGGCATCTCAAACTGCATCTAAAATTTCATTTTGCCTGGGAGTTAGCCTGCTGCTGGTAGCCCGAGAAATTTTGCAAACGAATATTGTCATACAACACCTAAGATTCTAAAACATTTATGTCTGGCAGGGTCATTTTTCAACTGAAGGTGTTGATGGTAAAAACAGACTTGTAGATTTTCTGCCCATTTTCAAACCGTCTCTGTTGTAGGCTTTAATCTGTTTATTGCTGGTTTGACTTGTTAAGGACAGATTATCTACATATTTGATTATGTACATATTCGGGTCTTTGTGCAGGGTATGGGTATATTAACCCTCTCAGCATCAGTTCCTGCATTCAAACCCCCCTCTTGTGTGGGGTCTGTCTGCCCACCTGGAAATGGTTCCCAGTATGCCATTTTCTTCATTGGCCTCTATATGATTGCTCTAGGGACGGGTGGTATCAAGCCTTGTGTATCATCATTTGGAGCAGATCAGTTTGATGATACTAATCCTAATGAGAGAGTGAGAAAAGGATCTTTTTTCAATTGGTTTTATTTTTCCGTTAATATCGGCGCTCTTATATCTAGCAGTTTCATTGTTTGGGTTCAAGACAATGCTGGGTGGGGTCTAGGGTTTGGGATCCCAACATTGTTCATGGGTATTGCTATAGCTAGTTTTTTCGCTGGCACTGCCCTGTATAGATTTCAGAAGCCAGGTGGAAGTCCTATAACGAGGGTGTGCCAGGTTGTTGTCGCATCATTGCGCAAGTTCACCGTAGATGTTCCTCAAGATAGTTCTCTCCTCTTTGAAGTACCAGAGAAAACATCAGCTATCAAAGGAAGTCGAAAACTGCAACATAGTGACGAGCTCAAGTATTCTCTTTAACCTTCAAAACTCTGCTTTGATTTCCTATTCTTTAGAGACGTCTCTATTAATTTAAAGTTACACTTTTGGGAGTGCCAAATTAGTTTGGATTCTCTACCACACTAAGTAACGATGAACTACCTAATTTTGAATCATGAACCACTAACTGAAAAGTTTCAATTGTTTGTTTCCTTGCATGTGGTGTACTGGTAATGAAACAAGTTAATAGGATAAGAAAAAATTAGTATGGTAAAATGAGTTGTATCTTTCTTCCTCTATTCTATCCTTGGAGAGGCAAGTTGTTGAGCAGTCAACTGGTACTTCTGCTATAAAAATTGGTTTATACATTAGATAATGCAGGCTTGCAATAATGAGAATTCATCTTCTGTTACATGTTATTGTTTATGGTTTGACTAATTCTTTTATACTAGATTTTGAAATTATTTTATTTTGACCATGTAGAAACTGGGAATATTTTTTTGTTTTGATGACTTGAAAATATTGAGGGCTTGAGCAAAGTAGTCCAAGGAAATCCTGAAGATTTGTTTTGCCCTTAAAATCTGTATCTGTGACACCTCTTTTGGCAAATATTGTAAGAATTCTTGGCTGATGTGGCCATTCAGTTTCTATATAAAAGGCAATATTTTCCAAAATGGAAATGTTGAAAAGTCTTTGAATCATCTTTTCTTGCATTCGGGAAATTGAACAAATTATGTTTTTGTAGGTGCCTTGATAAAGCAGCTACATTAACAGATCTTGATGCAAAAAATGGGGAGCTGTCAAATCGATGGAAGCTTTGCACTGTCACACAGGTTGAGGAACTAAAAATTCTTATAAGGATGTTCCCGGTATGGGCCACCACCATTGTCTTCTCTGCTGTTTATGCGTAAATGACTACTATGTTTGTAGAGCAAGGGACAGTTATGGACACCAAACTGGGTTCTTTCTCCATTCCCCCTGCATCATTATCCACCTTTGATACAGTTAGTGTCATAGTGTGGGTTCCAATCTATGATCGTATTCTTGTCCCCATTGCAAGGAAGTTCACCAAAAAAGAAAGAGGCTTCTCTGAGCTGCAGCGTATGGGCATTGGCTTATTTGTATCCATGTTGGCCATGGCTGCAGCTGCAATTGTAGAGATAAGGCGCTTACAAATTGCAGAAGAATATAATCTTATTCATGAAAAGGTGGCTGTTCCAGTTAGCATATTTTGGCAAGTTCCCCAGTATGTTTTGGTTGGTGCTGCAGAGATATTCACATTTATTGGGCAGCTTGAGTTTTTCTATGATCAATCTCCGGATGCTATGAGAAGCTTGTGTAGCGCTTTGTCTCTTGTGACGACAGCATTGGGTAACTACCTGAGTTCTTTTATACTGACGGTTGTGACATATATAACAACCAAGGGAGGAAAGCCTGGCTGGATACCAGATAACTTGAATGAAGGACATCTTGATTATTATTTCTGGCTTTTGGCTGGCTTGAGTTTCTTGAATATGCTTGTGTATGCCTATTGTGCCGTCAGGTACAAGTCCAAGAGGGCCTCTTGATTCTTGAACCTCTTCATGTGTAATCTTGTACATAGAAAGTCCACACCAAGTGGATCCCATACCAAGCATCTGTACTTGCAATAATTATTTTTACCAGGGTCAAATGGTAGTATCTGCCGTTTCTGAAGTCTCAGGTGGACTTTGTATTTGCTTTGATAAATTGTTGTTCATTAATGTAATTTCGACCTTTGATAAACGAAAACTGCTTCGTTTCTTTGGCTCTCTCTGATGCTTACGTCTATGTTACATACCATGATGGTTTTGTTTGATGGTATTCCAATACTTGAAATCTATAGAAAGCTGTGGGGTGTTTTATCAGTAGGTTATAATGTCTTGAATTGTCCATCTTGGCACCTCATTAGTTTGCAGTTTTGTATTTCATGTTAATAAATTAGGGAACACTACTACATTCTTTTTTGTTAAACATTTATTATATTGTTCAGCGGGTTCATTATGTGTTGGTTTCTTATCACTGATTCCTGACCTTGTGATACTCATTGTGTTTTGATTCCATATCGTATGACTCGTTGTCATGGAGATTTTTATTAGTACTCGTCTAATATCGTAGTACTAGTTTCACTGCACTCGGGCAGCTGGGCCTATTTTTTATCCTAATTCTTAATATTAATTTTAATTAGCTTAAAAAGGCCAAAATTTAGGAGTATATTTTTTATATACGGTGCTGGTCTCAGGAGTCGGGACTGGCTGTGGCGGTTCCATTTTTAACTTTTGAACGATGGGGTTTCACTTTTGATGTACCCGCCACATTTTCGATTCAGAGCTCGCGGTGGGTTCTCGTCTCGAGTCCTCGACTCTCGTCTTCTTCGGTGCTTGTCTGCTGTCCGTCGGTCATTTGTCTTCTTGCTCCTCCCCATTCTTCGTGGTGAATATTCTCGCTGCGTTTGTTCACTTCTGTCAAGGACTAAGGATTGTACCTAGCTCTCTGTAGAAAAGTTCCATGAATCGTAAACGTTTTTTCAAATTTCCCGCCAGAGGCAAAACCCCTCTCTTGCTTCTTACTGCCGCCGGCCTGACCGCGCTTACGCTTCAACAATCAAATGCCGATCCTTTTTCCCTTTGTCCCGAGGTACTTAGGAGAGGATTCCATGGAGTGGCCCGTTCGTCCCGCGCGCTTTACACTGTACTCTCTTGATCCTCTCTGCTATCTGTCTTTCTTTTTCTCTATCTCTGTCTACTCCCTTCTGGTTTCATGTTTTAATCGCTGCAGATAGCTTTAAATGTGTCCGACTACAAGTATGCTCTCCGTGGTCTGCCCTTGGAGTCCGATGAATATCGACAAAAATTGTCCGAGGTACTTCTCTCTTTTACTTTTCCTTCTGTTGATCTTTTCTTGTCCTATGAATACCTTGTGTTAATTCTTTCCTCTGATTCGCATTAGTTAGCCAGTTAGCCTGCTATTTGGTCGGTTTGGTGAAGTTACGGGAACTTAGGTGAACTGGCGGATCTAATGAACATAGAACATATACAGAAAACAACGCTAAAAACTTAGATCTAATATACGACTTTCCTTTGGACGATAGACAGGATCAGATCTGCTGATCTGAGGTTCTATGTTGACTATGCAGTTCTCCGCATGTCCCACCTTCACAAAAAATGAACATCATCTTTCAGCATGGTCTATTACTATTCAAGGCTAGAGGCCGCCATTTTCACATAATAAAATATTAGCGTATGTTCACTTTCTTTTCTGAAGTACGTATTCCTTATATCAATAATAAACTACTCTCTTAGTCTTCACTTTCCCATTAAAAACTGAGGGACAGACATTTTGGAACTTCTTTGACCGAGCTGGGATCTGGCTTTTTAGGTACATTTACGTTCAGCAAAGAGGATTTTAGAGCTTTGTGAAGCCAACAAGGGTTTTTATGTAAAAGCTGGTCAGTTCATTGCATCTATCCGTCAGGTTCCTAAAGAGTACACCTCTACTCTTTCTTCATTGCAAGACAAGGTATTAGACTAAGTATTTGTGTTCCATGTAAACTTTCTTTGTGTTGGTGACATTTTTCTTGTTTTCTTTCTCAAATAGTAAACTTCATGTCATAGGCAGTACCTTGTCACTTCAAAGCCATTAGGGACGTGCTAGTGAACAACTTAGGAGAGGACTTATCTGAGATGTAAGTTATGATCCCCATATGTTTAGGTATGCTTCGAAAGCAATGTTTCCATTTATGTTTTCAATATGTGATCAGAAGGAGAATGAGAAGGCCTCAGACCTGGTTTCTTAGATATGAGGTTTTTTTCATTATTATACATTCCACATCATGAGTAGCATGATGTGATGCTTTTTATTTTAGTATGTATATTATCTGTCATTTATGGATTGAAAACAGAAGCTTCAGCATTTATAATTTTCTGAGGATCTAATTGAATGGCTGAAAGTTGGTTGGTATACATATCTCAATCTCAGATTCTTGTCAGTTGATGAAGAGCCAATTGCTGCAGCATCAATTGCTCAAGTACATCGTGCCCTGTTAAAGGATTATCAGGAAGTAGCGATTAAGGTAGGGTACATCTGTTCAGAATGTAACTATGTGCATGTCCAGATACTGTCTATTAAACTTCTTTCTACTTATGGAGTTATATCACCTGCTTTAGTGGGTTTTATCTTTTTCCAGTTTAAAAAATGGCTTTGTTTTTTTTCTTTTTATTTTTTTTTATTTTTATGTTCCTTAAGGAAATGATCAACACCTCATTTTTTTAAGATTTCCATTTTTTTCTCTCATTGATCACACATTTTGGTTTCATTGAATTACCTAGGCTTAAAATGGAATGTCAAGCAGGAATACTTTAGCTCTAGTTAGATATTTAGTGAGATAAATGGAGGCAAAGGACATTATCTACTATCTGGCTGCTAAATAAAGTTTCAATATTTTTTTCAGATGTACATCTTAAGGAAAATGAATGCCATCTTATTTGGATTGGCAAATATCTTCACCGGAATCTTTGACCATTTTGAATAGACTATATCAACAAAATTTTAGGGGATTTTTCTCGCCTTATTTGTTCTGCTTTATGCATCACATAGATATTGCCCTATACATGCTCAACCCCTCATAGTAGGTAGAATATAAAGACTCACAGGTGCTATGCTGTTCATTCTTCTTAATGTATAGGTACAATATCCTGGGTTAGAGCAACAGATGGGAATAGACCTCGCAACAATGTCTTTGCTATCAGGTTTTGTTGCATGGGTATGAGATTCTTCTTAATTGCTGACTGTGATCGTGTTCAAATGTTTGAGGCAATTTTGATCTGATTATTGCTTAATTACCTATTTCTTGTTGCTTTTTTCTTTCTTGCTGCAGATCTTTCCAGAGTATAGGTTCGAATGGGTGGTATCAGATTTCAAGAAAACAATTTCATTAGAACTTGGTATGATGGTTTTGATAGTGTTATGAATAATGATGTTTCTCTCTCTCATGGTTGAAACATTTATCGCATGTTTAACATGCTGAAGCTCTAACAGTTCTAAGTTAAAATAATAGTTGATAAGCACCATGAATATTGGCATAACTAGGCTTTTATGTTGGTTGCTCCAAGCTGCCAATTAAAAATTTTCTATTGGTAACTGGTGGAGCTTCCATGTACAGACTAGGAAAACTGAAGATTTGTAGAGTATTGAAACCACATTTGGTGATTGACTGCAGATTTTGTTCAGGAAGCAAAAAATTGTGAGAGAACATCTAGGAACTTCAGGAAAAATGACATGGTTAAGGTTCCCCATGTTTATTGGGTGAGGACTGCAGTGCATCTATTTTACTTTGTTTAAATTTAAGGTAATATTTTTCATCTTTATGTTACAAGGCATATCTGAATTTAGAAAATTTTATGCAGGGTTTGACTACAAACCAAGTCCTAACTATGCAGTTTTGTAAAGGAAATAGGGTATGTGTACTGACTTAGATTGTTCTTAATCACATAAAAAATCCCATGCATTATTATCTCCATCCAAAACTACTCGCATGTTGACTACAACAAGCATTTTATTTAACTTACTAGGCTGGCTGATTTTTTCAGGTTGATGACATAGAATTCCTAAAGGAAAAGGGGATAAATCCAATAAAGGTTTGTTTTGCATGTGATTATGCTGTGTATTTCCTAGTACCCACTATTTACGTGAAACTAACCTTATAACCTCTATATTTGTCCACTTGAAATTTGAACTGACACTCTTGGATGACATGGTGAGCTTCAGAAGTATAAAATTCCAAGTCGCAAGTTGTATTAGGTGGCCAAATTTTAGTATTTAGTTATTAGACTAAAGATCCCATGGTAGTTTTAAAACATTTAATGGTAGATATGAATTTCCAAATTTCGGCATGCAAGTTGAAAAAATGAAATAAATCAAAATTGGATTTTTTTCGAGAATGAATTCTTATTGGAACTGTCCACATCGGGATCTCTCAGAACCAAACAGCATCGTGGCTCTGATGTCATAAGGTGAATTCAGATGGTACCCTGTAAATATGTAGCTGTCTTGAGTATATCAACCATCAGGTTCTGGAACTTGATTTTTTGTCTTAAAGAGGGTGGAGAAGATTTTTTGGGATTTTTTGGCCTAAAGAAGGTGAAGAGGATTTCTTGGACATTTTTATGGAAATGATTTATGTCATTTAATCTTCATTTAATGGACATGTCATCTCACACAAGATCACAACAAAACAAAAAATATTTCTTTATTTTTTTTATTTTTTTTTAGGAAGGCGAATACATTTTACTCCCAAGTACAAGTTTTACTTCATATGCTGCTGTGGAGATCCGAACCCAAGACCTCCCACAGCAATAACTCCCATGGGACCATTGAGCTACTGCCCAAGACCCAAAATGAGAATTATTCCTTGAATATTTTCTTTCACAGTTATGTTATATTTTTCACATGGAACTGTGTTGCTCCTTACATAGGCCAAAGCATATTCTGTTTGTTTGTAGGTTGCCAAGGCATTGGTAGAAGTTTTTGCTGAAATGATATTTGTCCATGGCTTTCTACATGGTGATCCCCATCCTGGTAATATACTAGTGTGTCCTGAAGGAGGTACTGCCTTTTCTCTAGGTATGTGTTGTTTGGGGTTGAAATTTATATTTTAAGAAAACTGACGCAGTTATCTTATTAACTATTTTTGGATTGTGCAGTTATTTTAGATCATGGGATCTACAAAGAATTGGATGACAATTTCAGGTTGGAATTCTGTGAACTGTGGAAAGCTTTGATTCTTCAGGACCAACAGAAGATATTTCAGCTGGGTGAAAAATTTGGTGTTGGCATGTACTCCAGGTATTTTCCTGTTATTTTCACAGGAAGGACTATTGAGAGGTCAGTGATGTACAATTCTTGCCACAATTTATTATTAGTAATAACAGGCAGTCTTTCATCAATGATATTCTCAAAATCTTTAAAAAGAGAAAAAAGAGGCATTCCGTGCGCCTATAAATGGGAGAATAGTTTGAAATGTTAGGAGCTTCTAAAAGATACCATGCTGGATACATATAAGCACACACTCATACATACACATAGGCACACACTCATACATACACATAGGCACACACTCATACATACACATAGGCACACACTCATACATACACATACACACACACTCATACATACACATACGCACACTCATACATACACATATGCACACACTCATACATATACATATGCACACACTCATACATATACATATGCACACACTCATACATATACATACGCACACACTCATACATATACATATGCACACACTCATACATATACATATGCGCACACTCATACATGTATATATGCACACACTCATACATATAAATATGCACACACTCACACTATAAGCACATTCATTTGTACATAAGTGTGTACACACACATACACAGTTGCATATACACATACACCAGTGACCATATACCGAAAAAGTCCATCTACAGTTTTGAAGCATTTTAAGAAATTTCTGGCTAAAATTCAGAAATTCCTGGGACAGTTCCTTCATTATCCTTATAGCATTCAGAGACCTCTAGAATTCAAATAGGACTTTCTAAACTTTCTTATCAGTAAGTCAGCTCTTGGGAGAGGCATGTCAGCTGAAGAGAAACGAAACCTGAAGCAGGAACTAAGTTTCTTGAAGATGGAAGACATTTCGGTGTTTATGGAGTCTCTGCCTGAAGATTTTCTTAAAATATTACGGACTGAGTAAGAAATATCCATTTTAGTTCTATCAATTTGGTCTATTTCATTGTATATCACTCTTTGTCTTTGATAATGGTCTCTTTTGAACTGGAAAATCAGTGGGCTGTTGAGGTCTATAATTAGCAAGCTGGGGGCACCACAAAGAATACGGATACTAGCATACATGAGAAGTGCTGTTTATGGTCTTAACAGTAAACAAATTGCAGAATCAGGTAATAAAATGAGAAATAAATATCAGAAAGTAATTCAGAAATATCAAATTGTTTGGCTATTTTTCATTTCCCTCGCGTTATTTCTTAGCCCATTGCATAGATAACACTATCTATTATTCTGTCAAGAGGACTACATATTCTAATGGCCCAGGTTCTAGTCTTCCAGAGCAATCGAGTGTCCTACATGCATTTTCTCCAGTTAAATAGGACTGTAGTTTGACTGATGTATATATATAGACTGGGTTGATCAAAGCATTTTGTATACTCCAATTCAATTTTGAGAAGATTGCATCTTGACTATTCTTCTCTTTCAGATTCTGTAGTGAAACATGCTTTCTCCAGAATAAGGGCAAGCCTTAGCTATTGGCAATTAAGGGCATTTCTTGGTAAGCCCATGTACCTTTTACCTTTTACCTTTTACCTGTTACAGTCACAGTCCTTGCAACTATACAAACTAATCTGGGGAGGCGTTATTGTAGTTATTATTTAACAATATTTCTTTGCTCCAGAGATCTTAGAGCTTCTTTCAGAAATGGGAGTTCTCACGCATTTGCTGATGAAAGAGTTCAGGAAGATGGTGTTTAGGCTTACTCTTTTTCTTAAGTTTCTATTATCTGAATTAGTAAAATTTGTTGATGAGAGACGTGAACTGTCTTTTCCTTAACAGCCTCATTTTTTGGTACGTGAGTGTTGTACGGAAAATATCAGCAAAGTTACGTTGCTCATGGAGCGTTTAAATCAAAATTCTGGATTCTTCGCTTACATATATAATTACCCGTACCTGTGCTGAGGATGTTGTTGTTTGAATAAGAAACTCACTATTAGATTTATGAGAGTGAAAGGTCTAATAACACTATTAATTAGTTTATTACAAAGTGTGGGCACGAAGAAAACAATAGAATCAGTAGTGGATGCCTTCTCAAATGTCCTTCCAGAACTCAAATCTTCTTTTCAGAGGCGCCCATTCTGCCGGGAAAGGGGTCAAATGGGCACAACCGAGGTGCCGTTTGACCGCTCACACTATTTGACAGTGAAATGTATCAGTGAAAACAAATAATAGCTGTTAGTAAATTTACAAAGCTGACAATTCGACTTCCTGGGTGCATGGGCGATATGCCACAAACGTGCTGTCATTAGAGAAGGAACCTGGGTTGAAACAAGTAATTCCTGTATACTTAAATGCCTTCTGCTCACTTCTATCACCCAATACTATCTGCAAGAAGTAATGAGAGTTCAATCAATCCGTGGTTTACCATATGTTCTTACATTCCCTCTCCAGATGATCTCAAACTGAAGCCACTGAAATGCTCGTAGCTTATACCCCGCAGGATTTCATTTCATTCTTGTGTAAACAGAACCGGCAGGTCATAGAGATATTACCGTATGTGGGGTGGGATACAGATGCAAACAGTGGTCGTAGTTCCAAATAATGGGCTGTACAGTCAAAGGTAGTGGGCAGAGATGACTTTGGTGGGTAATGGTAGCAACAAGCTGCGGTCAAAAAAGAAATTTGAGCATGAGAGCTATTCTTTGGATAAAAATGATTATGGTGCTTTACGAAGACAGAAGGATGTTAATAAGTCTGGGAAAATTTCCACTTACATGCTCGAAAGGATCATTTGTTTCTTCCTTTGATGGGGGTATTAAGCAGGAACGTCGCATCCTGTAGAGAAGATCTTGGCGGAAAAATACAATTTCTTGGGTAAAAAATTTAATTCTGCAATAGGAGCACAAAATCTGCAACCAGTTAGTGCCAGAAGTATGAGGACAAACACGTTTCTCGAGGAAACACTTCATCAGAATTCAAATAAATAAGTCAGGCGTGATTTAACTTATAATCATTGATGACATAAGACCAGATAATTTTATTGTTCACTTTTAACAAGTCTGACAAGCAGGATAACTTATTAACACATGACAGTGAGCACAAATTTCCTCCAAATATTCAACAGAAATGTCTACTTCAACCTGCACGGATTACTTGAGAATATGGCATTAGGAATGTGCTTCTGGAGACCCTCCGTCAGATATTTGGGTAAGGCACACCGGGGAAGGGCTGTGGAAGGACCTGAGGATGCCAAATATCAAGTTTTCAGTTCCACTGACTACGGGAATAAATTGAAATCAGTTCTTCACTACAAAGGTTTACAATGAAATTAACTCTAAACGCTAATACATTTCCTATGACATAAACTCTAAATGGACCAACTGCCCCATACAACTTTCAAGAAAAATAGAGTAGAACTTTCCACTAGAACAGTGAATTTTAACCATAGTCATCACAAAAACATCTTATTACACCTGGAGTTTATACTGCAGGGTTAGAGTCTTGCAAAGGTAAACTTGGATGACAAAAGTATGACAACATAGAAGGCAAACTTGGAAGTGCCATTATTACCTATATCATCAGGACCAGGTAGAAAGAGAAAACGGCTTCCCTCTCGTAACCTTGGATGAGATCCAATCATTTCTCCGAGCTTCCCAAACTGAGATCTGCAATTGAAATATTAATAATTGGAGTTCCAGAACATAAAACAATAAACTTAAATTTTCATGAATCTGAAATCAAGCTCTCACCTTAGGCTCGAGAAAGAATGGAAAGAAAGATTGCAGGGGTGTGAACAGAAATTTCCCATGAAAACAAACAGAGACGGAATGACTTCAACACTCTCATAACCGTCCAAGACAGTTGCTAGCTTCCCAATAGTCTTCACTATCCATTAAAATAATAGAGTTGGTAAGGTAATAAACAAAAATATAAAACTCTACAAAATTCCAGTTAGCATGCTTTGATACAATGCTCAAGCTATTTGTGTAGCACAGTCAGGGGTAAGTGTCACATGTTTTCTTAACCCAAAGTTACCTCTTCATTATCCAACCAAACATCGGAGAGGATGACGAACATGTCATTGATTGCATTTTTTTCTAACTCTGCAAGCCTAGCCTGTTAATTTGCCAGTAAATATAAAAATTCAAAATTCAATCGAGAAAGAATCAATGAATGAAAGTACAAGGTAAACCAACTGTTGGGTTAAATGAATATACAGTTTCATCTTTTGAGAGAGAACCACCACCAAAGAAGTCAAGTCCTCTAAGTACTGTTAGGGAGGCACCTCTGTCCTCCAATGGAGGAAAACCACAAGTATAAACCTGCAAAATAGATTTTAAAACAAAATTGTCTTCAGAATAGCAAAAACTGCAAACAATTTTAACTAATGACTAGAAAAAATACAAAAAGGTAAAAAGAAAAGAGGGACAAAGTGGAGACCTCAAAGATTCCATGGATTAGTAGCTCCCCTTCTGCTACTATTATTGTGTTCTCTACAAAGAAGCCTGATGTGATCTTGTGTGGAAGGGTCAAGGAAACTAAGCACAAATTCTTCAACTAAAACTGAACAGCTATAATACTGGAAATAAAATGAATGCTCTAAAATAGGCCAAAGACAGACAACATAATTAAACGTATAACAAAGATGGGAAACTTCCTTTTGCTTTTAAACTAGAATGATGACAAAGATGGTGGCTGAACTTCTTCATAACAAAGAAAATATAAATCACAGAAAGGTCTGCGAGGTTGAGAAGTACTGGTAGCTCGTAATAATAGCTTAATTGGAAGCTCTCTTCATTTTAAAATACCTTCCTTCTATCAGTCACAACAATAATACAAAGTGAAACAGTGATCAGAGTGTTTCAGCACAACTAATTGCATCACTTGCTTCTATATTTTGTGCAGAGAGCAAAAGATTCAGCTAGCTAAATCTGTGTAGGCATTGGCTGAGTGACTAAGAAGAGATTCACGAACCATGGACATTACATAACTAAGTGCAGATCACCCACACATGGCACACAAGTGCACAGCGTGAATAGATTTCCAGCTAAAAGAACTTTGAACAACGTTACTTAAGTTTATTGTATCTGGAAGATTTTGCAACTAGCTAAACTACAGTCTCATGAATGAAACTAAGCAGGGGATGATTACACTAAAAAATATAAAAGAAGAGACAAATCTCGATTACAAGACGATAGACTTCCATCACATTCTGTTGTTTTTCACGAGAAAACCTTCATCTTCTTTGTCATATAATAAATGGAAGTTGTTCATTCTAACAAGGTGCTTCTAATAGTTAGAAGTAGCTGGTTAACTCTTCTCCCCTTATTTTATCTCCATTAATAGCTGCTTCGATGATATTTACATTAGTAATATTAGATAAAGACAAACAAAATTAAAGGATATTGCATTGGAAAGATTGACTGGTACAGCCGCTGTTAGATCCTCCAAAAAGAATCGCCCATCCTCCAATTGAGATATAACTCCCATGATCCAGTTCCTCCCAGTACATCCGACCAAAGAGTAGATTGGAGTTATCTGGAAGTTATTTTACTTGATATTAAAATCTTTTCTGTGTTCATATGACAAAAATAGTATTTGAATAGTACCTCTGAGCTTTCAGAAAATGTCATTTCAACATCAAATGCAGGCCTGGAGAAATTTCTATCACGCGAAAGCCGCTGATGCAACAGTTGAAACCTATCCCGGTACAATGCCGCTTTTGCACTAGCTTCGCCATGAATTGGCAGCTTGCCATTATGCCTAAGATGCAAAGGTTAAACATGATGAGATGCTAAAAAAGGAAAAAAAAAAGCGAGCTGCACTTGTGGTCTTTTGAACAACATGTATCATCACCAGGTGAATATTGAAGTGTGCAATCTGTATAAAGCAAATGTCTATGCAAGTAAACAAATTCATAAAACAGAACAAATAATGTAAGAAATACTGTCAAGTATTTGGAAGTCAGATCTGAATCCTGAAACTCCCTTGTTAGATTTATCAATGTAAAACAAAAGACGCATATAACAATCCTCAAATAAAGTAGGACCATCGTGGATTTGTTCAGTGCTATCAACTCCGTGGAGACAACAATTAATCTCCAGTGAAGGTGCAAATGCCTTAGCCAGAACGGTACACGATGCTTCACGTGTCCTTTCTCGCTTCTGCATTAGGCATTAGCCGACTAGGTGTGTCTGTCGGCATAAACTATCATATCTCCAACATGTAGTAAGTAGGTAAACGAACTGCTTCTTCAACATTATTCACTATGTTTGCAATACTAGGGAAACAAATGATACCAAACAGGACTGCACAGTCCATAAGTAAAACAAAAATGCATGTATATGAATTGTGATGAAAACCGCTTACATTAACAGACAAAGGAGGGGCTTACTCTTTGAAGACTTTTTTTATAGGATCGTAGAAAAACTTAGGTATCACAAAGGCATCAATTACGCGCAAGGCAGACAGATTTCCGGAAGTAGAGTTTCCGGACTCCGCGGCTGCTTCCGCATCTAGCAGACGGTTAACAACTCTATCAACAGAGTCTTTGTCCAAAATGGACGATTTAACTGCAATTGGATCAGAGAAAATCATTTAATCAAGCTCAAAATTACGCAAAATCAAGCAAAAATGTAACAAACGAAGTACGAGCTTATACGAGATTCTTTGCTGATCTCGTCGACGAGGAGATCCAAAGCTTCGTCTTCGGCGTCTACGAAACCGGACACGAACGAGATCACTCTTTCAACAGCGTCGATTTTCAGTGTGAAGCCTCTGATCTTAAACTTCCGCTGCGCCTTCTGCTGAATCTTTTTCCTTCGCAAAGCCTCCATCCCGTCGCTGCTCACACCCTGGCCGTGCAAATGGCGGGAAACTGACGCGCGGGAACCAGGGCGTTAGAGTTTTATTTTCCGCGACCAGATTACTCTCCTACCCTCGAGAAGTGTCTCAAGTTACTCCTACGTCCCCTAAAGATCGGAAATTGCTCAAATTGCTCCCCAGTCTCCCTTCCCTGATTTTCAGGTTCGAATAACACAAACCACATTGAAACGCCACCGCAAGTGAGCAGGTGACTTTCATCTGGTATTTTAGACCCAAATCTAATATTTTGAGTTGATGTAATATTTTAATTGAAATTTGATATTCTAACCCCAGTTGTGACACATAAATAGCATATGAAAGTTTTATCATGCATACGTCATGCTAATGTAATATTCAGCAATGATAGTGCCAAATCTCAGTTATTAATTTATTCCTTAGTCATCTTATTTACAATAATAAGTCCATAACATTTTACTTATTTACTATGAATTTACCTTCAAAATTCGAGAAAATAATAAGGTCGATGTATTATTATTAAATTTAGTACCCAAATTGCACAATTTTTTTCTGCGGCCCATGGCCCATATGATCATCCTTGCCGTGGCCCATAAGCGTAAGAGGCAGACTCCCAAGGTTGCCCGTGTTGAGGGTGTCCTCCCGTTGACCCGGCTAAAGGGCAGGTAAGCTATGTCCGTCGTTACATCATACATGATTGCGAGAGTGAACTCATTTGAGGGAGGGTGCGAGTTCCGGGCAGCACGGGCAGCGCGGGCAGCGCGGGCAGCGCGGAAGGAGCGAAGTTATCTCCGGGGCTTCAGTGGTCGTGAATGATTGACCATAGACCGTGTCGCGCTCCCGGGCCCAACTCTCTGGAAGATTCATTCTTCGCGTCTTGACCCGGGCCCGTGGCGGGCCCGCTGATCCATCGAGCTGCTTCATCACCGGCCAAGCTCGTCGTCTTCTGCGCCCGCGATTTGGGATGCCAATACTCAGGAAACGGATCTGCAATCTACGCGGAGTCGGTGTAGTTTAATGCCCCTTTCACCTCACCGCGACGTTCGTATATCCCTAGCTGCGTCTTTTTCCACTTTCGTGAGTGTCTTTTGAAAGAAGAGGAGGGAGAGAGAAGAAAAAGAGGAAAGAAGTAAGCGATCAAGGTTTCTTGCGGGAAACTGATCGAAGAGTGAAGGAAGAGGAGGAAAATGGCGCTCTCGTCGGCGAGTGAAGCTAATTATAACGAGACCTTGAGCTCAACATTCGCGTCCAGATATGTCCGAACATCGCTGCCAAAGTCAGTAATTCTGCTCTGTTTTTTTTTTTTCGTTTTCTTTCTCGAGTAGGTACTAGATCCGAAGAGATTAATTTGTGTATGCGTTCTTTTTTTTTCTTCTGATCGGTGATGTAGGTTTAAGATTCCGGCGGCGTCGATACCAAAGGAGGCGGCTTATCAGATCATCAACGATGAATTGATGTTGGATGGAAATCCGAGGCTTAATTTGGCCTCCTTCGTTACGACGTGGATGGAACCGGAGTGTGATAAGCTGATGATGGCTTCCATCAACAAAAATTACGTTGATATGGACGAGTATCCTGTTACGACCGAGTTACAGGTTAGTCTTTCCTTATTTTCTTTCCATTGTGGATCCCGATCTTCACAAATCTGTATCATCTAGTGTCCTTTTTTTTTTTTGCACTCTCTAAGTTTGGAGTTCCGGAGCCGTATGAATTATGATCCTACCTCTTTCCTTTTTTCCTTTTCCCCGTGAAAAGCGAAGCGAGAGCTTTGATCTCGAAACTTGAAATGCAGCCGATTTTTAAGCTAGTTGCTGATGCGCGTCAATGTTAAATGTGTTCAGTGTCTAATTTCTCGACAGTATCCCGACCTCGAAGTGAGAATTACTCTCATATTTCTCAAAGTAAAAGCTTACTAAATTTGAGAAGTTGCCAGACATTATTCCCCTTTTTTTTCTTTCTTTTATGCGATGAAAATATATTCTTTTAGAAAATATAATGGAGAGGTAGTGGTGTTGACCGATTACCTGTCCTGGAGTGAGGCTGGCGGACCTGAGGACACCAGGAGACACCCGTCGCCAAATTTCATAAAGTACAAAGAGCAAGGCACGAGCAATCTCATCATTAGGCGATAACTTTTTATAGTTTGTAAAACTTGATTTTGTTTAATGGGCCAGAGTATTAGCATGCCACTTATAAATGGAACGGTTAGTCTGTTAATGATACTTTATTGTTTATTATATCTTAGTCAAATTATGTTTTACAATTTTAGAGGTGCGAATTATTTTTATATTTTAAAGAAGATGAATTATTTTATTACTAGCGCTGGTAATTACCAGCTATGAATAGGCTGAGCATCGGGTCGGGTTTTCTGGGTAACCCGACCCGACCTGACCTGAAAAACCTGGGTTTGGTCGGGTTCAGATTTGGAAATCCAAACCCGACCTCGGGTTGGGTCCGGTTCGGGTTTATCCAAACCTGACCCGTGGGTTTTTTTATTTTTTCTTTTTTTATATATTTTTCTTTAGTTTTTTTAGGTTGGGTTCGGGTTTTGTTAAAACCCGGCGGGTTTTAGTCAGGTCGGGTCGGGTTCAGGTTTGTAAAATGATGAATTGGGTTGGATTCGGGTTCAGATTTTAAAACCCGTTCGAGTTTTTCACGGAATCGGGTTTTGGGTCGGGTCGGGTTTGGGTTTTCAAAAACCCGACCCAAACCTGCCCGATGCCCACCCCTATCTGGGAAGTATCTCTACAATATTTGTTTTCGATAGAATTTTTCCCGCTACATGTTCCTTGCGTTTCTTCTTTGTTTTATTATTCTTTTAGGTCACGCACTTTTTAAAAAAATTCGTCAATAATATTTGTTTTGTTAGAATTTATCCTTCATTAAGTTCCTTGCATTTCTTCATTAGTGTTATTTTTTTAAAATCATGCACTTTTAAAAAAATTCGTCAATTTAGTAGTTTAAATTTGAAACTGTAGAGAAAATCTTCTAGGTAATGAATTTTTTTTTAAAGTAATAAAACAGTTCGAAATTAATTTAGAGATCTTGTACATGAATTATGCATAGAAATTTCATCATTGAAAAGTTCTCTTCCAACCGGCAAATCTTGTTTATGGGACTTCCTTCTTTTTTGTTGGCGTAGAACCGTTGCGTTAACATGATTGCGAATCTCTTCAATGCCCCTGTTGGAGACGGAGAGACTGCCGTAGGGGTGGGAACTGTAGGTTCCTCGGAAGCGATCATGTTAGCTGGTCTTGCATTCAAAAGGAAATGGCAAAACAAGAGAAAGGCCGAGGGCAAGCCTTATGACACTCCTAACATTGTTACCGGCGCCAATGTTCAGGTATATTAACTTTAACTGATATGTCATATAAATTGTTGATTCTTTCGTAGCGACGCACTATAGAATGATGTCGGTGGTGGTGTTTTAGGTTTGCTGGGAAAAATTTGCAAGGTATTTTGAAGTGGAATTGAAGGAAGTGAAGCTGAGCGAGGGTTACTATGTGATGGACCCTGAAAAAGCCGTGGAGATGGTTGATGAGAACACAATCTGTGTTGCGGCAATCCTGGGTTCAACACTGAACGGAGAGTTTGAAGACGTGAAACGTCTCAATGATCTACTCGAGGAGAAGAACAAAGAAACTGGGTACAGCGACAAACTAGATATATACGATGCTTGAGCTCCCATGCAACATATAGAAATACATTTCAATTTGTCGTGAACCGCACTGGTTTGCGTGTACTTTTTTCCACCGGAGAGTATCCATTATCCTCCCTTAATGCAAAGCATCTCTAAACAATGCAGGAGCAGTAATTTGCTTATATGATTTTTAAGGACCATTTGAGGAGATTCAATGTCCTATTGCAGGTGGGACACGCCAATCCACGTTGATGCTGCGAGCGGCGGGTTCATCGCACCTTTCCTGTATCCTGAGTTGGAATGGGATTTCCGGCTTCCCTGGGTGAAGAGCATAAATGTTAGTGGCCATAAGTATGGTCTGGTCTATGCAGGAGTTGGGTGGGTTGTCTGGAGAAGCAAAGAAGACTTGCCTGATGAGCTTATCTTCCACATTAATTACCTTGGTGCAGACCAGCCTACTTTCACTCTCAATTTCTCCAAAGGTATTTCCTTCTTCAACTAACCTTAGATATGGTAGAGTCGTGGTGTTCATGGTCCTATTCCTTTCATGCTATCAATGGGACACGTTGTAAAGTCGCAAAAATGATTTTTGCAGGTTCGAGTCAGATAATTGCACAGTACTATCAATTTCTACGTCTGGGCTTTGAGGTAGGTCAAGCTTACTCAAGTTTTGCCATCCATTACAAACTTTTAGCTTTCCGCATAAATTCTGGATATTCAATTTTTGGGACGTGAGTGATCCGATATAAATAAAACTTGGATGATGTACTTAATATTTGTATAATGACGCTTAATTTAGTGCATTTACTCGAGGAATCATAAGAGTCATTTTGTTTTGTCTTTGAAAGGGCTACAAGAATATCATGGAGAACTGCATGGAGAATACAAAAATCCTTAGAGAAGGTTTGGAGAAGATGGGCCGCTTCGAGATCGTATCTAAGGAAGTCGGTGTACCTCTAGTGGCATTCTCTCTTAAAGATAGCAGCAAGTACACCGTCTTCCAGATCTCTGAGAATCTGAGGAGGTTTGGATGGATTCTCCCAGCTTACACGATGGCTCCAAATGCTGAACATATTGCAGTCTTGCGTGTGGTGATCAGGGAAGACTTCAACAGATCTCTGGCGGACCGTTTGATCTCAGATATTGAAAAGGTAATGCATGAAATGGACACAAAAATTACAGCACTCACTACCATTGGCCATGTAGAACAGAACAGAGAAGCAGGTGAGCCAGCCATGAAGAAAACCGCGATGCAGACACATGCGGAGATAGCTTCTTACTGGAGAAAGCTCGTTATTGACCGAAAGAAGAACAGTGGCGTCTGCTAGGAATTCTATTAACGATTTTTTCTAAAATTTCAGTACTAGTATCTTGCTTATGCATGCTTGGAGATCCTTTTGGGGTCTACCGAAGCATCTTTTTATTGAATAAATGCTGAGGTACCTTTGTCTTTAATCTATAAATACAATTTACAATGTTTCTTAGGCATCAACAAGTTATTATATCAGACATTAATCTTGGGGAACATATTTAGAACATTTTCCCGGTCCCATCACTTCTCGGAACAGATTCATCAAGTTCCATTCGGCGCCAATTGCCAATAGTTGGGGCAATCTGTTCTGCTTTATCAAACAGGCCAAGAAGACCACCCGTGTGAATAAAGAGAATCTTTCTGCCTTCCCAATCTTTCGGATTTGCAGCCATGTCTTTGAGCATACCATAGACAGCTTTCCCACTGCAAAAATCCCAAAAAAATAAAAGCCTTTCAGAAAGATATGGCCAAGCAGTTTCACTTCATTTAAAATGCCGAAAGTAGAAAAATATTACCACAGTTGGTTCATCTATTTACGTAATAAGAATGGAAGAACAGTGCTCTTGTGTCATGCCTGATTTCTTTGTTCAGAGAAAGGAAAATATAACTGTGGTAAATGAACATGGGAGCAGGATGGTTGTGTACCTGTAAACAGGGTCTAAGACAACGCCAGTCTTTTTAGCAATTTCCTTCACAAATTCGAGTTCGTCAGCTGTGTTCATTGCATATCCAAGGCCTTTAGCCTGCAAAACATCAATGATATCCTTGGTCCTTGCTTGATAACAATGGGGCAGTAAGCACTAACCAATTGATTCATTTGCTTATAAACAGAGCCGACTGTGGTCAAATTTCAGTTATAAAAATATGAGAACTACAAAGTATTACAACATTATAGAAACTACTTACATTTCGTATGTCCACTATATTGCGGGAGCTAATACCAGCATTAAGTCCATCAATTAAACCTTGGACATAGTTGTAGAAGTACTCAGGATCATCACAGACGGAGAATGCAAGGACCTGTTTATTACACATTAGCTAGAATCTGTTAGAAACCTTCATCATGACAGTGAAGGACAGACGAGGGAAAAGGTCAGACAAAGGAATGACATACTTTTGCCCCCAAATTACTCAACCATGATCCCAGAGCAAGGCCAGCAATTGTTCCTCCACTAGAATATCCAAGAAAGAAACAGAAAAACAACTTATAAATTCCAGAATATCCAGTACAAAATCAATACATTCATCACATTAAAACTATAATAACAGTTCCGTCCATGCAGCGAATTTATTAACATGAGTTTAAAGAATGATAATTATCTAAGTCTGGTTTTAAAATGAGTCTTTTCTTTATGATTTAAATTGTCTCTTTTCTTTATGAGAAGAGAAGAAAACATTGCACAGGCTTTCCGGCTCACTTTTACAAAATGCAAGTCATTCCAGGTTTAGGTAGGATAAGGTTTACCTTTACAAAGAACTCATGCTTGTTTTCCTTTTTCAAACACTGACCAGAGAGACTGCTATTCACGTGTATTATGAAATTCAAACAGATACAGTAACACGCTATAGAATGCTAATCAAGTGTATTATGAAACTCAAAAGGACCTAGCAACACAAGGTCAATAAGCTCAGTTGTTTGATTTCTTGAGTTTCTTATTATTAAGCCAGTGCATTTTCCTGAATGTTGATCATACACAATCATTACATCCTTTTCACTAGATGAGGCTCTAACGAGGCTTTGACCCAAAGCCTAGTAGTCACACTCCCTTCATGTGGTTACGAAGCCCAAGGTCCATTCCACAAGAGTCGGTACTTAAGATACAACATACCTGCCACAAGCCACAGCAATGTCAGTGAGTTGCCCTTGACCAAATTCTGACTCCACTTGTTGCTGTATTTCCCTAGTTGCTTCAATGTAGCCCCTGAAGTTAAAGGGAAACATATATAATCTTCACATATACTCACATGTCAAAAGTAAAAGAAAGTAACTGCAATCTGAAGAGAAAACTTGAAAACAACATAATGGCACAAACATATGCTCTGGAGCAACATGACTCAACCAAATGGACTTTAAAGGTAGGTGTTGACCATTTAAAGACATTATGACCTGAAGTAAAAGAAAGTAACTGCAATCTGAAGAGGAAACTTGAAAACAACATAATGGCACAAACATATGCTCTGGAGCAACATGACTCAACCAAATGGACTTTAAAGGTAGGTGTTGACCATTTAAAGACATTATGACCTGAAAAATACTAAAGCATTCCACTATCTTTCAGATGAATGATACCAAAACCCTGAAATAACACCAGCCTGCCCCTTCTGTCAAGTTCCATTAGTAGCCCTAGTTACAACATAAAAATGATAATGTATCCCCGTAAATATGATATTATTTCTTATATTTTTTAATATGACTAATATAATATGAACACAGAAATTGCCAGAGTTGGGTTTGCACTAAAGCAAAATTTTCATATGAATTCTACCTCAACACCTCACAAACCCACATTAGGAAGTAGTCATTGTCTCATTTCCTTATTTTTGTCTTTCTCCATCCATTGCTAGATTTATCTAAGATTCAAACAGCAAGACTACAAGGTACACTTGGTCACATAGGGGAGTGCTGCATTTGATTAAAGCAAGGATATGCAGTTCCATATTTCAGAGAAGTGTAGGACATTATCCTACAAAAATAGCAGCATGTTGTCCAGATATTAGAGATTCTCAGGATAATAATACTACAGCATTTGATGGTTTTCCGGGTTTTAATAATGAGATATAAATGACCAGATGATTACACTATAATACATCTGCTAGTATCCAAAAATTCCAACTAAGCAGAGATAATATTAAATTTCTTATGATACGATAAACATTATTACGAGCAAAGATAATATTAATTCACTAGTCATAAGTTGAATGTCTCTTCTACTTTTCCACTTTACATGGTATTACCATTTTCCCTGTACATTCTCACCCTCTTACTCGACACAGAATTCAGGAACCATTTTGTGAGAGAAATAAAATGGGAAAGCAAATTCATAAAGGCAATCACCAAGTTCCCAGAGAGTTGGATCCTCCAACAGGGATGATGTATGGTTTCCTCCCTTCACTAATCAGCCGGTCCTTTAGCAGGTTGCCCAGAGTCTGGACCATAAAGTGGTGAGGAAAACTTTAAAGAACTATGTAAAAACATAGGAATGCAAATGGATAAAGAAAAGATGAATTTTAAAAATTAGTCTGCTCTCTATTGATGTAACATTGGTGTCATACACTAGAGGTTCTAGAGGCTGCTAGTTGCAAGAAAATGAAGGTATTTGATGGAAATAAAAGGCAAAACAATTATTATTAGAGATAAATTTAAGGTACAAACCACACTTCCAATTTTTGCATATTCTTCTTTCGAAATAAGGTCGACATGTGCTCCCACTAAGCGCTCAATCAGGAGATTACCTGTTAAACCAGGATCTTTATCCACAAGAACCTGCATTTTGTTATGACCATGGCAACTTCGTCAAACAAACATGGAATTTAGGCTAAAGGAGGTCTCTGTTGTGGCATTAGGACAATGATCAGGAAGATGTGAAAATGACCTTCGAAGTTCGTAATATTAGGTAGCAGTCAAGATTTAGATACTTTGCAGCCACGGCAGTTGCACGACAATGGTTGCTCTGGATACCTCCTATTGTTATGACACAGTCTGCACCTTGGGCTTTGGCCTCTGCCATCAAGAATTCGAGTTTCCTAACTTTATTACCACTTAGTTGCATTCCCGAGAGATCATCACGCTGTATAAATACAAAGTGAGTTTCTCTTATTGTAAAATAACATCAGAGGTGAGAATAATGTATATACAAACTTCACTAGCAATGACAGCAAATTAAGTCCAAAAAATTTTAGAACCACGAGAATCTGGAAGCCGGAACCTCCACGAGCTTGTCTAGTAATTTCTTACCTTTATCCATACTTCAGTATTCTTTGGCAAGTTGGGAAGGTTCCATTTGTGAATTGGAGTTGGAAGCTGCGCAAATAAATAGGAAGACGAGCTTTTCTAATCAGTTTAAAATGTTATAAGCACAGTTTCAAAAAACCTAACCAACATTTTCATCATATACATGGTTTAGTTAGTCATACCAAAATGCATAGTTATACCTCCTCTGATGGGTAAACATAATTTGAAAGAAAATTAAAGAGCAAGATCATTAGAACACAATATGTTATAGCATAAAAGTTATTAGAACAAACACAAAGTGGAAGCATAAAAGTGAGAAGAACTGGAAATGAAGAAAAGATTAACAATGACATAACCTTGTTGTGAACTTGAGCAGTAGTTCAGTGGTCACATAAGGGGATTTGTAGTGGGAGGTTTTCGGTTCAAGTCCCCTTAGGGGGCATGAGGCAAGGAAAATTCATGCAAGCACATTACTTCAAAAGAAAATGACATAACCATATTGTTGAGACTTGGGAGAGTAACAGATCTACTTTTTCCAACTTTTTATCCAAACAGGAATAAGGGCAACATTTTTTACTGAAATTCTTGGTGCTGAGGGTTCTTCGATGGCCACTATGATGAGGGGCAGCAGGTGTTCTGGTGTGGTGTTTGACATTTAATTATAAAATGTCCGAGAGTAGAAAAACCTGTCCTTTGAGCATTTCTTATTTATTTTTGTTTGGAGGGTGCTGATTTCACAAGCAGACCCTGATCTCTCACAAAAAAACTGGCCATTGACCAATATTGCGTGTGTCTGACTGATTAATATCCCAAGTACAGGGAATCTTAAGTGGATTCGAATCAGTATATCTTCTTTTCTGTAGGCATGTCAAGATCAGCTAGTTCAGTACAGAGACAACAGTTTGGGAAAAGCTCATCCTCAGCTTCATATGCGGCAGTACTACGTCAAAACATTGCAAGTTTTCAAAAGAAGGACTCTCCTATAGTCTGTAGATGGCTCCAGGAAAGGACTGAGAGCGGATAAAGGAGATTTCAAGTACAAGAAAAAGTATATCGCTGAGGAATGCAGAAAGTTGATTAGGAATAACAAGGACATCCAAATTTTTATGACAAAGTTACGGTTGAAATGAAAGACGACATTGCTACCAACTCTACATAAATATTCTTCAAAGAAAGTAAATATCACCCACTTCAATGGATATTCTCTATCTTAATTTATATATAAACAGGGTAATATTTTCTTTGCACAATGTACATTCGATTAAACTCCCCATCATACGTTTATCTAAAAAAAATCACTTTGTCTCTCTACATTCCCTGTACACTAACAGGCCACCGTGTATAACAGGTATCAGTATGTGGAATCGATAAAGAGTCTCAAGACAGTAGATTTTAATGAATTTCTTCCGACACCGTACTAGCGACAGCATTTCCCAGAAGCATTCTTCTATCCAAAACTATTGACGATAAGAAAGGCTTATGCCAGCCACTATCCATTGTCTCGAATCCGCGAACAAGAACATACACTTAGCTACCAAATTTAGAAGCCAGGGCAGATAAATAATTTACAACGCAGAGTTCCAAACCCATGAAGAAACGAGAACAGTAACGCATGGAGGTGAACTTTACATGCGCAAGCGAGTACTTGTGGGAAGGGATTGGATTAAGACTGGTAGCCCATGTGGGGGGTTCGTATGGTTTCTTGGAAAGAAATTCGCCCTTTCGTAGAAGAGTATTTGCTTCCATGGGAGTGTACTCAGTGGAGAGAAGCTGCTTCTGCTGGCTGAGACCCTGGTTGATCGTCAATACGCCCCGACGGAGAAAACCGAGAGCGAAAGCGCGCATTAATTAGAAATAGGAAAAAGGGACGGCGCCGGCTCTCGCTTCTTTCGGGGACGGCTGTGGCCTCTGAGCATGATATCATATGTTGGTCAAATTACGTCACGGTCCCTGAAAGGTGAGATGATTACTTATTTAATTATATATTTATAATTTTATACTACTCCAATTAAAACTAAAACGACAACTATATATTTTGAAATATATAAAATGCCATATTTCATATTTAAAAAAATGATTTTATGGATAGAAATGTAATAATTAAAAATTCATTCCACACTTAATATTTACATTTTTTTCTCGAAAATAACTTTCAAGTTTCTTTTGAAAAAGATGGATTTATTCAACAATTGACAAGATATTACAGGGTTCATGGTATTTCTTACGAGTACTCAACATGGAATTACTAAATACTAATTGCTATGTCAGTTTCTTCCATGTCAGTTTCTTCCCGATGGATAGAGATGATGTCGTTTATGATTAATTAAATGGGTTTGTAGTTGAAGTCACCGTTGACGCCGGCATTGATTTTCCTGTTCCTGATAAGACGCCGTCATCCCGAGCGGCCGAGTTAATTTTTCTCTGTAATAACTTCGATCGTTTGTTTATGAAATCAATGAAACTAACGGATGCTTTCAGAGTTAATTTTTAACTAGGATCTAAAATTTGACAAAAATAGATAAAATTTCAGTTTTCTACGTGATTTCTTACTTACCGCCGCATTACTAACAACGGTTGCTGCGGCTCTGTAAGTCTGAATTCTGTCAAGCTTTCTGTTTTGCTGTCTATTCGCGCGTTAATTTTAGACGAGAATAGCAGCATTTCTGCTCCTTCTTTCAGGTTTCAAAAATACCTGCAAATCGGTTGCCATATCTGGAATGGGAACGTCAATCATTCAGTTCTGGAATCACGAGCAGAAGTTCATGAAATGGAAATCCTGTATCGTCTCGTCAGTTGTCTCCACCCTGAACTCGTTTCGTCCGTTTCTCGGCCATGAAGTAGAAAATGGATATCCCCAAAACCATTTATAAGTTCAGCTTTCCTTTCCCCAAATCCTTTGATAAGTTCGGGAAGTTTAATTATGCAGCATAAGGCCGACCAAGTTCTCTGCTCCGCGCCACGTAATAGTGTGTGGGCGTGCTGGGCAGAATGCACTCAGAAATAACCCCGGCTTCTTTCTGGCTGGATAAAACCGAAGGGTTTCGGATTTGCTATGCCCAGAGTTCGGATTATTGATCTAGGTGTCACGCGGCTAGATTCGACTAGCCCGGTTGCACAACGCAATGTCAATCTTCTGCAGCGCGCTGCCTAACTCCAAGCTTCTCCAAGGAGCTAGTCAACCTAACAATGAAGGAAAGGCTCAAGAACACACAGTTCTAAGCTTCTAAGACCTCTAGAATAGAGGCTCAAAGAGGGAACTCGAGATTGGGAGGACAAATGCTCTTCTATTGATGAGTAAAAGAATACAGTGAATGAAATGTATGGAATGAATGGAATCCCCTCCAAGATTTGTACAAGGTCCTTTTATAGGACAAGGAAAGCAAAACTACCTCCTAAGTACATGCTAAAAATAGGGTACTCCTCCCTATATGGGGGAGGTGGTTATTTGACCCAACCAACCTTGAAAATGGTCAATGCCACCTAAGCGCCACCTTGCACGCCATGTCAAGGTGTGTCCAATCAGCTGCCATGTCATCATTGGGTGCATCAAAACGTTGCACCATGAACCCCTCGTTGCCCCCATGGCTGCATGGTTGGGTTCGCCCTGCGCAACCCCTTTGTCATGCGAGCTCCATATGTGCGCACGCGCGTAGCTACTCGTGCGCGCGCGCCTCAGTTGCAATGCCTTGCGCGCCTACCTCCTTTGGCCCGTCGCGCGCGTGTTGCATTGCGCTTAGGCGCCGCGTATCACTAGGGCTCAGGACTGCCTTTTGTTTGTGCTGGAAACAGAAAAAGTTTGAAATTAAATGACAAGTTGGAATTTGAGTAGAAAAGCTTAGCCGCGACGTACGTTTAATTTCACTTATGGCTGAACTGATCAAAAGTAGCATCCGCAACGAAGATAAGTTCGCTTGGTCTCTCCCCGGTTAGAATCGGGGAGACGGTGCATCATTCAATCCGAACAAAGTAGCAGATTCCAAAGAGGAAGGAATTAGGCATAAGTTATTTAGAGAATAAAATAAACAAGCTTGATTCATCGAAAGAATCGCCAATTTGGGAACGCTAACGACTGAATGTTCATAAATGGGTTCAGACTGACTATACCAAGGTGTTGCAGAATACTGTGTTATCAAGCCTAAGTGGCGAAACAGAGCGGGCGAGCCATCCAAGATTTTGATTGCTTCATTGCAGAACAGCAGAAGTCTTCCCATGTCAGATTTCTCGAATAATTCTTATCCAGTATGGCTTTTCGTAACCAAATTAGATGTAACTCAATAGGTGAAGCTAGATAATAACCCACTATACTTAGATGGAGACGAAGCTTATCCTCACTGCTAAAGCCAAAACCGGAAAGAACCTTTAGTTTCACATATGGCTGTCACTAGCCGGGTAAAGCTCCATATCAGGTTCAGAGAGGACTCTCAAAAGATGTTAAAATACATGGACCATGGTCCTCTATCGTATCCGAAAGCTGCCTAGGAAAAACAACAACATCCAAAATAGTTTTGCTTGGACTGTCCCACATAAGAATCACGGAGCCGGTTAATTGTTCAATCTTGTTATCCAGAGTATAGCAAAAAACCAAACTCAGTTCCATCGAAGCAATCGTCGATGCAGGACATCTACCTAGTAGAGATACATAAATGGGACGAACTCAACAGATTGCCAAGCACAGTTCTTAATCTATCTCCTAATGGCTGAGTTTGTTTCCTTCTTACCTCGCCTATTAATTATCGTCTCTACAGTCCTCTTGGAAGTGTTTTTCAAGGCAAATGGCAACCCTGTAGTCCAGCAAGCAGCCTCTGCTTTCTTCATCTTTGGCGACTCCACTGTGGATTCCGGGAACAACAATCATGTCAACACAAATCCTGGGTTCCAAGCGAACTATCACCCTTACGGTCAGAATGGCTTCTTCGATGAGCCAACTGGACGGTTTTCTGACGGTCGCGTGATAGTAGACTTTCTGGGTAATGTAATATCTGGAATCAGTAGCTTCTGGCTTATTTACTAGTGATTTTTACCTATTAAGTATTTGAAATGCATTTCAATATGAGTATCCGGTATCCCGTATTCACTACTGTAACTGTTCTATTAAATTCATATGCACCTCAAATTGTGAAATTCCTCACCGTCATGTCTCAATCTGGGGTGATCCGTCGGATAATGTGTTCATTTGATGCAGCCAAATATGCTGGGCTTCCGGTCATTCCTGCGTTCCGGCAACCTTCTGCGGAATTCGTGCAAGGGGTCAATTTCGCTTCCGGTGGAGCAGGGGTTCTTCCTGAAACTAACCAAGGCTTGGTATTTGAACTCTCGCCGTATATAATTCATCTGCATAGTTCCAAGTTTACAGGAAATCATAAATATTTGCAATCAATGTCTTAAATTTCCAATCCAACTTCAAAATTTGATAAATTGATCTATAATCTACGATTTCACAGAAGGTTTAAACTGATGCAATTCGTTCCAAAACAATCTAATTTGCTTACAAAAAAAAATTGAATTTCCTCCCATACTGGAATTTATGCAGGTGATTGATCTTCAACAGCAGCTCAAGAACTTCGACCAAGTACAGAGCAAACTAACTGAGAAACTAGGAGAAGCGCAAGCGAAAGAGCTCATCTCACGAGCCGTTTACTTCTTCAGTATCGGAAGCAACGACTACATGGGCGGTTATATTGGTAACCCCAAAATGAGAGAGATGCATGCTGCCGAGGTTTTTGTAGGAATGGTGATCGGCAACCTCACCTCTGCAATCCAGGTCCAGTACTCTCAACCGAACTCATCGACATAACGAAATCTGTAACATAAAATTGAAAATCAATCGTTACCAGACATTGTACGCGAAAGGCGGGAGGAAATTCGGCTTCTTAAGCTTGTCGCCCCTGGGATGCTTGCCTGCGTTCAGAGCATTAAACCCTGTCAATCCCGAAGCCGGCGGTTGTTTCGAAGATGTTTCGGCTCTCGCCCTAGCACACAACCACGCTCTCTCGTCCGTCCTCACCGGCCTCGATCGAGTCCTTCCAGGATTCAAGTTCAGCAACTCCGACTTTTACGAGTGGCTCGGCAAGAGAATCACTCGTCCGACCGAATACGGTAAATTAATTAGATCTGGATTTCACGAGATCGATGGACACGAATCTGAAATTTCATTCACCGTGACTAACAATTTTGTAGCTTGTGAGTCTGACGGTAATTGTTGATTTGGGGTCGACGAAGCTAGGTTTCGAAGACGGAGTGAACGCCTGCTGCGGGACGGGCCCCTACGGGGGCGTCTTTACCTGTGGCGGCGAAAAGACTCCGACTGAGTACGAACTTTGCGACAACCCCAAGGATCGCGTGTGGTGGGACTCGTTTCATCCGACGGAGAAGATTCACGAACAGTTCGCGCAGGAGCTCTGGAACGGGCCCTCCGTGGGACCTCACAACCTGGAGAAACTCTTCTTCGAAACCGAAAACCTCACGATCGCGGACATTGTCGATTAGTAGTGAAGAGTACTGAAGACTCCAATGTCGGTCCTTAGTGATTTCTCTAGACACACCGCGGTATTACCAACACTGGTTGCCGCGGCTCTGAAAGTCTGAATTCTATATATGTAGCCCTCTCTGCTCTTCTTTGCTGTCTATTCGCGCGTTAATTTTAGGCGAGAATAGCAGTTTCTGGAGCAAATAAGATTTCTGATCCTTCTTTCATGTTTCAAAAAAATACCTGCAAATCGGTTGCCATATCTGGGATGAGAACGTCAATCATTCAGTTCTGGAATCACGGGCGCAGAAGTACGTGAAATGCCATTTCCTCGTGTCGTGACTATCGTCTCTTCAGTTGTCTCCACCCGCTCAAATCGTTTCGTCCCTTTCTCGGCCACGCAGTACAGAGAAATGGAAATCCGCTGCGTGATACGCCATACCATACTCTTCATAGTTTTATTTATTATTCTGGATATAAAAAAAATGATTTTATATACCTTTGTATCTGGTAGAAGAATATATAGGTCGGGTCATCGGATGAACTTGACACCTTTACTACTACTTTAGTACCACTATCTATATATTTCTTCAAAGAGAAGTTTGATGAGAGCGGGAAGACCTAGAACCATATATATGTAAAAGACTTTATGACATGTCAAAACCATCTTATTATATGTATGCATACGAGGTCGACCTGTTGTTCACTCGTGAATTGAAAAGTTGAGATGAATAATTACAAGTCTGGGATCCGAAGGCCGAAGCATAGAATGCCACGACCGACTTGTAAATTCAGCCAAAATTATGTGAGGGCGGGGTCAGCGAGACTGAAAGACACGCGAGCACCTGAAGATCGGTCCCGCTCAAAACTGGACCCAGGCGCGTCCCCGGCCCTTTCAATTCCCGCCCGTCTCCTTCTGTTTTCTTTCAGGTAACACACGGTCGCCTGGTTTGCCTTTCCCTTCCTGATCTCTAATAAATTCTAAAAATATTACAAGCCTCTTTAATCTTCTCTTTTTTTTTTTTTTGGAGGAAACGAAGCGCAAGCGATTTCGCTCCACGCGTGAGGGCGTCGTGACGTTGCATCGTCTTGTCCCTTTCCAGTTTCGACGACCACGCCACACTCTCATCCCCTCGCTTCCGCTGTCACGTCTCACTTACACGGTTACACCACCACGTACCATCTGTTTCTCTCTCACTCCGCTCTCTGTTTACTTTACGTCTTTACCCCCCTCCAAAGGATATAAATATAGATATCCAGTTCCTTTTCACTCGCCAGTCCTACTCTCATTTCTTCTCAACCTTTGCGTTTCTGGCTTTACGAATGAAGCTTTCCCTGCCAAGTGCCAACCTTTTAATATAAAGTCGTGAATCGGAGTTCGTTCCCCAGGATTAATTGTCTGTACGCAACCGTTGCGTGTCTCTGTCTGGGGGGTCCCTAATGCCCATCTTTCCCTTTTCTCTCTTTATATTATTGTGCCGATTCCATTAAACAAAACCCCAACTTGGAGATTTTATGTATAAATTCCGGATTTCCGGATTGCACTTGCACAAAAACTTCAGCAGTTTCAGCTTTGATCAAATGAACCTTTCCAACCTTCGCGGGATTCATCGTATCCGAGTTATTCGTCGTCCCCACCCTTCTCACGTCAATTTCGCATCGTCGGATAGAAAGAGAAATGCCGGGCGAGAAGAATAATAAAGAACACCCAAATTCCCACCGCGGGAGCTTCATTTTTATAAGATAATTTTTTTTTTAAAAAAAAAAAAAAAAGGAAAGGAATTTAGTAAGTCTTTCGTTCGGAGTAAAAAGCGGCAACGAAATCGTCTAATCATTAAAATGATTACGACTCGCCTTTGGGAAAATGATTACGACTCGCCTTTGGGAACAAAACGTCACCAGCACTCAATATGACTCGCGAGTGACGGCCGAGTGGTGGAGGGCCTGGAGGGTCCCCCGTGCGATGCCGGCCACAGTTAGAACCGGTGGGTCGAGTGTGGCCCACGACTCGGAACTCCACGCTCCGCAGGACCACAAGCCGTACCTGCTTACGGCGTAGACCCGGTCCAATTCCACGATCCGGTTCGAATTCGTGAGAATATTCCGATTGTGTGAAACCTAAGAAGTTCGAGTCTGACGATTTCCGAGTCGCGAGGTTTTGGCTTTGGGATTCCACGTTCTCAATTATTGCTCTCTTTCTCTTTCCGACTTTCTCTCTCCTCCACGTCGGATTTGGGTTTGAGCTGTAGAGAGTCGGGACTCGGCACGACCCTGATGACTGCCATCTCTTCGTCTCTCAGTCTCAGCGGACTTCAGGGACGGGTTATTCCTCTGACACGTGGCGTCGCTGTCGGCGGACGGGAATGAGGTACCTTGCTCGTTTCACGTGCTTCTTACCGAAACGTCCCTATATTCCACGTCACTCTTCGCGTTTACACCAGATCACACCCTACCTCACACGTGGCATGGTCGGAACGCCCACGCCAAAAACAAACTCCATATTTTCCGATTTTTTAAAACACATAATCGACCGCAAAGTCGACCCCGATTTTATTAATAAGTAACAACCATTAACCAAAGCTAGCGACTTCAATTATTCGTATTTTAAATTGCACTTTCGTCAAAACTCAACGGGCCCCAAGCGAGGGGCCCACGTCGAGAGCACCGACTACGATCGTCCAACGGCAGATCGGCGGTGGGGTCCGGTTCCCTCTTATCTTTTCGCGAATACTCAAGAAAATGATATCATACTAAATAAAGAAATTTCAAATAAATTTTTATTAAAAAAAAAAAAAAAAAAAAAAAAAAAAAACGAATAGAAGAGAGAGGGAAGGTGGCCGAATGGCGAATGCTAATAGTCAAATACCCAAAGGGTGGTGTCTTGGCGAAGGAGGAGAAGAAAACGAAGCGGCGCTGCCGAGATGTCAACAGCTATTTGAATCATTAAAAATGGCCTCCAAATGATTTTGTTATTGAGGTAAGGTCCTCGCCGTTTTTTTTTTAATTTAGTGTTTTATGTTATTCGGGAAGGAACCACAGCGTTTGTACACGTGGTCAGGCCTTGAAATGCTAGCTCATTCCACCGAGGTGCTACTCCGCAAAGGTGAACAGTCACGGGTAGTAGAACCCGTACGTGGCCCCCATCATCTCTCTATACGGTCCCACCATTGCCTTTATCATCCAGTACTTACCAAAAAAACATATGTTAAAATTTGAATGACTTAATTATTCACGTTATATTAAATATTATCCATCGAAAGAGAGAAAATAAGTTTGGAATGACCATGCTACCCTTCACACGTATTTTGCAACAGTGTAACATTTTTACCCGTAGTTGACATGTTTAATCCAGTAATAAGCAGGGTATTGTATTGATAAATATTTTGTATTCTGAGGTTATTAATTTTGATGTCCTTTTAGCAGAAATGGTGTTAGTGGATTATAATGAATAAGGGATTAAAAGATTTAACTTTAAAAGTTGGCAAGATTTTAATTTGGGCCTCCATGTTCTTCTTCAACTTGTTCAAAGTCCTGGACAGAATGAATCTCCAGTGGTGCATATGCTGTCTCCAACCCAAAAGGCATTTTCGTTGTGTTTTGTCATTCCATGCAATTTTCAGTCTATATTACAGCATAAATGTTTGACGAATTGATTTCGGCTTTCACATCTTTAGATCGTAGCCTTGATGCGTGAATAAGGGCGGAAAGATTCAGACACTATATATGCTTTAATGGCTTTTAAGGCATGCAGTACTCTCATACTTATTATTTACATTAAATACAGGAAAGAACAAGTCACTGCGATTGAATTCTCAGAGACACAAAGACATATTAGACTTCCGCTGCACCACCGTTCTTCTTCTCCATTTCATGCAAAATAATACCATTCATTTTCAATATTGGGGGGTTATTTGGTTATTTTGAGAAACTGCGGTGGCCGAGTGTACTTTTTATATTGATGCAAAATTTGGGGGAATTTCAGTCGGCTTTTTAGTTTCAATTCCACATTAATGCGTTTGTTTGTTTGGTGGCAAACAATAATTGGCAGGCAGGTTTCTGACGACGGGGGTATTTCCGAACTTCCATGCTTAAAATTTAAATTTTAATGTTTCGAGTTTTAGTATTTATTCGTTATAGTTATTAAATAAAGTAAAGAATAATTTTGTTATCTATTTTTATAAAATTGGTGCCCCAATAGGAAAGAAATATATATCTATTGACAACAGAAGAATATATTATTAATAAAGAGGGATTTTCGATTTAAGAAGCAAGAACACGAAATGTGAAAAATTCTGAAAAGTCGAAATTAGAAATAAAAGGCGTTTTTTATTTTTTCCTTAGACGAAGAACATTATCAAGTATGTTTTTTGATATATTTCTAAAATGTAGAGGAGTTCAGTGACAGTTATGCGTGGGGTTCTTGAAAATGAGAAACCCGTCGGGGGTGGGGGGGAGGCGACTGAGTCAAGAGTATAACTCAGGGCCAGGGGAAGACAAGTCGGACACGTTTGTTAATATTTTAAATTTTAAAATACTCTCGTATAAATAATAAATAATATTCGAGAGAGAGTGGTATATTCCGATGAGTTTATTTAGTAGATTAACGCGAAAGAAGAGTAGACTCGGACGATTGTAGGAGTCGGACTCGTCCGGGACAGGTAGAGTCCGAGTGGGTGTTAATTAATGCAATATTTGGTTTTTTACACACAACTGCTCGACTCTCCGAAGTTCGACCTGCCAATAAGATATATATATATATATATATATTTTTTGTTTCTTATAATTATTTACTGTTGCGTTTTTTCTATTTTTATGTAGGCTTTGTGCTGTCGAAAAATAAAAGAAGGGAGAAATGATAATGAGAGGAAGGGTTGGGGGGGAAAGGGCGGGGGAGGACCGGAGCCGGACCGAGTGAGAAAGAGAAGGAGAGAGAGAGAGAGAGAGAGAGAGAGAGAGAGAGGGAGTTTGGTTTATTCTGGTTTTATAGCTGCGTGGACGCAGCAATCAAAAACGAAATCTTCCGCTGGGTTTTTTATTTTATTTATTTTTTTCTGTGGATTTGAGAGTCTCGGAAGCTGTGGCTTTCCTTTGTTCGTTCACGATCTGAAAACTTCTGGAAGGCGAACTCAGGGAGAGGGAGTGGGAGAAGGAGAGGGAGGGGGGAAGCTGTTGATCTCATTTTGATTACAGGGCGCTGATTTTCTTTTTGGCCTCCTTTTCTTCTCGGCGTGTGTTTTTTTTTTTTTTTTTTTTTTTGTTGTGCTTTGATTCCCAATTATCTCCCTCGTCGTACTCGCCTTTGCTCGCTTTCCGAGCTCGTGCTTCGAAGGCCTTTTTGAGGATCACAGACCCTAATCAGTCCCGAAAAAAAAGCTTCCTTTTGTTTCTTTTCTCTTCGCTTCTCGTGAATGGAAGACGAGGAGTTGCAGGAGGCGTGAGGAGTTGAAAATGCTATATCTGAAGCAACCCAGCGGCGTGTTAGGGTTTTGGAGCACTGAATTGAGGTGAGATCTGGTCCTCGAATGCCCATCTGATTATTCCCGAGCTCAGGCTCGGGATCCGAACCATGGCGACTGAGAACGAGCCGCCGGCTCGGATCGAAGAGGAGCTGGACCGGTGCGGCGACTACTTGCAGAAATTCAGGCTCTACGAGACTCGATCAGTACGATTCTCCGCCTCCTTATTTCTCTCATTTTATACGTTTTTACGTGTGTTTTTTTCTGTGATTTTTTTTTTTTCGCTTTCGGTTTTTGTTTGACGTATTTTGATCTGATCGTGAGCTGAACTTACCTGTGATCTGAATTTGTTCTTGGAGACGACCTTTTTTGCTAAAAGTTTTCGGCGTCTCCGGATTCAAGCAACTTGGGGCTGCTACAGCTTTAAACATTTCCTCTCTGTGCCATTGCGTACTTTGCGTGAATATTATCTTAATCGTGTTGCTTCTCTGAATTTATTCTCTCTTGGCCAAACAGCTCTTCCTGGGTTTCCCTTTGCTAATTGATTTCCATTTTCAGCTTGATTTCTTTGGCTGATCTAATTCATTATTTCCTTCGCGCATAGGTCATTTGTTTGTTCGTATTCAATTTTTGTCTTAACATACTCTGTGTTGAAATGATTTCTTCTTCTTAATTTAGCTAGAGATTCAGGTATCTATAACTATTTTAAGATTATTTCTGTTGTTTCTGATTCCGGATGGTTTTTTGTTCATATCTGGTATTCTTACCGAAAGTAAGTAGCAATCTTTCAATTTATGACGATTTTTCTGTTATTGTTACTATACTACCGCCTAGTGACAATGGAAACCTTTTCGTGGCTTGTTACTAATGGTTTAAAAGACGGCATAATTTTATCATTGCTGATAATTTGTTTCAAGCTCGTTGTTTAGAACTCTAAAACTCTCTTCCGGCTTTTTCTTGTGTTTCTGTTAATCCATTAATTTGTATTGTTGTTTTCAGCAAGTCAGTGCCATCTTTTTCGCTGCTGTAATTGTGCAAGATTTTTATGGCAGTTAACTGTAGTTCGAATTTAGAAACACTTGTCAGTCTTGAAGAAATAACATCTCTTTCAGTGATTGTTGCATTTATCTACTTTAAGTTGGGTCTGGTCGGTCATCTTAAGTTGACTCTTTTTTTTCCTGGGACTTGGGCCCTTTGTCCTACTTGAGACAATATTAATGTATTAGTTTGTTACTTTATTCTTCCTATTTCTTAGGATTTGCCTTCTACATTTTTCTTGGCATGAACATGTGGTGGTGGTAAAGAATACCACATCTGAATCATGAACTTTTTTATTTTGCAACAGAAATTTTATATGATAGGTAGGAACAAAAGTAGAACGCTCTGGAGGGTTTTAAAGATCGACAGATTGGAACCTAATGAGTTGAACATTCGTGAAGATTCTACCACTTATTCACAAAGTGAATGTTATGATCTTTTGAAGCGTATACACGAGGGGAATCGGTCTACTGGTGGACTGAAATTTGTTACAACTTGTTATGGAATTATAGGTATATAAATTTTAATTGTTTTTCCTTGAAATTATTTGAATACAACTCTCCTTTTCCATACTTATATATCACATAATGTTGCATCTTAGATATTTCTTTTATTCTTCAGGGTTCGTAAAGTTTTTGGGGCCTTATTATATGCTGCTTATCACAAAAAGGAGACAGATAGGTGCCATTTGTGGTCATATGGTTTATGCTGTCACCAAGAGCGAAATGATCCCACTTCCAAATTCTTCTGTGCGATCAAATATGACTTATTCTAAGAATGAGAACAGGTCTTATGTCCATTCTGTGTGTAAATGTATAATGTCTAAGTTGATATTTCCAGAGGACCCCGTAGGAGTAGTATCAGAACTTTGTATTCATTCAGCTGTATCTAGAAAAACTGTGTCCCATGCTTTTTACAGTATTTCCATTTCAAATTCTAAATTCTTTAATAAATTGTGAACATTGGAGGGCTTCCTGACTATGCTCATTGTAAGCTTTTCCTTTTCTTCTTTTTTTGAGAATTGTATCAGTGGCATAAATGGTTTCAGGTCAGATGAGACCTATATATCCATTGTTTTAAGTTTCTTGTTCAATTTGATGAAATTTACATTTGTTTGTGGATTAAACATCTTTTATGTTTACTTGAGGCCTATGTCTGTATTTTACTCTCAACAGTTTTTTTATTTTTATTTTTATTTTTTATATTTTTATATTTTTTCACACTCTGCTTCTCCCGTTAGCATTTACATTGAAATAATATTTGTTTAAGTTGCAGGAAAGCATTATATTTTCTTTAGTGTTTTTAATTGCTATCCTTAATGCTACTCAGAGCGGACATATATTCATGTAATTTGTGTTTTTTTTTTTGTCCTTTTGGTTGACATAGATACAAGAAGCTACTATGCACTGTGGATCTGACAAAGGACTTCTTTTTCAGCTACTCATATCATGTTATGTGTAGCCTTCAGAAGAATTTATGTACTGATGAGACAGGGCAAGTTCTTTATGAGACCATGTTTGTCTGGAATGAGTTTTTAACTCGTGGAATTCGAAATCATCTTAAAAACACTCTATGGACTGTTGCTTTGGTGTATGGCTTCTTCAAACAGGTGATCTAATGATGTTCAAAGTACTCAATACCCAGTTTCGAATCCACAGAAATATTTGTTATTTGTTCTGTTTTGCAATGCTGTATCATACTAATTTATGATCTTCAAAACTTCAATCTGTAGTTGAATTAACTTTTTTTATCATATGAGTTACTAGCAATTCTATATGCTCTGCTTTCCTTTTCTTCTTGTTCTTCATCTGCACCTCTTGCTTCTTCTGAAATATGCTTTTATAAGCTTTTGAATTAGCAAAAAGATAGCCAATCTAGTTTAGTGACGCAGGGGTGTCGAAGTTACTTAAGAATAACACAAGTATAATTGCTGACAACGGCTTAATATGGACTCAATCAAAGCAGTTAACTAGGTCAGCTAATACTTCATTGACGATGACCACTGCATGTTGTTTTATTTGTGCTTTGAATTGCTCATTTTATTCAGCTTTATGTCTCTTTCCCAATGGTGATTGTTAGCTTTGTATTATTCATATAACATTTATTGTTAATAGTTCCTGATGTTGACTTTGTCTTTGGTAATTCAGGCTAAACTTTCAGTTGGAGGAAAGCAATTTAAGTTGACACTCATTGCTAGGCGTTCACGTCATTTCGCTGGGACAAGGTTGGCTTAGATCATTTACATTGTCATGTACTTCAAAAGTCATTAAATTCACAATTAACCAGGTTAAGCTTCTTTTTTGTTGTTTCCCACTTTTTTTATTATTTGTGGTTCCAGGTATTTAAAGCGTGGTGTAAATGAAAAGGGTAGAGTGGCCAATGATGTTGAGACAGAGCAAATTGTGTTTGAAGATGTACCTGAAGGCTACTCAGCACAATTAAGTTCCGTTGTGCAAAACCGAGGCTCAATACCTCTTTTTTGGTCTCAGGAGACTTCACGCCTAAATATAAAGCCTGATATAATTTGTAAGTTGCAGACATGCAAAATGGACTGTTTTATTGGTTCTCCATTTACTCACCTCTCTCTTTCTTGACACTGCGTCCACTCTCCAGTGCAGAAGAAGGACACAAACTATGAAGCTACTAGACTTCATTTTGAAAATCTTGTCAAGAGATATGGGAATCCAATAATAATATTGAACTTGATCAAGGTCTGTTTCTAGATCATTGTTCAATACCTTTTGGAACTCATGATAGTCCTTTTCCTTATCTTACTTTTTTATTACTTGTTTGCTGTGTGCAGACACGTGAGAAGAAGCCTCGAGAATCTATCCTTCGTGCAGAGTTTGCTAATGCAATTGCTTTTATTAATAAAAGTCTTTCTGAGGAGAACCGCCTGAAATTCCTACACTGGGATCTGCACAAACATTCAAGGAGGTTGTCAGTTATTGCTCCATAAGTCTTTCTAATGGGCCTCTCTTACTGTGGAAGTCACATCTAACTGCAAAATTTTGTTTATTTCTTCTGCAGTAAAGGCACAAATGTGCTTTTGTTACTCGGCAAAGTGGCTGCATATGCACTGAATCTAACAGGCTTTTTCTACTGTGAACTGAACCCGCCTTTTAAACTTGATGGAGCCCTTAAATCAAAATATCATGAGTAAGTGCTTCATTTAATTTACTTGAAGTCCTGGTTAATCCATGTCAACCCATTAGTGCTTTCATTTGTATTAGAATTTGCTGCTGTTTGCAAAAAAAAAAAGTGAACTGATTTTTTACCTTTGTTACTTTGCCAATTGTAAATCTGAGTTACACCTTTTCACTACTTTCCTGTGCTTCCTTGTCGAATGTTTTAGGTTGAAATTTTATTTTATTTGTTTTCTAATTAGTTGCTCGTATTACAGAACTGATGAGTCCGATTGCTCTTCACAAAATAATGGTTGTAATGATACTGATGATTCAGACATATCAGAAACTACCCAGCAAGATAATGTAGAAAATGATGAAAGCAACTTGGTGAAATCACCCATGTTCCAAAGAGGGGTGCTCCGTACTAATTGTATAGACTGTTTGGATCGTACCAATGTGGCTCAGTATGCATACGGTTTGGCAGCCTTAGGACATCAGCTTCAAGCGTTGGGACTCATTGATGATTCCAAAATTGACCTAGATGATCCCTTGGCTGATGATTTGATGAGCTTCTATGAGACAATGGGTGATACACTTGCACTTCAGTATGGTGGTTCTGCTGCACACAACAAGGTAGTTCACTAACATGGTCATTTCTTCTGGACAAAAAATAACTGTAATTTATCCTATTAATACTGAAATTCTCATGTTTGAGCGGTTCTGATGATATGTTATAGGTGCCACATGAATTTTGCATACTGTTAAGTCTTTAAGTGAAAGTTAACTTTGCTCATTTGTTACAGAGAAGATTACAAACTATACCACTTGATTCACATCATTATTGGTGATTTGCAAGCTCTTTCTGATAGCCACTTGAACCTGACATGCTAAATCTGCAAGTGGAATATAAAATTAAACCACGGTGCATGTTAATTATCTGCCTTGAACGCACCAGTGATAATTCAGTTTCACCCACGTACACATAAAAATAGTAGTCACCCTTTCCCAAGCTCTTGAGTAACTGAGGATATTTAGTAATTTGACAATCTGTTTTCATTGAAACATCTTAGACCCCCTTGAGACAATAGATAAGGCTGTCTTACAAGATTCATACCCTGATTTGAGTCTCCAGTTTCACCATTGAAGCTTTGACATTGTAACTTTAATGTGGACATCATATTTCTTTGTTAAAGTTAAACAAAAATCTTTTTTTAATGGAAAAATTCATTTGGAATTTGACTTCTAATTCTTGATAGCCAATGAATTTGGTGTTACAACATATTTTGCTTCAAATGGTTGCTTGGATGCATCCAGCCTTTGGGTCCCTTTGATTGAGTTTGTGCAGAGTTTAATGTCTTCTCATTGTTTGCTTATCATGTTGAAAAGTAAGGTTAGCTCATTTTCTTTTATAAGTGACAGCTGACGAATGCTTTGACAGGCTAGTTGCTAGTTTGGTGTTAAGTCTTTATGTTAAGGATAACATAAGCTCTTGAATGGTCAAAATCTCTGGTCAGTCTGAATCAACTGGTCAGCCCCGAAATTGCAAGGCATATGGGGTGGAGGAAACTTGATTTCTTGGTGTAACCCAAAGCCATATTCGTTATTCTTAGCTGCATTTTGGATATTCTAGTTTGTCTGAGTTGGATGTGCCAATTTATGTGTATGTGTTCAATGTAATGATTGTGTTCTAAAGTTTCACTTGTATTTGCTACTGTAATACTTGCTTTGATTTGGCCTAATTTTGTGTGATACTTATAACATAGATATTCTCTGAAAGGAGAGGTCAGTGGAAAGCAGCAACTCAATCTCAGGAGTTCTTTAGAACACTTCAACGCTATTACAGTAATGCCTACATGGATGCTGAAAAGCAAGATGCGATTAATGTGTAAGCTTCATCCTATTGATTACAATAGTACTGCCTATAGTCCTAAGTTTCATGCTGTTGTTACCTTATTTTATTCCTTTTTTGTTCTTATTTTTCACGTTATTTTTACAATGTACAATGATGTATTTGTATTTCTCGTTCAAGCAGTTTTCTGGGACATTTTCAACCTCAACAAGGAAAACCAGCACTCTGGGAGCTGGATTCAGACCAACATTATAACATTGGAAGGCGTACGAATGCCTATGTAGATGAGAATAGGTACAAGGCCTACCATTTGTCTTTTTAACTCGTATCTTTCTCTTGTTCCTTCTATTTCTCATAGGCTAAGCTGTTGTAAATTTTATGAGTGCTCCTGTAAAATGTGGAACCAAATCACTTTTATCTAACACTGTTTATTTCCCTAAATTTTTGCCACTTGTATTGTCTTGTGGTATTCAAATTTCAAAATTTTTATGGAAATAGGTCTTTTTTCAAAAGATCCTTGTCAGATGGCAACATTTTATGTGAAAGCAACACACCTGTATCTGGTGGAAGTATTGGCAAAAGCAAACTTTCAAACTCAACATTGGCGGATAAAGGAGTCGATAGCAAGGGTCTTTGTGAATCCACTCCGGAAATTTCAACTTGTGAAAGTGATATTTCATATTCAAGGTTGGTGGGCTTCTTTTTCCCCGTTATTACCAAAATGATCTGACCCAATTCTGTTCTTTTCCTCTGTTCATCAGCTGATTCCCTGGTAGCACCCCTGTCCCGCCTCTCTCATGGCTGTTGACCCAAATGCTCGAATCCATTGTGGTCTCAAAAGTTTCTAGTTTGTCCAAGAAAAAGATATTTTCTCTTATTAGTCTTAGACCTGCAGTTTATCTGATAATCATATTTTTTCCCTCTTATTGCAGGTACACCCCATCAATGACACGGCGGCGGCTGTTCTCTGACAGATGCCTTGAAACCGAAAATATTTATTTTAGTGAGCATGGGCTAGACGAAGATGCAAATTGCTCAAATTTCCTCGACTTGGACTGGTTGTCATCCTCAGGAAATTCCTGTGAGGAAGAAGCTTATGACAGGTAGAATATCATTCCCCTCCCTTTCTAATTCTTTCTGAAAGTTAAGGGAGTCCTGTCGATGAAGTTGGTAAGAAAAAGTTTAGGGACATACCGGCATAAAGGGGTGTCGTATTTATGAACAACATATCCTGTCTATGAAATTCTGTTAATAAGTAGTTGATTAGAATGGTGAAAATATTACTCACCCGTTTTCATTCTACTTTTTGCTTTTGTAGGTCTGGAATAATAAACTCCCCTACTGCTAGTTTGTCCTCAGAAAATGTTGTCAATGGTATCAGTGTAGAAACAACTCCTACCCCAAGTGAAAATGGATCCAGCGTCAAGGTTAGTGATATTTTGAGATGATTAGTCTTCTGTTCATTTTGCTTGATGCTAGTGCTCAAAGTTTGTTTCATTCTTCAAAAGCTGAGCCGAGAGTTGTGTACATTTTTTCAGGGAGGAATTCCGAAGGAGACGGAGTTGTCGTACAGAGGCAAAAACTCGGACATTCCAGGGGAATTTTCTGACAGTTTTGTGCACTGGGTTAATCACGGTGAGACCCTTTGTCATTGATGGAAGTTCAAGATTTTGATCTCTTTCGAATCTCATTTGACCCACCTCTCCAAGAATGCTGGGACCACTGAAGGCTAAAGTGAATCCCAGTAGAGGTAAAAAGAGCAAGGGACGAGACCACATAACCAGCATTCTTTTGTAAGATATTCCCCTCCACACCCCTCCTTTCTTGTACGACTGCCTCAACCACAACGATCGGTTGAAGTTCAGATACAGGTTATGAGAAAAAATAGCCATAATTCTTTCAGAGCCGTATTCGCTCTCTACGGACCCCCAATTTCTCGTCATGTAAATAGATTATCATATAATATCTGCTCGCTTGAGCTTCACTTCTACAGCACCATTATTTTGTTATTTATCCAAATTATGTGTCTTCATGTAATTTATGATTTTGGTGGAAGAGCAACTAGGACCCTGTCCTCTCGATAGCTTCCTTCCGCTATGCTGTGGCACTTTATTGATTGAGGATACAGTACCAGATACCAGAGAACTTGCTGGGTACTGCACCGGAAAAAACGACTGCAGCCCCTTCTGCAAAGGTTGGTCTCGTGCATTAAGATTTCATACTCAGGGAGTGGTGGGAGTTTGAGTTGGCTACATTGTATATAGCTTGTGGCATTTTACACGTTGACATGTATTCCTTAACGAACTCATCGTAACCAACTCAGACATGAGATTCTTTTCAGTCGAGCATTTCTGCTATCCATTTGTGAAATCATCTCTCCTCTTTAAACGTAAATAAAAAGACAAAAACCAAAAGAATCCGGATACCTAACCGACTTGTTAGCATTTCATGATTCCTTGAACGCTCCTAATGACCCACCGCAAACCATTGAGAGCTATCAAGTCGAAATGGCTTGCTTTGTTAAACAGGACATACACATAATACAAAATAATAAACGCGGGTTTTGGAGCGCTTTTGCGTTGTCCGAAACAGATAAACGGGTAAGAAGTGGCACGGGCTCGATTAGCCAAGACAAATCAAGAAACGAAAAAGAATTAAAAGAACCGACGGTATGCATTTTGAGTTTTACAAGCACGTTAATCAAAAATATCATCTACACCGCTTTCTTCAACTGTATCTGTCAAAATTGGCAGATATCCGGAAAGTAAAAGGACACAAAAACAGGCACCCAACATATATCCAAATAAATATCCATATTCTAACGATGTTTCAAGTACTACTCCCAACCACTGGGTGCTGCTTGCGGTGGTGGTACACCTTCAATTCCAGCTGCGGCCACGGGAGGTTCAGTTGGAACCCATCCATCACCTTCAGTAACTGCAATTTCACTGAGTTCAATTTTTCCAGAAAGATACCGACATATAAATAGTAACAAGTACTCGTAAACAAAAAACAGTAATACGCAACAAGAAACAAGATGTAAAGTTCTATCCGAATTAAGTATATTAGTCAAACAGCAAGTTAGCGCTCTCAGAGAAGGATGCTAATAATAAAGAAAGACACATGAACTCAGCAGGCAGGTCAAAATGGATATAAAAGATATCACGAGAAAGTCAATCCACGAATGCATAACAGAATCAAGAGGAATACAAAAGGATAAAAGACAAAAATAAATGTGTTTTCGAAAGAGCAAAAATAAAAAGAACAATGAACAGGCAGGGGACACAGCCAAAAAATTTATAAGTTCAATGTGAGCATCTTTCCACAAGAAGATCAAGTACTGACCCGGTGGAGCAGTCCACTCAGGAGGAGCTATGGGAGCAATAGTAGCAGTTGCAGTCATATCTGTTGTTGGCCACGGCACATCGGTCGTTTGACCACCAAGGGCAGCTGCAGGAGTGTAATCCGGTACTCCATAATCAATGGCAGGAGGAGCCTCCCCCTCTTCTTGTTCCTTTGCTTCCTCAGGATCCCTATAGAAAAACAGGTCGACCTACAAAATGACAATTAGAAAATGACCAAAACAAGGATCTTAATTTGCACATACCAATTTCAAAAAAAAAAAAAGCACATACCATCACTTCCCATTTGTGACCGGGAAGAATGGTCCCCCGCATCTGCAGAACCATCCTTGCAAGCAACCAGAACAAACAACCAATGCTATGTTTTCCTTTGTTGTTTGCTGGAATGCCAATATCAACATAACGCATTGGTGAATCAGTGTCACAGAAAGCAATAGTTGGGATGTTTCCAAGAGCAGCTTCTTTAATTGGCTGCATACAATTTGTCAAGATCATAAGAAAAAATAACTAAGGTGATATGATTACAGGCCCAATATGCAAGACGAAGCTACAAAAAAGGTATTTTACCTGGTGATCAGTTCTGGGATCAGTAAGAATAAGAAGACGAGGTTCACTAAATGATGTCTGGAGCTGGTTAGTGAAGGTACCAGGTGTGTGCCTCCCTGCAATTGGATGTGCACCTGTGTACTGCGCAAATTTTAGGACTGCCCTCTGCCCATATGGCCTCGCAGATTGAACAATAATATCCTGAGGATTTTCAATGGCAACAATAACTCTTGCCGCCAGCTGCAGCTTTTCCCAGGTTTTACCAAGGTTGATGATAAAAATGCCTAGAAAATGAAAAAAAAAAAAAAATGAATATGAATATATGTAATGCTGAAAAATTACAAGCAAGGCAGAAAATAAAACTATCCCACTAATGTTGCTAGCATATTTCCTCTTACAATGGTAAAACAAGTACAAAAAAAAAAAAAAGATCTTCCCTAAAGAGAGACACGTCTAAAAATTTGGAACATGCTTGCTAATTCCAAATCACACTTTCATCAACCCCTTGCACTGTCATCTTGAGTTATTTACTTAACACTTTTCGTTATAGATATGATGAAAAAGAGAACAGTGTCCACAGTCAACTAATAAAAATATACTAAGGTAAGGGAGAGAGTTTCCTTCTGACAATATTCAATTCACAAAATATTGTACCCTACCATTTCCTCTTTGCTCTAACATTACGCTGAAAAGCTGTCTATGTACAAGGCAACTGAAATGCTAATTAAGAACAAATCTGCAACTTAATAACAATTGCAAATACCAAATAAAAGTTTCATTCGGCTGTCATATCCCGCTTGTGAAGCATTAACCGATCTGCACACTAAGCTCATTAAACTCGAACCAACTGTAGACCCTCCCATGTCAAGTTTCAAGACGAGTTACGGGAAGGTGGGTTATGCTAGTGAAGTCAATATTCAAAATCAAAGAAGAGCATAGCTACAAGATCGAAGAAGAATCGCAAATATAAATTTCAATTATCAGTTATAATCTTCAAATTTTCACAATAAGTGGGAAAGGAAGAGATGTTGCTGCGTTTACTTTGTCTGAGAAAAAAGAACTTTTGAAAATCCTTCCTCATTTTTGGAGCAAAGTCGTCGGCATAGGCACATTCTAGGCATCTCATTATCTATCACAAACCAAAATGATGGCCAAAATTACAGTTTTAGTTCAATTTTTGTAGTTCACTAATAGTGCGAAACCAAATTTAACACTCTGGTAGTGTATTAGTCCACACAGTACAGAGCACATACATTCTATTAGTTTTCGGATAACTACTAGACTAAAAGAGCACAGCCAAAATGTATAAATGAGCACCGTATTAAAGGAAAAAAATAAGAAGAAAAAAAATAATCTCACCGTCAGATCTTCTTTTGTAGACGTATCGATCCATCTGAAAATCGCAGTTCTTGGTGCCGAGATGGACATCGGCGGCAAGCATCATCTGGATGTCCGCTTCTCTCTGAGTTAGTTCTTTCGTCCCCATGGCTCTACGAAGGTTGCGTATTCTTCCTAAACCCTAGTAACAACACTTGAGAAAGATAACGCGTTTACATTTTATAGGCAAGAGTTAGGGTTACGTAGTGAATGTACGAAACTAACCTTGCTTGAGAATCGAGAATTGAGATGCCCTTGGGCGACCAGTAACGAGCGAGAAACTGCTGCGCCCCGGTGCGCTCTCTTTGCGTCTCACTCTAAAGAGATGGCATTTTCTGCCCCGCACTACAAAATATGTTATGAGGAAGTGTTGTCGAAATGTCAATAGTGTATTTCGATAATATCTTGTATATAAATGATATTTTAATGTGTAATGTGATTTTTGGATATATTATGATATTTATTATGTATTATGATATTTTTATCAACATGGTTGCCGCACAAAATCTTGGACAGTAACACGGTGGTCTGTGATACTATTCGAGGTAGGCTAGAGACTAAGTTGAGATGAAGGGTGCTGCTGCGGCCTCAAAACCAAAGCGCTGTTGCCATGGGGGGCAATTGTCGCATTCGGAACATGCATTGGTGTATATTGATAATGTTCTGTAATATTTTTAATGGGCTATAGTTGTTAATGCACATTGCAACATTTCAGAACATATTATGACATTTTATCACATATTGTGGTAGTTTTGTATAAGTAGACTTTAGTATTTATATCTTTTTCCCGATCAGAAATTTAACAGAGAAATGAAGACACATGTTGTTATTTATTTTTTTATTAACAACATCACCTTAGGTCAGCAGTTTATATGGAAGTGTTAAAAGCTCACAACTAGGCCTGATTAATGGACCAGCCAGATACATGTATAACAATATTCAATTGGTGTTTCTCACAACTAGAATCTGAGTAATTCAATAGTAAGTGTGATAATGTTATTCACTTTTTTGAAAAAGTTTTGACGGATATGATACCTAGTATTTATGCCAGTATTTGTTTTGACACGGATATTTTTTTACTTGTTCTTTCTTGTTCGTCTTGTTAATCATTCGAATAGGAACCCATCCATCGGAGAAAACGAAAAAACTTAATGTGAATTCAGAATCTTCCACCTCAGACTGGTTCTCTCAAGAACAAACAAAAACGATGATGAATGTATCGTGCCAAGAGGAGTGGTCCAGAAAGATTACACTATCCAACAGGTTAAAAATCAGCCAAGGATAGGGAAAATTTGAGTGATGTGCTCCAACTGGATGCTGTCAGCTGAATTTTTCCTGAGATCTGGTTCATTAAACTCGTTGCGAGGGAGAACGATTAGCTGACCTCGTCCATGACCTTTCTCGATAACCCAGCCAGAGTTGGCCACCTGGTGCTCCAGAAACTTGTCCAAAGAGAGGCCCTCAATGTTGATGGCCTGGGGCAGTGCGCAAGCAACAGGTTTGTTAATTTTCATGCAAGCCATTGAGACAGTACGCAAGCAACAGGTTTTTTTAATTTCATGCAAGCCATTGAAACAAAATGCAATGAGAAACACTATCGACATGTAGGTCATAAACACTACCGATCAGAATTTTTTAGCAAATAGCTAATGCCTAGTGATAAGGGGAACTACTACAAGTCATTCGGCTTCTTGCACTAGTGGCCACATTCTGGGTTCAACATTAAAAGGGGGCTGAATAACTATCACAATAAAAATAGTTTCGATAGCAACAGTATAACTATAATAACAAAAATGATGACAATTGCACCAAAAAACATATTATTACTCACCTCAGCAAGCACAGAACGAGGAACCTTTTGGTATGTGAGGGAAAGGACATGAATGGCATAATTTTGGATCGCTTGCTCAAACCCTGGAGAGGACGGTATGAGCCAAAAAAATATCAATAAAGAGAAGTACAAGAACCAGATGCATGCACATCCACGTACATCATTTACATCTTCCTAGCCAGGGGAAGCAGAGTTGGGTGAATCATACCCACAAAAGCACAAACCACATATTTTCCAAGCAGGAGTCCTAGAGAAAAACTGACTGCTCTAGACAACTTTTCCGTTTTCTTTTATGAACAATGAAAATAAGCTTGGCCCTTAGGTCACTGAATAGCTGTTCAGCAGAGAACAACCAAACAGGATGTCTCTCACTCAAATGGTAGGTGTGTCATTTATATTCCTGATATTAGAAACACTGAGTATGCAACCAAATTAACTCTTCAAGTTCTGAAGGAGCAGTTTCTTTATCTGGACAACAGAAAGTATCAAAGCCTACATGCCATATTTTAAGGACCCAATGACTGAATATCATACACAATTTTACTTAACAAAACGAGCATCAAATTTATAGCAACAGAGAAGATTTCTTATTACCTGGCACAACTTCGACAATGCCTCGATTCTTTGCAACTTCATCCCAGAACTGATGGAATCTGGCAGTCTACAGAAAGACATAAGTGTAAGGAATGGTTGTAATTACCACTTCAAAAATAAATATATCAGAGTAATGACCAAATCATACCTCTAGATAATGTGAGAGAACAATCAGAGTCTTGAACTGCTCTTCCATTTGCTGACAAAACCAACAACATCATTCAGACAAAAGGTAGTGTATTTTAAAGGTGTGCAAAACGAAGTCCAATACTCTAGTCTAGGTCATAGCAATGATTGGATATGCTAATTGACATGCCTGAGATGAGATAGGAAGATGAGAAGATCAGAATTATGAACATACCACTCTCTCTGGAATTAAAAAGAGACACAAGTTAAAATCTGGAGCTGGCAATGCCATGAGAGCCTGTGAGAGACAACAAATATGATAAACAAGATGGATATTATGAAAGCCTTTGAACATCTTATCTTAAATAGACTCATCAGATGTTCTAAAGAGAAAAAATAATCATACCTTAACCAAAATTCTGGCAACAATTTGAACACTCATCCTCTCTGGCTCAAACTACGAGCATAGAAAACTAATGTAAGTTCCACATCATTTCTGCTCATTACTGTAGCACATCTTCTAATAAAACAAGCAAAGAGGAATTTCATAAAAGGTGTATCTAGAGTTTTTTTTGAGGAAAGTGCTGTTTAGGTGTATCTAGAGTTTCAATCTCCAAACCTGATAGAGTCTAAGAAGGCACAGGTTTGCATCCAAACTGTAAATTTGTGATGACACCTACAACAAAGAAAGCAGAAACATTTGCTGCATCAGAAGATGAAGATGTCAAACTCTATATGAAAACATGTAAACAGTTCCACCTTACCAGGATCAGATTATCATGTGTCTAATTTTTATTTTTATTTTTTGAAATGGATGTGTCTAAAATTTTTGGCATAGCAATACAACAAATGCACTAAATTGGGCTGCTGGCTGATATATATGATTAGGAAGATTAGTAGGGCTTGTCACACCCTATAATTTCCTCTTAATACATGATTTCCGAAGCAGCAAACAAGACCTTGTAGGTCCACCTTGCTCACACCCATGTGGATGTGGACAGCCATACCTTGTTGTAAAGTCATGTGATTAAGCCAAGTAATAGACTTTTGAACGTCAACTTTTGGAGTGCTTGAAAACAGAAAAGGTTGTCTTTCTCTAACAATTGTTTTATAGATTTTTACAGGTTTGTATTCCAACAGCCATGGGATACTTTAAAATGACACAAGGAGATACAAAAGAGTCCTCAAACCACTTTCTATAGGTGGCTATACCAGAACTTTATCATCCTCCTAGAGGTCGCTGAGAAAAGCAATAATTTTGAAACACATTTCTGAAAAACCGCATCTTCTCCATTTCAGAATAATTCTGTAAAGACAACCTTCGGTTTCAAAATAATTTCAGAACCTAATTTTAAAAAACTCCTTTTACTTGACTAAATCACTTAAACCAACAATCCTTCATCTAACTGCTTAAAATAAGGATTCCTGTTCATCTATCATATTGTTATTGTCGAACATACACGAAGATTTTTCACTAGGTTTACGACTTGACAGAATCAACTTGTATTTTTAAGTGTTTTGAGTTGAGACAGGGATCAAACTGGTCCCTTTATAAAGGGTCAAAGTCACTTTACTAGGGCAGATTTGGATTTTCAAGTATCTATAGCCGGTTTCCAAGTGTGAGTAAAAAACCATGTTAGCATATTCCATTAAAGTAGGTAAGCTTAGAAACAATCCGCATAACAGCTTAAATCAGTAACTTTTGTCAAACCTCTACTGAATCTTTAGGCCTGTTCTAGACACTTATAAGTCATATATCCTTTGTGAACCTGGTCCAAAACACTAATTTTCCTAAACGTATTGACCGAATGGAAGCAGCAACGTGCAACCAGGGCCAACACACGAGAACAGTGAATTTGTGGGCACCTGATGCTGCAACCAATATCATGGCCCATCAAATAGTTGAGCTTTTCTCAAGCAGCCAATCAAAGTAAGGCATATCATAAGGAAAGCTCCCAGTAATCTGAACAATTCTAACTGTATTAATAGAACGGAGATGAAGTGCACACAGAAGAATCCACATATTTATGTGAATAGAAGGAATTCCTCATTCAATCTTCGTCTTCCTGAGCTAGAAAGTGGCCAAAGGAACACGGAGATAATCATTTCTAAAATACATGTAGATGCCAACCCCTTGAAAACGCGTTCTGCTCGCAACTTCTTTGAATAACAGGTCCATTCAAATTTTAACGAACACACAAGCCTATATTAATGAAAAACTTAAAATTCAGTTCACCTGTTCATGCACATAGTTCTCCAGATCAGGAAGGATGTCGGGATTGTAAGGATTCACGGCGAGGAGGTGCTCCGTGTAGGAGACCTCTGACTTCTGAACCTCCCGTTCCCTGCCCATTGCCACCAACCTACAAAACGTTCGATATTGCAGCACCGAGAATCTACAATGAAGTACCGAAGAGCACCTGCAAAGTCTGGGACTAGGGTTTTGGTTCCCAGTCGACTAAAGAGGCACTAGCTAAACAAAGGTATAAAACCCTCCCAGTCAGGGAAGTGGGACTCGGTCGAGTCGGCATCGACTCATCCGAGTCGACTCGGATTTCTTCCTGGCCGAGTCGCTGAGCTATAATTTGCTGCCTTTCAGGAGATGCGCTCTCCCAGTCCCGAGTCCCCCTCTTACTTTAAGCGTCATCCCGACCGTGATTCTTCCCAAATCCCACTGAGGCACTGAGTATTGACGCCATTGTTGACCACGTTAAGTCCGTTGTCGACTCAAAGTTACAAGTAACATGTCCCGGTTCGTCGACGAAGAGAGTGGTGTTAGGTAGGCGGTTGGTGAGACTATCTCCGGCTGCGTTTCTGGTTCTCCGTTTCGGGGGTGGTTGGTGGAAGGAGCAGAACATTTCTCTTTCTCATTAAACAATTCTCCTCAATCTTTCTGTCGCGGCGGAGGAAGTAGAGCGAGCGTGGGGAGACGATGGCTCAAGCTGGTATAGCGGATGGCTTGAGAAGCGGCCACTTGCCGGCCCGTCTGAACAAAGCTCAGAGACCCAGGAGACTGGCCTCTCTGTGGATGGGATCCGACTCTCAGGTTTCGGCTTTGGGGGCCTTGAGAAGCCGAAGATCCGGCTCGGGTTCTTTCGCGCCTGCTTCTCTCAGAGTTTCTGCTGCTGTCGTCACCCCTGAAAAGCCTTCGGCTTTACCGGAGATCGTTCTGCAACCCATAAAGGAGATCACGGGGACGGTTAAGCTACCTGGATCTAAATCGTTATCCAATCGAATTCTACTCCTTGCGGCTCTCTCTGAGGTAAATTCGTCTGTTTTGACTTTTGGGTCAGTGCTGATTTCACTCCATTAGTAAGATTGTCCAGTTTAATTCACACTGGTTATGTCAAAATTTTCTTTCCGTCGAATACTGAGTGTATTCATTCTGTGTGTATTCTTGTTTTGCTATCGTGATGTGCGCTAGAAGCTACTCCTGGCAATATCATTATATTTAGACGTCCAGAAAGGGACTGGTACTTCGTCAGTTAGTAAAGATGCACAATTTCTTATCGTCGGGAAACTGATCGATGTTTACTTTAATAAACTATGCATTTCATGAGCTTGGACAACTTCCTTTACATCTGATTATCCATTGATCATTACCCTGTAGAAGATTGTTGGTCGTGGAAGTGCTGGTCCACAGTACGCCTTCATATTTCAGAACTTTATCCAGTGTTAGCTCTCTTTCCTGTAATATCTGTCTAGCTTAGCACTGATTTCAAGCTCTTTGAAGTAGATTGCTTGAAAGATTGGTATCAAAGCATTGACTGTCATATTGTTGCCACTGAGAATGATTAGCAAGTGTTTGGCATAGCTCAGGGTTAGTAGAAGATGGCATTTGTTTAGAAACCTTGGACATATATAGTTGAGGTGCAAAACTTTAGGGTAAGTGGGATGAAATCGGCACAAGGAGTTCTAGTGAAACCTTGTCAGTAGGAAGGGTGCAAAATGAGGTGCCATTTTCTTTATTTCTAGTTATTGTAATAGATGCATAGGTTATTTTGTCATTTTTCTATAAACAGGTCAAGGGGTGTTGGCATATTTTTGTTGTGAGGGGGAAATTGAGGTTACAGTTTTTAAGTGGATATCAGCCTACATGAGCACATTAAATATTAAAACCCTAACCAACTGCCATTTTTCACTCTGTTTCATACATTTTCTTCCTCCAGTAGGGGCTGATCCGAAGATGGACTTTTTGGCATTCTTCTCCCATCATCATATAAGGAATAATCCATCTACAGCAGAGAAAATAAAACAAGATTATTGATGATCATCCTTTGACATGATACACATGAACAACTTTAAATGCTTTTTTTTTTTTTGAAATTGTGATTTTATTGCTTTCTGATTGTAATAAGTTACATAAGAATCATATCAATCATAACAACATATAGATTACATAGGCAGCAGTTGCCCTGTTACGAGTCCATGTCTATGCACACCCTCTTTTGCCAGGTTATCTGCATCTGAATTTGCTGTTCTTGGGACCTTACTCCATACCACAATCTAGCCCTGCAGGCTTTCTTTAAATGCATTTGTTACTAGTGAATCAAGCTTTGCAGTGTTTGCACTGCATGCTCATTGCCCGTTTGTAGACTCTGTAAACAATATCCCCAACTATTGCCAAAAAATGTTGGTCTCACTCCTAATGATCTGCACATTTCCCCATTTTCTGAAACTTGCTGCAAATATATATCCATCCTCCTGATATATTATATTCATATCAGTATCCATTTCCATAGTTTGTCTTATTTCTGCTTTTGGTAGTCTGACGTCATATTGAAGCTTCTCTAATATTTACCAGGGAACAACAATTGTAGATAACTTACTAAGTAGCGATGACATTCATTATATGCTTGCGGCTCTGCGGACTCTTGGACTTGCTGTGGAAGATGACAAAGAATTGAGAAGAGCTACTGTACAAGGTTGTGGTGGGCTTTTTCCTGTAGGCAAAGAATCAACAGATCAAGTGAATCTTTTTCTAGGAAATGCAGGAACAGCTATGCGTCCTTTGACTGCTGCAGTCACAGCTGCTGGTGGAAAAGCAAGGTTTTTTTTTGTTGATATTTGGTTTAGAGAAACATAAATATGCAGCTGATGGGATCCTCACAGTTTCTATTCTCATATTTATTATATTTCCACTTGAAATGTTTTTGTCAGATACATACTAGATGGGGTTCCACGTATGAGAGAGAGACCTATAGGGGACTTAGTTGATGGTCTGAAGCAGCTTGGAGCGGATGTTGATTGCACACTGGGTACAAATTGTCCTCCTGTCTCAGTCAATGCAAATGGAGGGCTGCCTGGGGGAAAGGTAGGTGTGGTTTTACTTGGAAATCTGAGAATGATGAAGGAGCTGCATATCTTTTCATGCTCCTATGTATCTTTCTGCTAAGTTCATTATGCCTGGTTTTGCTACTGCTTGTTTGCAGGTTAAGCTCTCTGGATCCATAAGCAGTCAGTACCTGACTGCATTGCTTATGTCCGCCCCTTTGGCCCTAGGAGATGTGGAAATTGAGATTATTGATAAGCTGATTTCTGTCCCATATGTGGAGATGACTTTGAAACTGATGGAGCGTTTTGGCATAACTGTCGAACATGATGACAGCTGGAGCAGATTCCATATCAGGGGAGGTCAAAAGTACAAGTAAGTTTACTGGATCCTATCAAAATAATATTTTTGGTAAAATTTGTAGTAAATTACTGACAATTCTTGTCATCCCAAGGAAGAGTTATTGATAATTCTAACTGGTGATGCTGGTTATTTTGTCAACAGGTCCCCAGGAAAAGCTTATGTTGAGGGTGATGCATCAAGTGCAAGTTATTTTCTTGCTGGTGCAGCAATCACTGGTGGAACTGTTACTGTGGAAGGCTGTGGCACCAGCAGCCTTCAGGTATCGTCAGTTTGTCATAGTAAATGACTCTCTGAGTCTAATTTGTTTGCACCCTAATATTTAAACTGACAAATTTTCCATAATTTCTCAACAGGGTGATGTCAAATTTGCTGAAGTCCTTGAAAAAATGGGTGCGAAGGTCAGTTGGACTGAGACAAGTGTTACAGTAACAGGTCCACCTGTGGATCCATCTAACAAGAAGCGACTACGTGCAATTGATGTCAACATGAACAAAATGCCTGATGTTGCCATGACTCTTGCTGTGGTTGCACTTTTTGGAGATGGGCCTACAGCCATTCGTGATGGTAGGTTTTCACATGATGGCTGAACTAGTTGGAGTGGCTACTTATTTGTAGGGTTCAGGTCTTTACATACCTAACATTTTTTGTAAACCTTTCTGACCAATAATTGTTTGCTTCCTCAGTTGCATCATGGAGAGTGAAGGAGACTGAGAGGATGATTGCTATATGTACAGAGCTAAGAAAGGTTGGCATTTCCAACTTCCATGACACCAGAGAAGCATTCTTGTCTTTGACATTTTTCCCCTTCTCTCTCATCAATTGTTGTGGGGCTATTTTCAGCTAGGAGCAACCGTGGAGGAAGGTCCAGACTACTGCATCATAACTCCACCCGAGAAGTTGAACGTGACATCAATCGACACCTATGATGATCACAGGATGGCCATGGCATTTTCTTTGGCGGCCTGTGGAGACGTGCCCGTCACCATTAAGGACCCAGGGTGCACAAGGAAAACCTTTCCAGACTACTTCGAGGTCCTCCAAAATTTTACGAAATATTGAGAGGCTGGCAATGCCATGACTGATGGCTGTTAGAAGAGCCTTAATGCAGGTTGCTGCAGCGTGGTAGAGTTATGTGTAACATATTGATTGTGATGAGTTGAACTACTTTTTCTGTTGTTTCAATGTTATTATTGGTCTCTATTTTTCTGTCCATCAGACTAATAATATTCATGCAGAGACGTTCAATATGTTCTTGTTTGTTTCAATCGCTTATTCGTCTAGCATCCTCATGGGCGGCCCTAAATATAGTAATTTTGTTCTGTAGCTGAAAGATTACTGGGTTATAAATGGATGGATGGACGGACAAGCAGAGCTTGCGTGGCGATTATCAACTGAACAATGGAAGAAGCATTTATCATTATTGATGGGGCTGGAATCCCTTGGTGTACCTTTTGCTGTTGGAGGGTTGTTGACCCCCTTGCCAATGGAGGGAAAAACGGTTCGCACTCCCCCTTGACATTGGAAGTGGAAATCATTAGCCGCCTTACTCAGTTACTCTGCCCTCTCCCACAGGCTACAACCATTCATTAAAGCAATCTCCCAACTGTAGAACTTCAGAAGGTTGGCCTTTCTTTAATCTTTTATAAGTCGATTGAAATTGAAAATGATTACTGTAAAAAAAAAAAAAGGTACAAAATTGTCTATTTTGCTCCAAATTTTAACCCTTCCTCCTTTGACAGCACTGCTGTCGATTCCACCTTCTTAGGATCAAGTTTTAAGAGAAGAATCTACATTTGGATTTTGCTGACTAAAAAGTGAACCATAGAACTTTCTCGCGACGTGGAACAGTAATCTTATATTCCAACATATGTCTCTTCAACATGCAGAGTCACCACTAAAGAGATCTCCTAAGTCAGTGATACTCAATTAACATCGTCACTATGGACGCCATTACTAGATCTCCTGAAACTACACCTGTGTAGCAATAGTTGATAGAACTACACAAATACACAATTATGTACTGCCGCTGATCTCCAACCTACCATCTTTTAGAAAAGAAACAACTGGAGCCCAACATGAAAATACTTAACTATAGATGCAAGAAGTTGGTAATTGCATTCCAACCAGGTAGCCAAGGCTTCTTATCGACAGGAGGAACAAAGGTGAGGGCGAACATCTCCTTTGAGATGTGATCTGTGGCATCAAGAAACCCTAAAAGTTTTGCCACTATGTCAGCACTTTCTTGCACATGTTGCATATCCTTTGGGTCACTCCAGAGCTTATCAACCAATTGAAGTCGGCGTCTCTGCTTCCCATCAAGAGGGATTTCCCATTTTGTGTATAGCATTTCCCGTTCATCTGGAGTGAGGTGTGAATTCACCTTCTTAGCAAGGGATTCTCTCTCTTGCTTCAGAGCTTTGATGCTGATTTGTGAAAAAACAAAGGGTGAAATAATGAACTTACTCTCTCAACAAAACAGTGTGCTTCAACAAAATTTATAAAAAATGTAGATATACAAAAGGATCAGCATTTCGGTGATGAAAGTAGGTTAGTAGTATCATGCTCTCATGTTCAAGGACTTTCAAAAGTACTGTAAGTTCCTTAATTTTCGGACGTACCAAGGCAAGAGGTCACTCTTTAGCCATTTGGAATACAATGAACTTTAAGAAAATAATTTCAATTTTACCTGGAAGAAACATAATTTGCAGGCTGATCTCCTAAGAGTGCGGGGCTTGCATTGCCGAGCTCTGCCAAGTATTGTTCCAACCATGTTAATCTATTTAATTCGACTTCCATGTATATTTGATCTGCTGGATCTCCAGTGAATAACAAATAAAATTGTGTACGATGGACAATTGAGATGTGGCACAAGTGCCATAACATGATTATCTGCTTTCTTTTGTCCTCAAAGTCCAAATGCCAAGACGAAAGAGAGTCATGTACATGCATCTCACATTCAGCATCTTCATTTGCTTCCAGAGCCAACACCTGGTGAGGTAAAAAAGACAGGAAAAGGGTCAAGAAGTGGACTTAAGAAAACGCCAAACATCACTGGATGTTGTTGACAGCAAGATTTGTTCATTGTTTCAGATGGTAAATCTACATATACTATTTGCTGAAGATGTCCTGTAACTAATTAATCCCAATCAAGACTACAAAGACTGATTACACAGAACAAGTAAAAATCCATTTGATGATCAATCATCGCAATACTGTTCTGTTCCACCTGCATAAATCATGTTCTTAGTGAAAGAAAGATAAAGGATTTCTTTCAGTTAGCAATCAATCTCTAGTCACCTTAATGAGACTAAGAAGAAAAGAAGCAGAAACTATTCTGAGTTTCTAAACCCAATCAGAAGAGAATAGCTGTGATAGAATGAAACAACTGTTGCTTACCCTGGAAACAAGTAGCTCCTTCTGGTATCGAAGCTTCTCTATGCGTTCTTTCAGGTCAATCACATATGCCTTAATACTCTGGTAATTATTCTCAAATGCATTTTTGAACATCATCTGCATCTTCTTGACACTAACTGAACTTGACTGCCCATTACCTGGCGTTCTGACCCCAGAGAAGACACCATCACTGTTATTACTCTTCGGAGTAGTATCAATATTGTGTAATACATCATTTTCAGGGTCACAGCTCCAAGCCTCCCTCTCTGTCACCTTCTCAGAAGATGATCGAAGTGAACATGGGAAATTTTCTTTATTTTGTCTGTTAAAATTGTTGTGCAATGCAAATGGAAGCATTTTCTTCTTCCTTGATTCAGTGTTTGATGTTGGAGATGATTCAAAAGATGGCTGACACAGCATCAACTGATCAATGGATTTCTGAACTGTTTCCAGCTGCTGCTCTAAGCTTAAAATTGCACTTCCTTGAGTGTTCAGTTGAGTGATCGTTTCTTTAAGGTTCACATCGATATTGTGATTCATAGAAATGCTTCCAACCTCATCAATCCTATTATTGATTTGTGTCTCATTAAATTCAGCCAACAATTTTAATAAGGTTTCAGCTGCATCTTGGCTCCCAAATCTGTGACAAATTACCTCCTTACGAAGCACATCTAGAACACTCTTTGCTTCTTCTGCCAATTGCTTCTGCAGCAGTTCAAGCATCTGAATGTCATGTGCAATTGTCAGAGGGGTCTTGACTGATACTCTGGCTATTTTCTTACTCTTTTTTCCCCCAGAGAAAGACAGGCATTTCACTATTCCTCTAGGCGATTGAAACAGGTCCATACCCTGCAAATGACTGGCAGAATTAAGAATTTAAAATGGAAATATTTATGTTAATACTTACAAAGTAAGCCTGGGGTCACTAGCAAAATTTGGCGATTTATAAATGCAACGCATTATATTTAAGTGCATCAGGTGTCAAGACACCTGTGATGTGTGAAATAAATAAAAAAAGTGAAGGAAAAGAAAATTGTGTATGGAGTGAGAGCAAACAAGTGGAAATGTTTTATACCATGTTACTGGGTTGTGCTTTTCTCTGCAATTCAATCACATGGGATTGCGCAACATCTCTCTGATGTTTCATAGCTTCTACTTCCATCTCCAACTACATATCACAGGAGTTCAAATGTCGAAAATCATCACTAAATTTACAGGTAGAAAATTAAGAGAGGGTGTTACACCAAAAACTAAGCATGCATATGCATTTTATGACTGTAGAATGCTAGTCAAATGGTCTCAGTGCAGGCACGCACACATGCACACACACACACGCTCATGCACATGCACACACATGCACACGAACATACACGCATGCACACACAAAGGGAAAGAAACAAAAGGTCTTAGTGCTTGTGTTCTGCCAAGAACATTTGGTTCCATCTTATACTAAACTGTCATGCATTATACCTGTTTGATTCTGAGATCTTTTTCCATTAATACGGTCTTTGAGCATGACAAAGGAGTCTCTGGAGATCTGAGGCGCTCAGCCTCAAGCCTTGCCACTTCCTTTTGTAAATGCTTGACTAGTTGTCTCTCTGAAACAACCTTTTCCAATAAAACATCCTTCATCAGAGTGCTACCCTTAATAAAACTTTTAACAGCACAAGGACAGAAATCCATTTTCATTATTTTCAGGAGGGTAATGCTTATAAAATTTCTAGTTAAATAGAAATATTTAATAGAAGTATGCAAAGACTTATCGTTAAAACCAACATCAAGGAATGTCAAATGAAAATTATGCTTGAGTCATATTTTGCATGCCAGTGACTGTCCAAAATGGGTATGTAATGTTCATGAGATGCCATCCGTACCATGTTCACTCTGGCTTTGTTTGTTACTTCCTTTGCACTACCTGCAAATAAGAGGGTATTACGAGATTGTTCAGCATGACTTAATGCTGGGCTCATTGTACATATGATTGCAGTCCGTGCATTTCCCCCAAGAGATGTCTGCAGTATTCTTGTGAGCTTTGAATCACGGTAAGGTATGTGTCCCCTTCTTCCCCCACTGTAAGAAGGAAATAGATTTTATTAAGCAAGAAAAAAACTTTTCCTAAACTGACTAATTCAAGCTGTATCAGTTATTGGAATCAAAGGATTTCAAAGTCAACATCTTCAAACTCTGAACCACTTATGAGTTTGCTTACCTAAGCTTTCTTATGACGGTGGTCAAAGTTAGCAAGCTTCGATTGATGTGAGAACCTTCCTTGAGTCTAGTGCCACTAGAGAGTGTTTGTGAGGCGCGCTCACTTCCAGCAAGGTCCACAAAATTCTGCAGAATCCTGTAATCATTGATTAACGGTGCTGGAGTAAAGCATCATCAGCCTTTTCTTTTGGAAAATGAGAAAAGAGATGAACTCACCAAAGTAGCTATATAGGACTTTACACACTCCATGTTTTCGCGAACACTACTCTCCACTGTCTGAAAATATGAAAGTAATATAGCTTGTGGATCCATTTAGGAAACAAAAAAAAACCTTAAAGATAATTCATGAAGAAGCAATTAAACTCAGACCAATTATACAAATACTATATGAATTTAAAAAATAAAATCAATGAACAAATTAAAGAATCTGTGTGGAATGAGTGAATAAAAATATTGTAAAAGGTGGTGAAAGCCTAGGGTGTCTGCTCCTTTTGCAAATGAGATGTTAAAGCTATCCTGTGATTGATGCCATATAAATATGAAATGAAAGCTGGCAAAAAAAATCCGTGGCAATGCACATGTCAGAGTTTAAATAATGAAGATAACTAAACTAACATTATTCAAAAAAAAAAAGATAACTGAACTAACCAATCTGAGTATTTGATGAGACCTTGAGCTAGCGTCATTCAGAATAGTCTCACCAACCTGCCGTTGAGCTGCATAATACCAAAGGTTTTACTCAAAAGCTAAACTAAATCAGATGAAGCAGCAACCTATTTTCTCACATACCTTCACAAATGTTTATGAAATGTTGCAATTCCTGACAGTCTTTGGGTATTTCTTCCACTAACTTATCTACAACAGTCCCTTTCTAAAAATATCATGCAATAGAACTCATAAATAAGACAGGTAAAGGAATAGAGAAATCAAATTTTCTTGGGCTTGTAAATAAAAATACCTCTGGGTCATCTAGAAGCCGAAGTGCACCCGTCTCTGGATTTAATAGATCCATCACAGTTTCATTGTAGATCTCCATAGCGCAAATTTTTATGATGAAATCCCTCTCTGGGTTCTGTAGAGGGTTATCCAATGCATAAATATTGTATTTTGTAATCAGATGCTTGTTCTTGAAAAGTGGTTAATAACTAGCAGACATTACTCTTTCATAAAAAAGCAACTGTATACAGACATGAGAACTACTGCTAAAAGTGACTGTAATAGGAAGACTAAATTTTTTATACTATTGAAAATGAATGAGAAGAAGGGCTGATGGAAACAAACTTGCAGTGTTTCTGCATTAAATAAAGACAGTAAATCAAGATCATTCGAACTGTACATGAACATTTCAGTATAGACATTGGCAAAACATATTCAGTAGAAAAGCCCAAGGGACCTCCATAGTACGTAATAGTTGATGGGAATGAGAAGAGTGCAGAGAAGAGGACTGAGACGCAGGTGGAAGAGAGAAATAATAAGCTTTGACACCAATATAACCAAAAACATAATCCAGGAAAATAACAAGTAAATCCATTATATGAAACATTTTATCAGGTAAATTAGCTTAAGAAGATAAATGCAGGTGAGAAGACCAAGCCACAGGAGGGAAGGGAGAGAAGAGCATTAACAGTGAATCCAATATCCAAAACAATATTCAGAGACAGGAACTGCAACTCCTTTTTGGTTGAGAATTTAGTAACTCCATTTTATGGAACATTTTATTAGATTTATTCAGGTGGCTTAGCATAAGAAAATAAGTGCAGGGGAGGCGATCCAACCACAGGAGAGAAGAGACAATGAACCAGTATGCAACCAGTACCTGACAGCTGTAAGTAATTGATTTTTCTTGAGGGTTCTCTTTCTCTGTGGAAAATATTTTGAGAAACAGGAAGAAACAAAAAAATTTAAAACTAGATAAGGCAACAGGTTTTAGTCAATGATTAACAGCTCTATTTTAGGGGGCATCTGATATGATTTTTTCATCCAAAACACAGAAACCTAAGAAGATGAGAATTGGTAACATAAGGATATTACACTTCTTTTGGAAAACAGACAGCTTCTACATCTTCAATACATGAAGAACTACTTTAAAGTACTTCCAGATGGGTAAAGGGACCTCTGGATCCAGCACCAAAATACCACCATAATACTCCACAAAATATCTTTTAATAAAAAGCTTCAAATTTTGTGGAATTACTCTCGTGAAAGTCCATACTACTCTCGAAAGTTGTTTTCCATTCACCCAATGCCCTATTCCTTCTACTAGTTTCCATCTGTAAGATATAACTTCATGACGATAAACCTTCATTATATTCATCCAAATTGTCATCCAACCTAGGGTCATAAACTGGTATTTTTATCTGAATTTTGTTTGTAGCTCTAGAATCAACGTGTATCTTCCATGAATAAACTTTAAACCTATTTGAATATTGAAAATAGAGGGAACTTCATGGGATTAGAAGAAAAAAACTATGAATAAAGATTGTCCAAATCAAGGGTATGTTCCAGGCAACTCACATACAGACTCCTATTATAACCTTTTGTTGGTTGTATCTTTTCTTTGAACTTACCCAGGTAGTGAGACATGAATCATTCAGATACTTGTTTCCTGAGACAAATTAGGGTTCTATCTTTATTCTTCTCTCATGTAATCTTATACCTATGGATTTCTTATCCATGTGTATATATCTGGACGTGTATATCTGAAAGGAAAAGAAAGTAAAGTATGCAAAAGTTCAATGTTTGCCTCCCTCAGCATCGCCCACTTAGAAATACATTTAGACACCGACTCTCAAAATCCACTTTCACCAAAAGAGTGAGTATGATTTTCAAACTATAGATGCTCAAGCTACATTAATACATTCCAAATTATTAGCAAAGTACCACTTTTAACAGTCAACATAAGCTAAGAGAAGCAACTGTGGGAGTGTAGAACTGTATCTCGCTGCATACTAAACTTACATTTGCAATGTGTTTGTAGATGTCACTTATGGCACTTTTAGTGATCCCTCTCATGGTATATGTCTTGCCACTGCTTGTTTGACCATATGCAAATATAGTTGCTGCAGGAACAACAAAAAAGAAGAAGAAGAAGAAGAAAAAGGAGTGAAAATAAAATAAATAAAACTGGACAGCCTGTATTCAGAAATATATTTCCACTTGAAGGATTCAACAATATATCTTCAGCTACAGGTTTAAAGGCTTATCGTCCAATGATTGTTTCTCTACTGTTTCCTTGCCATGTATCATGCTTAACACCAATTTAAAATTCTGTCCAGTTTTTCTTCTCATTTATTGTTGGTAAAAACCAAGATAAGATAAATTTCATATTTAGAGGAGACCTAACGGCAATCTTGTAAACATTATGACTATTTTAAAGAGGGAAAAAGCTTGTTCTTAGGTGTTTTTCATCCTTGCATGCTTTTAAATAAAATTTTCAACACAAGTAAAAAAGGAAACATGTAACCTAGGATTTGCGAAAACTCTACTTGGAAATTTTTAAGTACCATTGATCCCAGTTAAAGCAGATAATGCAACATCCTTTACTCCTTCCTCGTAAACCTTCTCTGTTAAGCATGCAGGACTGAACACTTTATCTGATACCAATAGAAACAAAATAAGACCAGACGACAAGGAATTGGAAAAAATAAACAACTAAATAAAAGATACAAAATAAAAAAATAAACATGTAGAGCTTTATTTTATGAGAATATTATAAATTATTTTCAAAAATTCCATTGACAAGATATAAAGACTTAAAATCCTGTCAGTAGAGTTTTGACTTTGAAGTTTTCTGGACAAAGAATCTCCTTTTTCTATTGCAAAATTGCCTGCTTACCAAAAGCGTAAGTATTTAAGCGTTCATGTGGTGCATTTTTCAACAAGATGGTATGATCGTCTGAGCATTGCCAAGCTATTTCTTCATTCGCCATTTTTTCTTTTTCAGTAAGAGGTCTCACACGGACTGTGACATATATCTTCTCCTCACTGACTTTCACACCTCCAGGAGTGGATAATGGATCCTTGACTGCCTCTACCGGAGGTGTACAGGGGTCCTTTGATGTCATCGTTACCAACAAGTAAGTTACCTGCAACAGGAAAACAATCCGAACAAAGTTGACTGTTTTATGAATGTTTTGAGAAAAATAGGAAAAGTAAAGACATTGAAGCGCTCAGGATTCAATATCTGAAAGCAAGAATTGGTCCAAACAATAGAAAAATGCAAGCAAATTCATGCTCCTTCAAAAGGACCGGTCAGAAAATTCCAGTCCTGAAAACTATCAACTTATCCAAGAAGAAAGAGAGTCGAAAAAGCAGAAACAGCAAGGTAAGTTAAATGCATGTATGAAATTCGATCATCTAACGAAACCTTGAACCACGAGTTCTCTTAGCTGCACAGGACAAATAACTGCTGGAGTGTTGGATTTTCAGAAATGCGTAAACAGCAATAAAAACTACCGATCAGCGAAATTAGACTCGCGTAAAGAAACAACGTCGAAAAAAATGACAAAGAAGAGCAAAAAGTCTCTAACAAGCAACAAGAAGCACAAAAAAAACGAAACTGAAGCGATCAAAAAAAATAAATAAATAAGACATTTGCAGGGAAAACACTTCCGATGAAGAGTCTTGATCAAAAGGATTTCAAATATCACCTGAAACACCGTTTTTCCGAGTCAAGAAGCCCCAAATTGCAGGATGCAGCAGAATGAACTCAACATCCAGCCACACTGAACCAAAATGTGACAAAAAAGGAGAACACAACGAGAGTCTGAGATTCAATCGGTTTCCGATATCGAAAGTGGAGCGCTCGTCGCAGGAGCTCGCAATCGGCGAGTGCCTTCGGTTTCGCAGTTCCAGAGAGAACTGAAGAGCTGCATGCCAGTGAAACGTAACGTAACGACTAGTTTTAATGTGCTCTCTCAAAAAAAATTTCCGTTTTGTTCGCGCCCAGGAACTGAACAGTTGAGATGCTGTTCGAATGACGAACCTACCCCTGGTATTTCGGTTCTTGACGTCTAGACCCAGTCCAAAAGAAGGTGACTAGATACTTCGGCCACTTTACGGAACTTGTAACTTATAAGTCGTCAAGGGTCGCAAAATTCTGAATCTCGCCTCGAACTAGACCATGAAACCAATCCATCTAACCCAAATCAAATTAAATTAAAAAGCAAATAATTAGTATAAATATATTATCCTTATAATATATATTGAATTAGTTCCGGAGTTTAATTTAATTTTAAAACTACTTTAATAGCTTAATTACTAAAAAGTACTTTAATCATTTTAATTTATGTATAGAAAATACTTTCATGAAATTAAATTAGTACTTTTTATCTTAAATTTTAAAAATTTAAGTGGATAAACCCGAAAACCATATGGGTTAAGCATATATAATTGCATATCTTACGCCCATTTAATAAACTAATAAGATCTAGTTTGACTCATTTGAAAAATATACTTAATTTGGCCTGACTTGACCACCCCTCTTTATCATTTAATCTTAATCATTTAACATGGTATTGAAGTATAAATTAAATTAACAATTTCAACCGATCCTCCGGCTAACCTTTGACACTTTGATTTATATCAATAAAAAGCTAAATTACCATACATAAAAATGGTAAGAAATTATTTTAAATAAAGGGAAATCTTAATTGTATTTTTATTTATTTACACATTAAGTACTCTAAAGTTATTAAGTTCTGAATCTTTTACAATAGAAGAGAATAAATTTCATTGGGATACAAATAATCTTTCTTAAAACCTATCATTTTAATTCAATTAAATCTTCTAATAATGACCATTATCGTTACCAACTAGCCATTAGCACCGCATCTTCTAATAATGACCATTATCGTTAATTAAAAAAAAAAAATATTTCAATCATGCATTGAAGTGCAAAAGCCGTTGGCTATCTTGCATTGCTTTCATTGAGGCATTAATCATTCGTTACTTAATTTCATTGAGGCTCAAATTGCGAATTGCTTTCATAGTAGAACATTAGCCGTTTACGTAGCGTTCAGATCCTGCTTTCCTGAAGAAACCTCGTTGTTAGAATGAAAATTTTAAGAACTTCAATTGTTAGGGCTCCCGGTATAAGATCGGAAGCCCTCCAAAAATTGGCGTATGCCGCTTAATGTGGCGAGCACACGGTATTCTTTAGTAAAAGGCGAAAGAATAGTTCGCTCTGTGCTCACCACGCGGCTGCGTGCTTGCTGTCATCGCTCCTCTGGCTTTAAATAGCCACTTCCATTCCTCGAACTACTCATGCTAGCCAATGTGGGACTATGTTTTACACAGCTTCCCCAATATAATCATGTAATATAAAATTATAAATTACAAACAGGTCACAAGACCCTACTGTAGAACACTCGTATTACTAACTACAATACTCATCCTCCACATTTTGGAATTTCGTTGCAGTTCGTTTATCTCCTAACCTAATTTGTCTAGTCTAAACGTCACAAAATTTCAGATAAAGAAGGAAGGAGTTCATAACCTAACTTCCATGTCTATATGTAACGGTGCCGTTTCAAATTATTAAAAAGGAAAAAGGTTACGAATATAGTTATTGGAAAGTGTCGTGCCAAAGGACGTAACTGGCGCGTCCTTTCTTCGGTTGTGGAAAGTTAGGTGATCCATATAGTGACATGGGTCAACTAGGCGTGGAAATGGAACACTTACCATTGTTGAGATTATGAATCGAGTTAATTATTTTAAGATAAACTTGATTTGGTTATGGGACCATACAACAATTATGAATATGTGTGCAGTTTACCATTTTAGTAACTGAATCAGAAAGTTAGTAATTTATATTCAAATTTTGGTTTTTATGATTTTTTTTGTTCTTTTGTTTATAACAAAATATTATTTAGATAAAATCATGTCACGAATTGGGTTATCCAAAGTTTGTCATATGAAAGAGAGTATTGTATTCCTCGTTCGCAAGTAGAACAATTCAAACACTTTCTTACGGGGGTTTAGTCATCAAAGAAAGTAGAGTTAGATAATATAAATTCCTTAAAAATAGAACTTTCTCAAGTTAGTTACAGTAAATTTTCTGTAACTTTCAATTCTCCTGAAAGAAAAATATGAGAGAAATCAGAGTTTCAGGAACAATGGAAATTTAGAAGCGTTTTCAAAATTCGATTTCTCACCTCGAGACATGGAATTTTCAACTCCCTTCAATTCTCTATTTGGACAACCTTTTAAAATCAGGGAGCAGACACAAAAATAAATAAGATCTTCTTGCAAATTTGAAATAAATTTCTTGTCTTGTTATTTTTTAAAAAATCGATGACCTACTTATTCTCAAACTTGTAAAAAACTTATTTATTTATTTTTTATTTCTTCAGATAAAAATTTAAAATAGTTTTAAATGTTTATATGATTACCTCTTTTTTTTATGTTTTGAATTTACTTTCAATAAAATCACAATTAAAAATATTTTATTTTAAAATATATAAAAATATATATAATCTTTGCATGAGAAAAAATAATATAAAAAATATAGATCCTTTCTTTGGGACCTAATTTTTCTATTACCATTTAAAATATAAAATACTTATAATAAGAAATTATAATTAACTTAATTTAAAAATTTATAATATTTTAATTAAAGTGATATATACTAAATTAAATCATTCAAAATAAAAAAATATGTTTACAGGTAATAAATGGCTAAATATTTAATAAATTTGGTTAATGAGTAAATTAATCAAATAGTAGGATCATTGTATAAAAACATAAAATTATGTTTACTAAATAAATATTTATCGTCTAATGCATGATATAAAAATTATTCATATAGAGAAAAGATAAATTCTTTGTATTTATATAAAAAATAATTTTTTTTTTATTTTTCTCTCATTGGAATAATTCAACAATAACTTGAAATAAGATAATTATTTATCAATCAGTGGAATTTAGTAATTACTTTGTCCATGTAGCAAAGTCTCTCAAATTCTCGATGTTTTAAACTAACGGTAGACTTGAAACTCTCGGTGACTCTGACAAGAGAAAGTTTTCCCTAGAAGTTCACTCAGGGAAATCATTGTCTGTGACTTCAAATTCTTTACAAACATTGAATTCTCTATGCACTAAACCCCTTAGCCTACTCTGTGCAGGCTAGGGGAACGAGAGTGGCTATTAACAGCCAATACCAATGCTAATAAGCATAGCTAAATTTTATAGTGTCACTTACCAATGGGTTTAGGGGTGGCATTGAATTGAGCCAGCTCGTGAGCAGTTCGGCTCGGTAGAAGTTCAATTTGGCTCGAATCAAACTTGAGCTTTGAGTAAGGCTCTTTTAGTTAAATGAGTCAAGCTTTAGGTAGTTTGACTCGAGGAATCAATTTTTTTTTTTTAGTTATATATTTTAAAAATAAGGTGTAATATTTTAGTTTTTTTTAGAACTGGGAGCCTCAAGTTCTTTAGTAACTGTATTTAGAATTATCTTTTTAAATCGTTATCAATTATTTCATTAACAAAAAATTATCAATAATTAACTAAAATATTATGGAGTTCTATAAATTTTTATTTTAACATAATTGGGTACGAAATTAAAAGCTTTTGATATATAATCACTAATCTAAATATATTATTGTAAATAAATTTAATTAGAACAATTGAAAAGACCCAAATTGGCACACCCATGTTAGGCATGGCCAAAAACTCGAACTCGGGCTCCATTAGGGACTGAGCCTGCTTTGTGCTCAAACTCTGAGTCGCTCAAGCTCGAACTTGAGCCAAGCCATGAGCTTATTGGATGTGCCTACAGATACTCGGGGCCACTCGAGGTCCTCTCTTCGTCCCCTAACCCACCCCAAGAGCCAAGACTAATAAATAATTAAATAAATAAATAGTAAATAAAAAAAAATTATTTCTGACATTTTTTACAATTCATCCATCGTTGGGACGATGTTCTTGATACCAAAAGTACAATAGTTTCATAATAATATAACATTATGTAAGCATAACTACTCTCAAATTAACAAATAAAATTTCAACTTACATCTCATGTTTCATTTGGTTCTCCGAGAAGACTTTGGATGGGAAAGTTGCGACTTAAGACCCAATCCCCTATCAAGACTCCCCCCTGATTTTGTGGAGAGCCGGTCACCTTCTAATCCATGAAAAACGTATAACCTTGACTTAAATCGAATTGAGCCACGATTAATCAGACCCGATCTCTTCGTCTAATCGTCTTATCACATTAAATAACATCCCTTATAACCACCCTAAAGAGTAGTAAAGAGTGGGAATGATTGTAGACGCATATAAAAGTTATTCTATTCAGATTTCGGATAAAAGCGAAGAATCCCTGTCTCGGACCATTTGGCACTAGTCGCCGTTCCCTTTCCTTATCGATGAAAAGAAAAATAACAGAACAAAGGGAGAATAGTATCTCCGCCAAGAATGGAAAATCGGGTAAGGAAAAGGTCTCAAACTTCAGGTCAATATTAATGGAGACTGCCAGACGGGAGGAAGAGAAGTGAATGCGCTGTAGCTTTCGGAGTTTCCGTCTAAGTTTTCATGTTATGTGATTATGAAAAGACTCGGCTGGAGAACAAGTCACTTTTGTTTCGTTTCCGGAAAAAGGCCGTTTTAGTAGTCCAAATTGGTGTTGAAGATGACTTTCGTTGGGAGTTTAAAAAGGAAGTTTGGATAGGATTGATTCCTGTTCCGAGTTGAAGATCGGCGAAAAAAGAAAGTGGGAATGTAAAAGGGAAGAAAATGCTGGCTACAGTTTCATTATGTGTGAGATTGTTATGGGTAAGGTCAGGCTTGGATGGTTCGCTTCAAAGTTCAAACAACGCAACAGTTGAGTCCGAATTTGGTTTTTAAGGGTGACTAGTTTTTACACGTAGACTCCAACTTAAGGTTGGCCACTCATGTACGTAAGTCATAAAGGGAACCTACTTAAGAAGGAGATCCATGGACTTGAACCATGTTTTAGTTAAAAGACTAACAAATAGTAAAACATATCAAATAAGGGAAAAATTCTGACAAAATTAATTTGTCACAAAAATAAAGGTTTAGGCAAGGTGTGACAATGAAGCAAAAGCAATTTAGGTAACTCACGTCCCGTGCCTTGTATCATTCCAAGATTTACACCACTTCCATTAGGATGTGCCCCACTTGACCCTCTTCACCGCACGGAGACCTTTCTCGAATGGACTCGGATCCGGTGGCCAAAATGTACGTGGCCAAAGCCAATCGCGGGGCTGGCCTCGCACGGGTCCTCTGGGCGCCCCGCGATTGGCTTTGGCCTCGTACATTTTGGCCACCGGATCCGAGTCCCTTCGCGACCAAACATAGGGGGCTAGCATCTTACATTCGTCGTTCCATATAAAATTATCAAAAAAATATAAAAATACAATAATGTAGCACTTGAGAAAGAATCCGGTACGTTTCGAATAGTACACACAGCATACATAATTGCATATCTAACTAACTATATATAACACGAACAACATGTACATTATGTATCGTAAACGAGACGTCTCGACTATTCGATCTAAGAGCAGCCATATTATAAAGTTGTGGGGGTTAAATAAGGTAATCCATTTGACCCATGGTTGGTCCCCTCCCAAGACCAAAACCAAACATTTTACACGACCCACGGCCCGGGGTCCGCTTTCTGTAGATAGCCCGAAAAGTCAATCTTGCTCGCCGGGCCCACGTACAAGGACTCTCGACTGTCGGGCCCCGGGGGAACTTATCTACGCGCTCGTTTACGCAGAAATCTCGGACTTCGGTCTCATTAAGTGCGAGATAAGACGACGCAAACATTGACGGCTCACGAGATGCCACGTCGGAGAGTTGGACGCCCTCAGCGTCGCGTAGTCCACGTGCCGCTCGGAAAACTGCGCCGCCTGCGAACGGATTTGGTACCCGGAAAGCTGACACCAGCCGTATTTTCTCGGTTTCTCCAATCCCACTCGCGCGCCAGTCACGCGTCGGGCGTTACTCTGGCGCCCCTGGTCGTAGATACGTACACTGGAATGTCAGAGACGAAACGCTTCTTCTTCAGTTCTTCCCCCCGGCCCCATCCGGATCTTTCCCGGCCCCTTCCGCCCGACAAGGCGGGTCGGATCCGAAATTAATGTATAACCCTTTTGGATAAGGCCGACGATTCCGTGGATTCCCCCCTTCTCCCGGCCAATCATGACTCTTACCAAACCAGTTTACTTAAAGCCCACCGGCCTCCGTCTCCACTTTATTTTACACTTTACGGCATTTTACGCTTTACTCCTGTAGTCCTCTCCCGCGGGCCACGACTCGTTACGCCGAGTCGGGCTGCCGAGTCGGTCGTCCTGGATAAGCCCGTATTGTTGGGTGATGTTTGACGTGAAAAAATATCTTTGGGTTTGGGAGGGAGATTTGATTATTGAGAGAAGGTGGGGTAGGGTGGTTAATTATGGTGTGATGTGAAATTTTAACTTCTAAAAAGGGCACGTATACTTAGAATTTAAGGGAGTGCCTTACAATTAGCTGCTTCGTGGGTCCCATGGATCCCACCTAGTCGGGTACTCCCGCGGTGGGGTCAACTTCAAGATCGGGTAGTCCGCGTGACAACTTACCTAAACATCAGTGAGATGACTGCCGCTTATTCACGCCACCCGTGAACTAACCCTAAGTTGATACATGAAGTATTACACATATATTAAAGGTATTAATTAGTTTATTAGTCAGTTTCATTATAAATCAACAGAACTAAAGCACTTCTTTTGTCTTATTACCTATAAAAATATTAAATATATATAAATTATAAAATATAATATTAAATGGTCAAAACTATAAATAGGACTTACTATTGGTCCGATTTATAAAACACTTGACTAATTTTATAAAAATGAATTCTATTGTATTGGATAATTACTGACTTCTTACACGTCATTATACACGTATATCATGTATATAATTAGGATTCAAATAGACGGACGACGTTGCAGTGGTCCCCTGGTGTGTCTGCTAATGGCATCAAGGAATCAATGAATGTTTCCATCAGGGCCCAGCAGTTGAACGCCCTTGTAATTTAAGTTTCCATGATCTCACTCTCTTCACTAAAGTCAGATGTTATATAATGGGTCCGTCCTGTCTCGTATATGAATTCGATAATATATAGCATAATTAACAATTTAATACATTATCCAAAACGGGACCACAGTTTGGAGTGTTCGACGGACCTCAGTTGGAGTCCGCCAACCAACCCGCAATTAACAATATTTTGGTTGGATAATGGTATTAAGTTAATTAACAGGTGTTTAAAAATAGTAATTTCCGATTACTAGTGCGGGGAGTCAAGTGGAGTCTCGAGCAGAATGACGACACGTGATTGGATGACGGCTCGTCCTGTCCTAATCACACATTTGGTCTTATATTAAACCTAAACCATGTTTAAGAGGGCAAAGCACGCGATTTTCTCGAGTAATTCGACCGAGTTTCACTCGAAAAGGCGCCCACAAGTAAAGCCGAGTGGCTGTTTTCCCGACTGACGGACAAAGACTAGCGCTGTTCGCCGGTTCCGCCATTTTCGAGAAAATGAAAATTAGGACGAGCGACTCCGCTAGGCCGCTGACGCCTGGCGCCGGGGCCCGATAGGCGATTTCTGCGATCCGAGTCTACGACTACGAATCGTGAAAGGGAAGGAAAAGACGGAGAGAGAGAAAGAAAAAGCAATTGCTGCGATAAAAAAATGTTGCAGTGGGCCTGCAACAGTAAATCCGCTTACGGAGGTAAGTGGTTTCGGAGGGGAGAAACAGAGAGCGGGGAAAGGTGCGCGGAAAGAGATGGCTCCTCCTACTCCGATCGAGCAAAAGCCACGATCGTCACCTATTTAAGCACCGCCGGCCTTCGCTTCTGCCATGTCCAGTGCGTTCTTGCGTTCTCTTGATCGGTTTCTTTTCGTTCGGTTGGTCGATCGCGGTGTTGTTTTTGGAGGTAAACGAGGCCGTTGGCCTTTGGCATTGCGCGTTTCTTTTGTTTTGGTTGGTGAGCTCGAGAGGCGCTTTTGTGGCTTATTCACGTTTTAGGTGAAAGTCGCGTTTGTCGATATCTGTTTTCCGTGGAGGTGTCAGGTTTGCCGATCGATGTATTTTTTGCAGTCTGCTGGTTTGCGTTCGAGTAAGTGTCCTGCATTTGCTTTCGGTTTACAGGTTTCAGAGATTTTGTATTTGTGGGAAGGTAATTGGTAGTTTGGTGTTGGGACGGCTAAAACACGCGTGATCGTTGTTCTGCTTCCGTTGCAAAGAGTAAGCATTCACTTGGCGGAAGGGTCTCTGTTTTTCGGAGTTGTTGGTTCAGGTTCAGGCCGGGAAAGTGAATGGTTCCTTAAAACATTTCATCAGGCTACCGTACTTTATCCATTTTTTGTTCGGACGCCGTTCGATGAAGTGTCCTACTTGGACGAATTTTCCGAAAGTTCATTCTTTCTTCTTTATATGTTCTCTGTTTTTCCATCTTAGATTTTGCCTGTTAGACTTCCACGGATTTTCATTTGAGTTAGTTTTCCATCTTGACCAACTTCCATTTGTTAACTAAAAATTCCCCGTAGAGGCTAAAATTTCAAATATTCGTGCTTTCTACTCACCTCGTCAGCTGCAGAATCAATGAATAAAAATTGTTGAACATATTTCTTTGATCGTTCGTAAATCATTTCTGTTATTGACGGAAGAATTTATCGGAACAGATTTCACTTGTTGAAGAAAGGTCTTTTTCTATCAGATATCGGTAAATCGTCAATTTCCCATCCGGTAAAACTCGGTGAATTTTCAACATTCATGTTTGTGTTCGGCTGGTGTAGTGGTGTTCCGTTTTCCACAATTAGTTGCGTGTCTTTCTCGCAACTTTCTTCTTCTAGATAGATTTGAATGTATGATTTGACTCCCTATTCGTTATACCTGCTTCCTTTAATTTTAGGAGTTTGGCTCTTAGGCATCGCTAAATCGTAGATCAGTTTCCTTACAAAATTCTCTTGTTTCAGTCCGAGGAGGCTTTGAGGTTTGAAGCAGAGAGAAGGCGAATCCATGGCTGAACGCAGGTTGACGCGTGTTCACAGCCTTCGGGACCGTCTGGGTGACACACTCTCAGCTCATAGGAATGAACTGTTTTGCATCCTAACGAGGTTTTCATCTTTCTTTTTCTTGGATTCTCATTTTACATAATCTCTTACATTTCCGTTGGATTTGCATCAGAAATCTTGATTAGATCCAATTTTCAAGTTGGAGGATCTTCAGCACTAAGATCTTCTTGTGTAAAAAATCCTTATTTCTGCCTACTAATGGAGTCATTCTTCTCACAGGTATGTGAACCAAGGTAAAGGAATCTTACAGCCACACCAGTTGTTGGCAGAGCTTGAAGCTCTATGTGCTGATGGGGACATGAAAGTACTAAAAGATGGGCCATTTGGGGATGTCCTGAGGGCTACACAGGTGTGAATGTGTGATAGATGAAGCCTCTTTTCTAAAGAAAAAAAATCAAATCAAGCCCCACCACTTTATTTCTCAATTTTTTCGATGTTTTCAATTTTCTGATTTGGTGTAGGAAGCAATAGTTGTACCACCATGGGTTGCTCTCGCTGTTCGTCCAAGGCCAGGAGTGTGGGAGTATGTACGTGTTAACTTGAATGAACTGCTTGTGGAGGAATTGAGCATTCCTGAATACTTGCAATTCAAAGAAGAACTAGTGGAAGATGGGTATGGAAATCTTTGTTCCATGGGCATTTATTTAGTTGGTATTTACCAATTTGTTTATCTTGTGCTTATTTTGCTGCTGCTTCTGGTTTCAGCTTCAATGGTAATATGGTGCTTGAGTTGGATTTTGAACCGTTCAATGCTTCTTTTCCTCGTCAAACTTTATCAAAGTCGATTGGAAATGGAGTTCAATTCCTCAATCGACATCTTTCTTCGAAGATGTTTCATGACAAAGAAAGCATGTACCCATTGCTTGATTTCCTTCGAGCTCATAGCTATAAGGGGAAGGTAGACTGTTTCTTCCTTGCATGCTGATAGATTAATAGATCTAAAGAAGTTAGAGACCTCTCTACGTCATCTCCTTTGCTAATGAAGTTTTGTTCAATGCGTTACAATTGGGTGCAGACGATGATGCTGAATGACAGAATCCACAGCCTTAACGCTCTTCAATCTGTTATGAGGAACGCCGAGGAATACCTGTCAAGTATCCTTCCTGATACTCCTTATTCAGAGTTTGATCACAGGTAATTCTTTTGTCCATGTTTTCCTGTCTGCATTTGTTTGAACTCTCTAATATTTCTGATTGTTTGGATCAACTGACTAGTTAAAATTCTTGTTGAAGTATAACCCAAGAGTAGAGCTGGTTTCTTAATTGCAAGTTTTATTGTGCTTCTTGTGTCATTCAGATTTCAGGAGATGGGGCTCGAAAAAGGCTGGGGTGACACTGCTGGACGGGTGCTGGAGATGGTTCATTTATTATTGGAACTGCTTGAAGCACCTGAACCCTGCACCTTGGAGAAGTTTCTTGGAAGGATCCCTATGGTGTTTAATGTTGTAATACTTTCTCCCCATGGGTACTTTGCTCAAGCTAACGTTCTTGGGCTCCCTGACACAGGGGGGCAGGTGTGTTTTGTAACATTTGAAGGTGTCCTATGGCATCTACATTATTTCAAGCTGCTGCTCTGTACTGTTTACTCATTGTCAGTTACGATCTACTGCAGGTTGTGTATATCTTGGACCAAGTTCGTGCTTTGGAGAATGAGATGCTTCACAGAATAAAACAGCAGGGCCTTGACATAATACCCCGTATTCTTATTGTAAGTCTTAGTCAAATATTCTGCTGTTTTCTGTGGTTTCTTCACCTATTCTTACCTAGTTAAAACGTGTTAAACTTCCTCTTCGTATGTTGAATGCAGGTGACTAGACTGCTCCCTGATGCAGTAGGCACGACTTGCAACCAGCGCCTTGAGAAGGTACTTGGGACAGATCATTCTAGCATTCTTCGTGTGCCTTTCAGAACAGAGAAAGGCATTCTCCGTAAATGGATTTCAAGATTTGATGTCTGGCCTTACTTGGAGACATTTGCAGAGGTACCTTTATCAGCCTCTATGTTTTACTACACCAGATGCTTCAGTTTGATCCTAATTTTTTAAGCGTATCAGGATGTTGCACATGAAATTGCTGGGGAGTTACAGGCCACCCCTGACCTAATCATTGGCAACTACAGTGATGGAAACCTTGTTGCATCATTGCTTGCACATCGCTTAGGAGTTACACAGGTTGGTAGTACTTGATATTTTCCAGATCGCAAGAAGATTATATATTTATCAGTGTTTGTTGATGACCCCGCTTTTCTTTCATTCTCAGTGCACCATTGCTCATGCCCTCGAGAAAACAAAATATCCAGATTCAGATATTTATTGGAGAAAGTTTGATGACAAGTACCACTTCTCTTGTCAATTCACAGCAGATCTGATTGCCATGAACCATACTGACTTTATTATTACGAGTACCTACCAAGAGATTGCTGGCAGGTACACCATATTCTGCCTTGCTTTTAAAAATGGCTCCTTAAGGAATTTGCTGGCGAACAAGGGTCTTACACCATTCCGTTTAGTTTTTTTAGTGTTTTGTCCCCTATCAGATTAGAGGAACTCACTGAACACTTGACAATAAATCTCTTTAGTTTTTTTTCACTACACCACTAAGGAACTTGATATGGATATGCATTTAGAAATGAATAATTGCTAAATTTACTTTGATTTTTATATGGTTTCAGCAAGGACACTGTTGGACAGTATGAAAGTCACACAGCTTTCACATTGCCTGGACTGTACAGAGTGGTCCATGGTATTGATGTCTTTGATCCCAAGTTCAACATAGTTTCACCAGGAGCAGATATGGCTATTTATTTCTCATATTCAGAGGAGCAAAGGAGACTCACATCACTCCATCCAGAAATTGAGGAGCTGCTTTTCAGCGATGTGCAGAACACGGATCACATGTGAGTGCCTCTGCATTTTTTATCCAGAGCAATGTAACTGACAAAACTATTTCTTAAGGAAATTAAAATAACAAGTTCAATGATCTTTTGTGTTGCTGCAGATGTGTGTTGCATGATAGGACAAAGCCAATCATCTTTTCCATGGCAAGACTTGATCGTGTGAAAAACATGACTGGCCTTGTGGAGTGGTTCGGAAAGAATTCACGTCTCAGAGAACTTGTTAACCTTGTTGTTGTAGCTGGTGACCACGGGAAAGAATCAAAGGATCGTGAAGAGCAAGATGAGATGAAGAAAATGAAGTGGCTGATTGACACATATAAATTGAATGGGCAATTCCGTTGGATTTCTGCTCAAATGAACAGGGTCCGAAATGGTGAGCTGTACCGTTTTATAGCAGACACAAAAGGAGCTTTTGTACAGGTAATTTGATGTGATGTTTTATTGCTCCTTGTATATTTTTACCTTACTCAAAATTCTTACCAAAATTCGTTCGATGATTGTCATTTTGTACCAGCCTGCCTTGTATGAAGCTTTTGGACTTACGGTTGTAGAGTCTATGACATGTGGCCTGCCTACATTTGCTACTGTACATGGTGGACCGGCTGAGATTATAGTAGATGGGGTTTCAGGCTTCCACATTGATCCCTACAAAGGTGATAAAGCAGCTGAGCTCATTATTGACTTCTTTGAAAAGTGCAAGAAGGATCCGTCTCATTGGACTAAAATCTCTGAAGGAGGCTTGAAACGAATTCAAGAAAAGTGAGTCTCTTTGTTCATCCCATTTTTTAGAAATTGTTCTTTTGCATTACACATCTTGGATCAGAAGTTGACACCCTCGTCAATCTATCTTTGCAGGTATACATGGCAAATATATTCTGAAAGGTTGCTTACTTTATCAGCTGTTTATGGTTTTTGGAAATATGTATCTAAACTTGATAGGCGTGAGACTAGGCGTTATCTGGAGATGTTTTATACCCTCAAGTACCGCAAACTGGTAAGCTCTAGGCTATTTAAACATGTTAATAGTACCTTGATTTAGGAAAAAAGTAAATTTATTTATAAAATTCTGGTCGTTCAAAAATAATAAATGTTCTTCACATTGAACAGTAGCTGAAAAAGTTTCAACAATTGAAATTGCCATGATGTATGTTGACTTAGAAGCTGTCTCTGCACACTGAATTTTTTTTTTGAATTGGATTTTCTATGAAATATTTTCTGTTTGAGATAAAAATTGCAGTCAATCATTTTGCCCAAGTCACTACCTAGTAATATATAAGAAGCCTTGAACATGTGAAATAGTTGAATGCATCACAGAACTTGTTTCCAGCTAGAACTATAAATTGAAAGTTAACCTGGTAGCTCTCTAGTTTATTAGTACTGTCAGTCCACCTTCTCTGAACCTTCACATTCCTGCTAGGTTTACCATTTTTTTATCTGTAATGTCTGATCGTTTTCTCCATGGCTGTCTAGCTGTCTAACTAATGCATGTCGTTTCTGTCTGTTGCAGGCAAACTCTGTTCCTTTGGCTTCTGATGAGTAAAAGAGTACATCTGGCATTTGTACTCTCATATTGATGGCGAGGTCGTGGGATGAAATGGGTACTTTCGAGTTGGCGTGTGCTTTTCATTTCCTGGTTTTTTTTTGTATGTTCTCACCTCGAATAACTGGCATCAGTGTCACTAAAGAGGAGATTGTACTAGGAGTACTAGGGAGGCATTTTCCCCATTGGCGGGGAGCTTTGTTTTGTTGTTGAACAAAAGCCGGATGGCGATTGTCCTTAAATATGAGTTTATAAAGTGCTCATTGCGTTTGCCCATTTCTGTTCTGGCTTTTTTCTTGTTTTTGTTCCTTTCTCATGCAACGGGGAAGAATCGCGAGCGCCTCTTGAAATTCAAATTCCTCTATCGCAACACATTACTAAATGAAAAATGGATAAATACTAAATAGCCTCGGTTTGGAATTTGGATTCATGATTTTGTTTGTATTATAAATTTCCTAATTCATTCAATGAATAGTAAGTGACTGTGATTGGTCAAGGTGAGTGCCTACAACTCCCCATTATTAATTTGTGTAATTTTCACGCAAAAATAATTGCATCAACTGTCAGAAACTTTTCTGACATTGGATTGGAACTAAAAGATGCATTAAGGAATACTTTTAGCTATAGAATGTAATGATATTTGAACAAGGAACATAGGATGATAAACTTCTAGATGTACAAAAGCCTCCCGTTTTCAACTCCGCAGCAGCATACTGGAGTGAGTCTCGTCGAAGTATATTTGTGACAACAGCCAGTCCATGCGAAATGTTCTTGTCAATAATAAATATATTCGTGCCAAGAAGTCCTCTTTGATGAGCCGCACAACAAAAAATAACGCTCTTTTGAAATATGCACATCATGGCTGAATGTCTTCATTACATGTTGTCTTTGACCAAAAGTTCCAGCAGTATAAAACTCTCTCCACATTCAATATGTGGGATAGTAAACGACAACACTATGAGTGCCAAAGCTGAAGAATTGTCCAATGAATAGTCAAAATGATTTTTATTTGAGAAATTAGTCATGGATGCAAGGTTGTTGTAGATTATTTTGTTAGTGGGGCAAATTGAAGAAATACTACATTTCACCCACATCAATTCGCTCTCACTATCGGTGTAAGCTGATTGAGGTGACACTCCCCGTCTTCAACTCTGTAGTATACTTGAGTGAGCATCGTCGAAAGTATAATTTTTGCTTAAGTGCCTAAAATGATCATAATGACAAGAAGAAGGATCGAGAAGTTGAACAGTGTAATATCCATGACTCATCTAGTGAAAACAAATTGTAAGGAGATGATATTAAGTCAATTGCACTTGCAGGTAGTAAGCATATAACAACTAATAAAACAAAATTGGAGAATGTTTATTTAAATCAAATATATACAAGAAGAAAAATATAAAAAAAATTACAAAACAAAATAAGACAATCAAAAGTGAGATATCTTGGTTGAGACACGTTAATATTCGAGAACTTTGGTTAAGAAGGGCTCTGATACCATGTTAAATAAGGTAAACTATTTATTTATTCATGACAATTTTAAAATATTTATGACAACAATTAGTCCATGCAAAATGTTCTTGTCATGAATAAAGATAATCATGCCAAGAAATTTTTCAGTGAATGTTCTTATCACAAATATAAACATTTCGTGATAAGAGCTAAATCCATTAATTCTTGATCCTAATTTTAGTTATGAACATTGGTGTTTCGTGACAAATAAATTATTATTTAATGTTCTTGTCACAAATTTAATGTTTTCCTAGAAATAATTAATTTTAAAAATTATTTTATTTTTAAATTGTTACGATTCTACTTCGTAACAAAAGAAGTTACCGGCAAACTGATACATTACCCACAGAAAATTCTTGTTATGATTTGTGAATTTTCATGACAATAAGTTTTCCCAATAATTTTTTTTTCTCGTTCTTTTGCTAATCACCAATTGGAAGTTTTCGTGATAAGAGAATACTTGTTTCAAAATTTAAATTGTGACAAGAAGATTTGTAACAAAATATTTTTTATATTGAAAAATTAATTAGTGTGTACCTGGCTATGATGAATCATATGTAATCTAAAAAGTGACCTACCACGATGACAATATGAATAAGAAAAAAACACGTCATAATATTATAGATCGCATTGTTGGGCAATTTTGAGGTAGACTATATATTATCCCACTCGAAAAGAAACTAGGTACTTCATACATTGAAATAACGAATAGAAGACATAACATTATAGACCACATGTTTCTACACAAGAAGGAACAAACATGGATCTTCAACATACGTTAATAAAATCAAATGTGCTCCAGTGTTGCACATTTCATGGGATTGACATTGTTTTCTTGATCAAGTCATAAGTGACCATGTGATCCCCATGTCCAAAATGAAAACATCCTCAAACTTAGAAACCCCATACACCATCTTTTGTCACCCACACAAATGTTCTTATGGGTGGTTTGACTTTAGTGATGTGTAAGGCAAAGGAAACATCCTCTTAAGAATCTCCACATATGAAATTCGATAACACAATCGGAGTTCAAAAGTATTACATATTTAAAATTCCACATCAAACTATCCACTGCATCTAACACAGTTGTATGCTTTTTCTATGAGATAGATGACGGTAGATCCAGAGTCAATAAAGAGTTCTCTTTGACCTCCTCGATTATATTCACAAGCTTTAAACGGAAGTCGAAGCCACTTTGTATGCATACTAATCCCTTTAAGGTCGGCAAAGTAATACGTCTATGTAAGTCCAGGCAGTATTTTGGTGCTGTATTTTTCAAAAATGTCTGCTTCATCACCCACAAATAGTACCCGAATAAAAGTATTTAGGTCAACCTTCTCTATGTCAATAGTCCTCTCATCCGGTGGGACAAAGCAATAAGAAATTTTTTTTACATGTTATTAACTGAGATATTAAACACAAGGGTTCTGTTCTAGCCCAAAATACTTATTTCAACATCCATTTTATATTCTAGGATCTTTTACATATCATATATCTACTTTAATTTAAATGTTGAACCATACATTAAATTTTGTTTTTTATTGAAAGTATATTCCTAGACATTTTTACCCCTCCTCAACCCAATAACTGAGACTGGTCCAGCAACATTAAAGGTTTCTGAGAACCGGTTAGATCTAGAAATCTCCAGATAGTTAACTCTAGCACCCTCAGCTTTCTGGGTGTCTCTCTCGACAACACGCTCTCAGTGTAACGGGGTTGGAAGTTGCCAAGGACTCTAGCCTTAGAGTTCCACTCCGTCGGCTTGTACTAGGTCCGTTTAGCATGATCAACCTTCACAAAATCTTTTCCCAAGACCTCACCGAATTGCAAACCTCAGGAGGGGTGGCCAAGGAAGCCTACGCCAGTAAGAGAGAGACCAGAGTGTGGAAGGGGAGAGAATTCCCTTCTCTAACTTCAATAGAAATGCAAATCAAGAACTGAGTACAATGGGAGGGGTGAGACCCCTTTTATAGCCTAAGTCCTACCCTTATTAAACCCATGTACATGTATAATACATTAATTACAACCCTGAACCCAGCCTAGGATATGAACAACCATCCACGCATCTGAAGATATCCTTTGGTCTTTGGAGGTTGGAACCCAAATTGGTTTAACACCTCAAGCTTCCCTCCTTTAGCCACCTGTCCAAGTTCAACGCACCTGAGTTAAGCCCCTCAGCTTCTACCCTTTCAGCTTGTAGTTCACTCTTGAACTCTTCCAGCCCACCGTAGAGCAGCTATGAACCTTCAGGGTCTTGCCGAACATCCATCGTTGCCCGGACTTGCAACGAGTGCCTACGCTGCACACATGGCTGCCGCTAGCTTGCATCCATGCGGCTGGCGCTCTGTTGTTGTGGGGTTGTGCCCCGTCAGACCCTACGGCAAGAGACCTTTGTGCTCCCCGCTAGCCTTAGCGCGCAGGATGGCGCCTCACGTCTGTTGCCAGATTGCGATCTAAAGGCCGGCGGCCCGGCGTTATGGTGCCCCCCAGGCTTCGACTTCTGCCAGACGCCAAGACTGTCTGCTTTTTGCCATGCATGATGTGCACTCAAGACAAGCATGCATTGGGGGCCCCTTTATGCCTCTTGCGGCCGTAGGGCGTCAAGGGCCTCAGATATGATCAGAAGCTGCCTTCGCAAGATTCAGCCCCCTTGCGCTGCACCCGCGGTAAGCCTTCCGCGACTTTAGCATGCCCGGCGGCGAGAGCCCAGCGCCCCCAGATCAGATCTTGGGCGATGCCACACCTGTGCCAACACCAACCCGTGTCCGCACCGTCAAGCTCCTCTGAGTTTGACCCTTCAACAAGTGCCTTCCCACACTCGTCCTGATGCCCATCCTCTCTAGCACCAGTGATGCAACGACCCCATCCTCTCTAGGCTTTGCTGCAGCTACATACCTTGACCTCGACATGTATGCCTACAACTCCTTGTAAGCAGCTACACTGTACACTCGTAGACTTTTACACATTCCCACCTTAGCATGCGTCCACACTTGATGATTTATTCATAACAAGATAAAGTACACCTTACACTCGGTGTCTCTCTCAGCAACCCTCTCTCTCAGCGACGCTCTCTCTCGACGACGATTTCTCTCGGCAACCCTCTCTCGGCAACCCTCTCTCTCGGCAACCCTCTCTCTCGGCAACCCTCTCTCTCGGCAACCCTCTCTCTCGGCAACCCTCTCTCTCGGCAACCCTCTCTCTCGACAACCCTCTCTCTCGACAACGCTCTCTCTCTCTACAACTCTTTCTCTCTTTTCAACTCTCTCTCTCGACAACTCTCTCTCAGTCTCTCTCAGCTACTCTCTCTCTCTTGGTAAGTCTCTTTTTAAGTCTCTCTCTTGGTAAGTCTCTTTTTAAGTCTCTCTCTTGGTAAGTCTCTTTTTAAGTCTCTCTCTTTCGACATCCTAAGGTTTAACATTTTAAGTGCAATTAACTTCGTGATTGTCCAAATTGATAGCGTAACTTTGCACCAATAGACGAGATTGTGGAGATTTCATTCATAGATAGAGAGAATCCTCCTGATTTTATATAGTGTGTTTCTACCCACAAAAATGGTAATTGTGCCCTGAACATTAATTTCCTTTTTTGCATTGTTTGTTCTTGATTTTTTTTTTTTTGCATTTTTTCCTTTGTATTATGACCTTTAAATTCTTCTGTATTGAATTGTATTGCATCAAAACGATCCTTTATCTTGTTCTTGATTGTATCCATTCATTTTGGGTTCTTTAACTGATCAAATAAAGATAATTTTTTTTTTCTCCTTCAATTTTGTATTTGTTTATGAGGTTCTGTTTTATGCTTTGGTTAATTTCCTGGAGCACATTCACCATTGCTGCAATTTTCATTTGACTTTATGATATTGCTAATGAATTACAGAGCACCTTGAGGATTGATGTAACTGGCCTTGTATTTCAACCATTGTCTTTTTAATTTAAAGCTCTTAAGTTAGAGAGATTGAGTGCATAATTATGGAATTTGACTTTTTATTTTCAGTAAGAGATCTTGATGTGAAGTGAAGTCTCCATGTATTCCCGACTCTATGATACACTGTTCCTTATGATAAAAATCCAGTTGAGAGGTTTTTCGCTGCCATTTGAGCTGTAAAGATGTTGTAAACTAACTAGTCCCATTTTGTCACATAAGAAAAAAATGTGTTTCTAAACCTTATCAGAACACGAAATAGTAAATGACCTAACCACCTCTCACCTTTATTTACATTTTTGTTAGGATTTTGGTGACTCTAATTAGGAGTAAAGTATCTAAAACACCATTATTTGAAAGTTACCCTAGTTTAAATTTTAAAAATAATAATTCTTAAGCCATTAATAAAATTTGCAGCATACATTAATTTTGTTCTTGACAAGCTAGACCTTAGCAATTGTACTACGTTCTGTGTGGCGCTTACACTGCTTCTTTGGCGCTTTAATACTTTTGAATATATGAAATGTCATACTTTGCTCCTTTGCGCTTCAGATGTTGGAGCCTTTTTCTAAATCCTACAACAGGACTTATCTCAATAGTGCTTCCTTTTCATTGGCATGGCTGCACACCACTTTGTTCACAAGGCTGAATTGATGCAAAGACTCACTTTTGGTGACCCTTCTAGTTAAGTAGTTAAAAGGGCATTATCTATTAATGACTACAATGGCATGAAAGACTTATAGACATGGTATTTAGTGTATTAGTGCCAAGGTTTTTTTCATCTTTGTTCAGAGTATTTAGTGTAGCAATTTCTTGAATTCATTTTTGGTGTGTAATCATTTATCTTACTGAATGAAGTCCTTAAGATAGTTGAACTCCAAAAAAATCTCTATGATGAAAGTCTCAATGAAGGGGTATTAAATTTCATTGGTTTGAATGTTTTGTCTTTCTTTCTAATTTCTCTTCATTGAGTTTAAAATTGTGGTCAATTGGCTCATGTTACCTCTAGGATGAGGAAGGTTGAGTGATAAAGGCAATGTGATGCCACAAACATATGAGATATTAACTGCTATTATATTTTGAGATGTTTGTTAAGGTAATTTCTTGTATGGTTATAGATGTTCTAACATTTCATCTTAAGCATTATTCATTTGCTTTTGTAATAGACATGTTCTAAGTGGATCATTAAGCTCAAAATGGTAGACCGCTCAAATTAATCATTTGAGAGGGTGGTGGTTTGAATCCAGCAGGATCCATATTATTTATGTTAAGTAATTTTGTGTATCTCTTTTATTTTTTTATCGATTTTGCCCCTTTAAATGAAATTTGAAATGCAACTCCTAACTAAGCTCTTGTTATGTATTTTAATTCATGCTTCTTTGTTTACTGTCCTATAGCTATATATTGTGTCTTTAGGCTGATAAATCATTGGTTATGTATTGTGACATTGTGTCTTATTGTTTGAATTGTCCTTAAAGCTGATAACCAAAATTTTTATTATTTAGTTTTTATTAGTTGTGAGCTAGAATCTATTAGAGTTCTGTAATATTCTTTTATTTCATTGATAACAGAACCATTTATAGGATGGCAATTTTCTTTACCTACAACAATTTGACCTTGGGGTTGAGCTGGACTTGCAAAAGCCTCAGGTGTGAGTTGTGAATTATTTCTAATTTCTACCCACTGTTATATGAACTATAATCTTAAAGAGAAAAAGTCACACTAGTTTACTACACTATTTTAAATGGATATTGTAACAGTCCCATTTCACTGAAGTTAAATATGTGGCACCCATGTGGTCCAGCGCTTGTAGCACGTATTCGAGTGTCTTAGCCTAGTTATAATGTTGTACTTTTTAAGTCAATAACATAGTATTACCCTATTTATAACATTGTACTTTTCCTTCTTATAACATAGTACTTACCTAATTTATAACATTATATTTTTTTAGTCAATAACATAGTACTTACCCTGTTTATAACGTTGTACAGACAAGAGCCTAAGACGCCAACAATGGCGTCGTAGCGCTGTGAAACAGTGTAGCGCTTTTAGTGTCAGCAGCGATGTCGTGATACCCATGTGGTCCAGCGCTTGTAGTGCGTATTCAGTCACCTTAGCCTGTTAATAACGTTACTTTTTGCGTCAATAACATAGTTCTTACCCTGTTTATAATGTTTTACTTTTTCTGTTTTTAACATAGTATTTACCCTATTTATAGCGTTGTACTTTTCCAGTCAATAATATAATATTACCCCAGATCGGGCGCCTTAGTGGTGTCGTAGCACTATGGAATAGAGAGCTGGACGCGTTAAGCGCCACCAACGGCGCCCATGTGGTCCATCACATGTAACATAGTACTTACCCTGTTTATAACATAGTACTTTGTTTATAACATTGTACATTTTCAACTTACCCTGTATATAACATTGTACAATACATTGTTTATAACATTGTATTTTTTCTGTTTATAACGTAGTACTTACCCTATTTATAACGTTGTACATTTCCTACTTATAACATAATACTTACCCTGTTTATAACATTGTACTTTTCCTACTTATAACATAGTTCCTACTTATAACATAGTACTTACCCTATTTATAACGTTGTACTTTTCCTGCTTTAACATAATACTTATCTTGTTTATAATATTATACTTATCTTACTTATAATATAGTAATTATCTTGTTTATAATGTTATACTTTTCCAGCTTATAACATAGTACTTACCCTGTTTATAACGTTGTACATTTCTAGCTAATAACATAGTACTTTGTTTACAACATTGTACTTTTCCTGCTTGTACCATTGTCTTGACCTGCTTATGTCGTAGTACAAAACGTGCTTATTACCATGTACATAACCTATTTATAATCGTGTACATAACCTGTTAGTAAAAAAACTCTGCAAAGATCTATGGTTAGTTCAAAAGACTAGCAAAAAAATTGAAACATTCAATATGCAGACAATTGACTCTACCGGGAGTCGAACCCAAAATCCCCAGTTACCTGGTACCGTACCATTAGGCCATAGAGTCTTAATATTGCACATACTCATTAGCTTCTAGTTGCACAATTATGAAATATATGCAATCTCTTAACATAACAATCACATATAGTAATCATCAATTTTTCAAACAAATCAAACTACTCTAACATCAAATAAGGATTCCAACTATTAACATTACAATCACAGATATCAATCATCTATTTTGCAAACAAATCATACTGCTTTCTAACACTGCGGGGGGGAGGGACACCAAATAACGATTCCAATTGTTTACATAACAATTACAGATAACAATCATCAATTATGCAGACAAATCAAACTGCTCTAACATTGCGGGAAAGAGAGTGAGCTGCCCTTCTACCATTACACCATTAGGCCACAAAGATGCTCTTTGAACATGTCAAGAAAGCCATAACTAAATAATTATTAGAGTACCAAAAGGGTCCTACTAGCATGAAAATTGTTTAATGAAAACTTTTTCACTAGCTTCAAAATGCCTCATTAAAGATTAATCTTCAAACAAAATTTTCATGACAACTATGACAAGATGTTGTAAAATTCTTACTATTGAAATTAATAGCTTAATAGAAGCCATATACAAAATTCTAGACATAATAACAACCTCATACGCGTTCCTAATAGCCTGCAAAACATTCAAGCTATAAATTCGATTGATATCCTACAATATCATGCAAAACATTCAAGTTATAAATTTGATAGCCTGCAACAAGTGACTAGCAATGAGTCTGATCAAAATTTTCAAATCTTAAAATCCAGTTACAGCAACAACAATATTCATAGTATAACACATCTCTTCTCCCAAAGGATCACTTGTCACAAGTGAATTAGAAGAAATGAAATCACATTTCACAAAACAACTAATTAGCAACTAGAAGAAATTACAACCATATAGGCTAGTTACAGATAGAAAAAAAGGTTGTGTCAAACAAGGAGACCAATGCTCTAAACATTTAACGAAATATGCAACTAGGGAAAGTAAATGAGATCATAGAAAAGAATCACAAGCAATGAAAAATAACAAGAAACTACTTGATTCAAAGAGCAGACTCATGATACGTGTGGATAAGAAGAGATTTATGACGTTGGTTTCATAATTTATAGACAAGCTCATAAATAACAAAGTATAGTGAATAAAAAGTAGAAACTAAGTATTTTGGTTAACCTGGTTTATTATGTATTCCAAAAAAACCTTTGAGAAAGGCATATCATCTGAATAAGAAGAGAGGCATTCCACTAGCTTTAAATCGATTACAACCTTGTATACAGGGAAGTGAGGAGAATGGAGTGAATGCAATTTGTGACGAGCTAGGAGAATGGAATGAATAAACATACCCCTTGTTGTCTTCATCGAAATACTGAATGCCGAAAGAGAGAAACTCATCAAGAGAGAGATAGAGAGATTGAGAGAGAGATAGAGAAAGATAGAGAGATAGAGAGAGATAGAGAGAGATAGAGAGAGATAGAGAGAAAAATAGAGAGATAATGGAGAGATAGAGAGATAAAGAGATAGAGAGAGATAGAGAGATAGAGAGAGAGCGATAGATAGAGAGATAGAGAGAGAGCGATAGATAGAGAGATAGAGAGACTTACAGAGAGAGACTTCTCGATAGAGAGAGGCACTTACAGAGAGAGTGAGAGAGAGTTGGCGAGAGAGAGAGTTACCCAAAGGGAGACTTGCAGTGAGAGAGGAGAGGCAGCACGATGCGAAAGAGATGAGATATTCAAGGACACCAACGATTTAGGGTAGAGAACTCCAAACTCACCGCTCACAAAATAAGGGTAGACGGGAAGATTTTCATTCTAGACCTAACTGGTTCTCAATTGAACCATCCTGCAGGACCTTCTCAACTGCTGGGTTAAAGAGAGGTAATCAGGTAAAATGTCTAACAATATACTAATAGATCAAAATCAAGATTTAATCTATAGTTCAATATTGTTTCACCGAAAATCCGCCGGTCCGCGAAGAGGCGCGACCGAGAGAATATATCAATTACTTTAGAATAATTTGTGTTACAGGGTGTGTTTGAATGTCAGAAAATTGCGAGTACAATCTCCTATTCTTCCTCTGATTCGATCTCCGTGTGAATTGTCGAAGTTTCGGCTTCTGGTGAGAACGTCGAAGTTTTAGTTCTGGGAACGAGTGTGCACGATCTGGTGTGGCTTTGGTCGGTCGAACGAAAGTGTTTGTGTTCCGTGTGTTTCGACTTGTGACGTTGCCGGCGAACGTGTAGAGTTGCTCCGGTCGAACTGTTGGACGACGAACGGCGAGTTGCTTGACTTCTCGGGTTCGAGAGCTTCAACGAGTGGAGTTTCTTCTCGACAAAAAGGTTTCAAACTTAAAATTTTCAAACCCCTAGGACAAGGAATTTCTAGCTTTTTGTAGCCTGTCTATGTAGCTGTTGTGGAACGTTGCCTGGGAAAGAGGATCGTGATCCTCTTTCTGCTGGTGAAGTTGAGGAAGAAGAGGGGAAGAGGAAGACCCGGATCGTGGCCTCTTCTCCCTCCTTCGGTTAAAGACCAAGAATGCTGAGTTGAACGTTGATCTAACGAGCCATGTTGATGTGTGCTGACTCGACAATTTCTGCTGACGAGAGTGTCGACTGTGCTGATGATGCGATGGTGCGAATGGACCCGACGATGGGCTGTAGTAGAGATCTTCACGTTTTGGCGATGCCTGTCCAAGATGACAGGTTGTTGGACCGCTGGACGTATGGGCTTTATCGAAATTGGGCTATGCATATTTTGATGCATACAAATATTTAAATTATGCATACAAATATTTAAATTAAAGTGGATATACAATCCATAAAAAATCCTATATTACAAACAAAAGTAACATCTTTTGAAATATGCCCATCAAGGATGAGTCTCCTTGGCAAGCTATCTTTGACCAAAACTTTCATCAATGTAAAACTCTCTAAACATACAATATGTGGGATAGTCCTCGACAACATTATGCGTGGCGAAGTTGGACACTTGCCCAATGATAAGTCTTAGATGCAAGGTTTAGATTACTTTTTTTGTTGGGCAAATTGGAGAAAAACTACATTTCACTAATATCAATTCGCTCCCACTATCAAGTACAATGTAAACTTAGGGAGTAAGACTTTTTTAAATATAGTTATAAGTTTTTTTGTTAAAAGTCTGAAACAATATTTGTTTTTACATAACCCCAAGGGAGTTGGTAAAATTATTTCATAAAAAATTGTTTTGACTTGATGTATATATATAGGAGAAAGTATATAAAATACCCCTTTAAAAATATTTTTCATTGAAAATCCCATTGCCTTTTATTTCAATAGAATCCACCGAGGGACTAATATATACACTTTTGAAATGGACAAAATATAGCCTTTTGTAACGCAATTTATTGATATTGTTTATTTTAAAAGAGGGAAATCATCAAAGAGGTGTTTTAAAATAATTAAAAATATTTATAATTCATAAGTTTTTTTATGTATTCTATTTAATAAAACATATTTCTTGTTAGTATATTCTATTGAAAAAATGGATAAAAATTATTGCATTAAAAATAAATTAGTCTGTGTTTTTGTATTTAAAATATTTTGGAAAAGGGTGTTTTAGCTATTGTATGCACCAAAATGTGAACGACCCAAATTCGACGAGCCCAAATGCCCACCGATCCAGCAATCGATCGTCGTGGGTAGGCTTTGTCGATTCTTAAAGTAATTTGTCGTAGCCCATCGTCGAATCCACTCATGCTGCCGAGTCATCAACACAGTCGACGCCCCACTCAGCAAGAAGCCGTCGCGTCAGTTCCAGTCATCAAGCAGTCACAAGTCAACCTCCTCAACAATTAAACGACCCAGTCTGGTCGTTAATCGAGGGAGTTCCCGATCTTCCTCCTCTCTCAAAAGAGGCAGCCAAAAGGGGATCGATCCTTGGAAGGATCGATCCTCAACAACTGCACAGAATAGGCTACAAATAGCCAGAAACGTTCTGTCGCAAGGGTTCAAAAATCTTTCACCCAGAAGTCTCACGCACAGAGACTCTTTCGAGCCAGAGAAGTTCAACATCTCACAGTTCGTCGTCGCTCTACAGTTCGACCGGAACAACTCTACACGTTCGTCGGCAACGTCACAAGTCGATACACGCGGAACACAAATACTTTCGTCTGACCGACCAAAGCCACAACTGTTCGTGCACACTCGTTATAGAACTCAAACTTCGACGTCCTCGCCAGAAGCTTAAATTTCACCAAACTCACACGGAGATCGAATCAGAGGAAGAATAGGAAATTGTACTCGCATTTTTCTGATACGCAAACACAATTGTAACACAAATTATTCTGATATAATCGAATTACACTCTCGGTCCCGCCCTTTGTGGATTGGCAGATTTTTTGTGAAACAACTATATTTTAAAAATTGAACTGAACCGTCCGGTCCGACCCAATAGAACCAGAGTCGGAGGCCAGTTCGGTTCTTATTGACTCGCCCTGGTTCACCATAACCAGCATTATTTTTGGCTTTTTTCTTACGAAAATATTAAATATAAGTAAATTATGGTGTATAATATTCAACAGTTCAACTCGGTCTAACTAGGTTCAACCCAGTCTAACTAGGTTCAACCCAGTCTAACTAGGTTCAACCCAGTCTAACTAGGTTCAACTAAAACCAGACGTTGGATGGCCGGTTCGGTTTTTAAAACATTGTGTTTTAGATTATTTTCCTTAATTATTTAAAAAATAAAGTGTCCTATTTTTCATCTCTTTTTATGTAAAATGTTCGATTTTTCATATAAATGGTTCGATTTCAGCGAGTCAGACTCAGTTGACTCAATTGCCTTCTCTTGCGGCAGCTGCTCGCCGATTCCTGGTTCGAGTTTCACGCTCTTCAACCTGTTTCCGCTGATCTGCACACCGGTAGAATGAACAAAAGGCAGCTGCTCTTCTCCTAAAACCCTACTGGTTAAACCCCCTCTGTATCCTTCGCGCGTTAGTGGTCATGTCCGCTGTCCACTAGTCTGCTATTAAGGTAACCATGGGAGCGCCGAAAGCGAAAAAAGAGCAGGCTCCAGTGGATATCGAAGCTCTGAAATCAGATGTCGCCTCCTTTGCTTCTTCAATTGGTCTCGCTCCTGCAACTTCGGCTGGTTCTGGTTTCAACGATTCTGATTTCAGGAAAACTGGCTTTCTCAAGTCTCGTAAGCCACCCAGACCTCAAAACGATCTCCATTCAACCTCTCCGGATGGAAAAAGGAATAAGGACAAGTTTCAGAAGGAAAAAACTCAGAAGAGTGAAAATAACAGTCGTCCCAGGATAAATGGTGCTACTCAGTTTGTCGATAGGGGCAACAAATTTGAACCTAAGTCGAAAGATGCGAAGAATCTTCCCAAGCTTCCACTGATGAAAGCTAGCGCTCTGTCGGGACAGTGGTACACCGACGCGTTGGAATTGGAGATAAAGGTCCTGGGCGGGGAAGGAAAGAAAGTTGAAGCAAAGGATTTGGAAGAGGTGAAGAGATTGGTTTCGAAGAAGAAAGAGCTCGCGGAAAGGCTAATGGAGCAGTATTCTAGGGATTACGAGGTATCGAGGGGGAAGAGTGGCGAGATGAGGATGTTGGAAACTGCACAGCGGTCGGGCACGGCTACAGATAAGGTGGCCGCTTTGACTTGCATGGTGGAGGATAATCCAATTGCTAACTTGAAATCTCTAGATGCTCTTGTAGGTATGTGAAATAGAAATTTTCATTAATGTTCGGTTGGCACTTAGAGATCTTTTTCCAATCAAGTCCACATTTTGTGTCGCCAAGCCTGGAACCTGTTAGTAGTTTGGAAGCCTTCAGGTTCGGTGCAATGATCTCGGTGTTAAGATTGCACTTTTTATATCTGGTTGTTGCTCATGAACTGCAGAACATTTAGTTAAACACCTCTCTAATGGCTTAATGCTATTTTCTCACTCGTAAAGAATGATAACATGGACCCCCACAGACCACTATGTTTCTTGGTGATTCTGTAGCTACTTCACCGCTATGTCACATGCAGCATGTAGATTGTGTACAGTATAAGCGCTAATTGGGCAATTTGATGTCTATTGTGTAGCAATGGTGACATCAAAAGTGGGAAAGCGCCATGCTCTGACTGGTTTTGAAGCCTTGAGGGACTTGTTTTTGTTGAGGTGAGTCATTTTTCTTGCTTGTCAGCATATGTGATTGCAATGAATTGCAGTGTCAGGGTAATCCAGTTGGGCCTGTGAAAGGTCCTTATTCACATCCTTCAGATATTCTAATATCCAGATTCATGTCTTTTTTCATATTATATCCAGGTTATAATCTAATTGAATGTTGTTGTATCGTTTACCTCTATCTTTACTTGTTTGATATTGTTCTTTGATGGGATATCTATCTGTTCGCGTGGCTGTGGATAAAACTCTGAATCTTGTTTGTAAACTAACATATTCAATATGTCCCTAATGCTAACCTATTTGCGGGCTCTCAATGTTTCACCTGAAACTCCTAATGGGTCTTCCTGACAAAGATGCTCCTTGCTATTGCTCAAGGTGAAGCTCTGACCTGTCAGAAAATGCAGAATTTGGCCTCATAATGGCAGCATGCACCATTTTCATCCGTGGTGCTTATGGGTGGAAAGAAATACGAGGGTTTTCTAATCTAAACAGAGGATCTGGGAGCAAGTTGTTGAGTGCATTGAAGGAGGGATTGTTGGGTGCTTGTGTTCTCTAAAGCTATTTCTGCATGTTGGTGGGGGACCTCTTCTTAGCTATTAGAGTCCCACTGGTGGGTTACCCCCCCCCCCCAACAAAAAAAAAAAAAAAAAAAAAAAAAAAGAAAGAACCTCTTTTTCCTTCATCACCACCAAAACTTGACTAGGTTTTTTTTTTTTTTTTTATTTTTTTATTTATATATATATTTTTGAGGAAAAAAGCTTTATACTTAGAACTAAATTTTGATGGGCATTCTTCGGCAACCCTGGTTCTTTTGAGTTTGGAGTTGTTTTCAGGGATCATGATAGGGGAATTAGACTAGTATTTCTGTGGAGTGGGGGTCATCTTAGACTCAATGACTTCTGAAGTGATGGGTCTCATCCATGGGAGGAGGACTTTCAAGCAACGGTTTGGGGGACCACTCGAAGTTGATGGAGATTCTAGTTTGGTTATCAGTTGGGTAAGAGGCATGGTTGGCCTTCCATGGAGATCCCAGGAGGTGTTTAGAGAATTTTCTGAGATAACTAGCACAACAGATTGCAATTTGCACCGTAAACCTAAATCAGCAAATTGTGTTCCTGATAGTCTTTCCAAGGGGGGGTTCACCTACAATTGCTTGTTGTAAGGGGACCTCCTGAATTTATGTAATCCATAAATATACTTTGGCAATTGCCTAGCATTAATATAAAAGTTTCTGCTTTCCTTTTTTAAACAAAAGCCTAACTACTTAGAAGGCCTATTGCTTAACCTGATGAAGCAACAATTTTCCTTAACACTAATCTATGTGAGATTATGCCCATTAACACCTCGTACAAACTCATTACAAATTGGGCTGTAGAAGTTGGCACCCTACTCTCTTTCCTTATTAAGATCGAGTTTGGTTTCTGTCAGAAAAGGCAAAAAGAGAGAACCAAAAGGGAGAGAGGAGGAGAAGAGAGAGCTTTGCACAAGAAATCAGAAGCAGAAAGTTAGAGAGTGTATTCTCTCTCTCTAGACTCTCCTCTTTTACATTAAGTGGTAAACCCTAATAACACCAAATTACATTTGTACCCCTCGTGTGGACCACTTGCCATAACTCATATAACCAGGAAAGTAACTGACTAACTAACTAAACCACACACCTCACGACAGCCTAAAAGTACAGAAATTAACATATTGCAAAAGTATCCCTGATGTGCAGAATTACATAAATACCCCTATAAGCAAAATTACCAAACTTACCCTGTCTTCTAACTGTTTCATCTCAAATGCTACTCAGTGCTATTTTCTCAATTTTATAAAACAAGAACATTTGTTAATGCTTGTCTATGTGAAAGTATTTATGTTTTTAATTGGAATGGAAAATCAATTAAGGGGCAACCTCTTTCTCCCTCCTCTTCTTCAACATCATATTCTTTCTTTTCTTTCTTTGCTTCTTTTCTCAGAATATATCTTCTACTTGGTCTCTATTGTCATCAATGTGTTACAAAAATTTAAAATTTTTTCATGGTGCGAATAAAACTAGTATAGGTAAACCTAATGTAATAATAAATGAGGCTTCATGGATTTCTTTGTGGTGAACGAAAATCTCAAAGAGGTTGCAATAGATGTCTTGAGAAGATTAGATTACACTTGCATTTGAGAAGACCATTGGATCCTTAATGATATATGTCTTGCAACTAACAAGACACATTTTTAGCTGTCATAAAGACAATGTCCTTGCAGGCATGTCAAGATTAGGCTTCATCTCAAATACTCTATTTAACATTTAAATGGTTCCATCATGATCCAGTTTGCATATTTAAATTGAGTTTTGGAGTTTTTGTTTCCAATGTATATGAAGTTTCTTTGACATTAGAAACTTGTTGTTGTGTATATCTAAGATAGGATCTTTTTATCAGGTTGTTGCCAGATCGCAAGCTGAAAAGCCTATTGCAGCGACCACTAAATCATCTTCCTGAATCAAAAGACGGTTACTCTCTCGTACTTTATTGGTACTGGGAAGATTGCTTAAAGCTGAGGTATTGCTTTAAGAGTTTGATTTTATTCTTTACTGTTACCAGATTTTTTTTAAATGAGTAGTCAAATTATGCTATAATTATTTTGTTTACAGGCATTGTTTGATGGCCATGCAAAGGCATGGGCATGCAGGCATGCAGGCATGCTTAATCTTCTTTACGTTGATTGTGAAATTTAAGTATAAAACTTCCTCAAAGAAAAAGTATATTTAAGCATAAAAGTTTGATGTTTAGGCAATTTTCGGTTGACTGTTTACATAGAACACTTAAGTTTTCCTAAAAAAAGGTTTCTGGAGGATTTTCACACCATATGGGATTTGGCTGTTGGTGCCACAATTGGGTTTATGCCTGTCTCTTTCTCCATATGGATGATGGCACTATCGGTAGCTTCTCAAGAAAGTGAAGGCTGGTCGAAGATCAGTATCTTTCCTTTCAGTCACAGTTCTTCAACATGCAAAGTATATGACAGCAGGTTTTTCACAACTAAGCTCATGAATGAACATGTGTTTGTGTTGATAGCCATATGGTTATCTTTTTTTGTATCAATTGGTGAAGTATCCATTACTTCACACTGTTGAAAGGGGATGTTGGTTTGTGCAAAAAGATTGTAGAAAATGGTGAATAAACTGCTCAAAAGCTATAGGTTATATAGGTCTAAACATGGGCACTTGGGCAGTAGCTCAATGGTCCCATGGGAATTATTGCTGCGGGAAGCCTTGGGTTCTGGTCTTCATAGCAGCATTGGGAGCAACACTGTAATTGGGTGTAAAAATGTATTCCCCATTGAAAAAAAAAGGGTCTGAACATGAAGTTACTTTTGTATGGTTCAATTTCAACTTCTCAATCACTATTTTCTGGATTTGGGACTGACTTCACTTTCCTGTTGTTCTACCCTGATCTAAGATTCATGAAAAAAATTGACTAGTATTGGACTTAATTTGGTTAGGATCTCTTATAATAGTGTTTAGGACTAGTATGGGTCAGGCCTTCTTGTTCCAATTGACCATCTCAGAACTTAGATAATTTTTCATTTTATTGTACAAAATGAGATTATTTTGATAGAGAAGAAGTATAAAATTCTACGAGTCAATGAAGCGTACAATGGTCACCAGAACCAGCAGAGTGTTGGAAATAAATCTCAAACTCAGACAAAAATGCAATTGAACAAGCACACAACCAAAATTTAACCAAACTGTTGTTACCTTTGTGTCAAACCGCTTCCAACAATGTGCAATTCAGCAATGTAAATAAATCACAAATAGTACCTTGGTCCAAGGCATGTAGAGTCACTGACTTTGAAAGAGATACGCCTCTTGTTGTGCAGTAGGAGTCCTGGGGACCTCTCCCCAAGATACAACGGACCTTGTCTTCTCAGTCGTGCACTGAGCTGAGTTGACTCACGAACTCTTTAGAACCGTTTTTTGGCCGCTTCTACGGATCAAATCCGACCACTTCTGATTTTGAATCAACTAGAGGTATTCTCTAATTTCTCCTCAGAATCTCAAGAACAGACAAAAATACTCAAGAACAACCAAGATCATAGCAAAACATATAGAACACTGTACTCTTGTTTGTTCTCTACTGATCTGTAGAGCTCAATTTATAGGGCTCCATGGGCACTGTGTGAAAATGCACTTTTGCCTTCTGATTTGTTCCAACGGTCTAGATCTGTGACCGATTTGATCAGATCATTGAAATCATTAACCGACTTGATTTGATCTATGCGTTCAGATCTCCAATTTGATCGTTCAAATCATAACCATCCATCTGATGGTTCAAATCCGTAATGGTTGATCTGAAGAATCAGATTCATAACGGTTGATCTGATAGATCAGATTAATAACTGTTTCAATCAACGGTTTAGATCTAAATCTATCCTAATGGTTAAATCATACTCATCTCTGATAAAATATTAGAAATGAATCAACACATGTGGACCAACTAGTGGGCCCACGCCCATGTGTGACCACACTGTGCGCATGAGCCCTCACGCATGTGTGTGTCTCACACAAGTACAAGAATAAATTAGATGTTGGGGCTCATAAGCCCCAATCTCTTTCCTCTTTTTCCCAATGTGGGACTAAGAGCATATGAACTTTAAAAAAAAAAAAAAGAAAGGAAATAAATAGGGAAGAAGGGGGCATGTGACTGTCACTTCATTTTAAGATTTATAACATTTCCCACCATTTTAAAATGAGGAGACAACTGACTTAATGCAAGAGTGACAACTTGACAAAATGAATAAGCAGCCTGTACACTTTAGCTTTCGATGAAAGGTGTCTTTCGGACTTGAACCTCCATCTAGTTGATGTCTTGCCACCCATAATAGTCCTAAGTGAACAAGTCTTGAACTTGGACTTTATATATAGGTTTTGAAAACACCGAACAACCAAGTATTGGTTTTGAATATGAGTTCAATCAGAGTTGCTGTTACGACCATGCACAAGTATCTTGATGTGAATATCTCTTCAAAGAATAAGCCTTTCTTCCCTTTTTATTTTTATTTTTTTGTATTAAAGTTCATAGCTCTTAGTCCCAATTGGGAAAAAAAGGACAAAGATTGGGGCTTATATTCTTCCCTTTTTATTTTTATTTGTTTGTATTAAAGTTCATAGTTCTTAGTCCCACATTGGGAAAAAAGGACAAAGATTGAGGCTTATAAGCCCCAACATCTGATCTATTCCTTTACTTGTGTGAGACACTCACACACACACGTGCGTGCGGGTCCATGCGCGCGTGTGTGATCACACACGGACATGGGCCCATGTTCGTGTGTTGATCAATTTTTGATATTTTGTCAGAGATGAGTATGATATGACCGTTGGGATTGATCGAGATATAGACCATTGATTGAAACATTTATTGATATGATCCGTCAGATCAACCGTTACGGATCTAAACCGTCTGATGGACAGTTATGATCTGAACGGTTAGATTGGAGATCTGAAAGGTTAGATATGAGATCTAAATGGATAGATCAAATCAAATCGGTTACAGATTTCAACGGTCAGATCGGATCAGTTACAGATCTGGACCATTAGATCAGATTTGGAGGGCAAAAGTGTCTTTTCACAAGGTGCAGGAAGCCTTACAAATTGAGCTCTACAAATAAGTAAAGAACAAACTAGAGTATGGTATTCTATGAGCTCTGCTTTGATCTTCGTTCTTGAGTATTCTTGTTTGTTCTTGAGATTTTGAGGAGAAATTAGAGAATATCTCTAATTGATTCAAAATTAGAAGTGGTCGGGTTTGACCGGAAGAAGCAATCAGAAAAGAATTCCGAGAAGTTCGCAAGTTAACTCAGCTTAGTGCACGACTGAGAAGACAAGGTCTGTTGTATCTTGGGGAGAGATTGCCAGGAATCCTAGTGCACAACAGGAGGCATATAACTTTCGAAGTTAGTGGCTCTACGTGCCTCGGACCAAGGTACTATATGTGATTTTTTTACATTGCTGAATTGTACATTGTTGTAAGCAGTTCGACAAAAAGGTACACATCAGCAGTTTGGTTAAATTCTGGTTGTGTGCTTGTTCAATTGCATTTTATTTTGAGTTTGAGATTTATTTCCAACACAGAGTACAAGAAAAAAAATATATAGGGTCTATAATTGAAAATTAGCTGTCATGTTACTTGGAGGCATTGCTGAAGGAATAAATCTATTCCTTTTTAATAATAGAACATTGTTAGTATTTGCATTTCTCTTTGGATTTCTTATCGTACTCCATACATGGTAATGTACTTTAAAACATTTTGAGGCTGTCTCTGTTCTTATTTTGATAATTATTATCTGCAGGTATGAACAGTTTGTTTCTGCACTTGAGGAAGCTTCAAAAGATATGTTACCGGTTTTGAAAGATAAATCCTTAAAGGTTAGTCCACTCATTTTTTGAGTTCAAACCTTATTCAAAATGTCGATTATTGTAACAACTTGATTCATTAATTTTCATTCTTCGATATTTAAAAAGGTGTAAATTATGAGCTCTGTCTGATTAAAAAGGGTATGTTTTAAGAATGGGTATCAATCCTTCTATGTTCAATTCAACTGAATGCTGAATCCCGAAATTAATGTATAAAAAAATGGAACCCTCTTTGTCCTTGGACAAATTAGAATACTTTTAATAGGTGATTTGCTTTTTGAGAATATGGTGCTGAAGGCAGCCAACTCAAAGTTCTTCATAAAATGTAATTCATAATCATAAAGGTCCACTAAAAATAGAAAAAGTCATCAAGATTTTGTCCCTGCTATATTTTGAGTTGGTTATGCAAAACCTCCTTTGTTGACTCTCTTATTTACTGGCTCCATTTCCAGGTTGCCTTCTTCAAGTTCTTTCTGCTTTGTCATGTTAGTTTTGGTCTTCTATAGCCACATAAATTACCAAAGCCTATGTGACTAGGTTTTTCGAACATGCAAATATGAGTTCATGTGGCCATCTCTTCGGTTTTACACTTTACTGCTGTGGCTTCTTGTTTTACTCTCATCTCTTATAATGTTTCCTGTATTTCCAAGAGCTCTGTAATGTACTTGGAGGCATCTCATGCTTTTCTTTCCCACCCTATTTCCCCTTGGGTATCTTCTTCTATTGTTTTTATTAACTGTAACTTTGGTATGAACTTTAAGGGTAATTCTTCGGGTGTAGTGGGTACCTGACTTGCTTGGGCCTTTTGGTGTTGTCAATTTCAGAAAGTCCGATTTAAGACTTTTGCTCGAAAGATTTTAATACTGGAAGGTGACTAAGGTGGTTGTCAATAGACTCAATACGTTCAAGATTTTTTTTTTGAAATGGAATACGTTCAAGATTTTCTTGCTCATCTGGTTCTTCTATGTTGAGTCAACACTTAGTGGTTGCATGTTTGCTGGAACCTTGATCTTTATCAATTTGACTGATTCTCTATTTAGAGAGGGATGAGCTACAACTCCTTTATTGTATTTTTATATTTTTCTTAAAAAAATGTTTTTATCTTGGTTTTTCTGGTGGCTGCTTGCCTTGCTGACTATGTCCTGTTTTTTTCTGCAATAAAAGCTTGCTTTGTGCGCCTTTTCTTTTTCATTGATTTATCACCATTGTAGAAGAATGTCTTTTTAGCTTTGCAGTTCCAGGATACCGTTTCCATCCTCGCTGTTTTGATTGTCTATAACTGGTGCTTTAATTACCATCCAAATGTTGTATTAAGAAAGAAATTCCCTAAGGAGAGTTCCCAAGGGGCTCATCACTTTTGAAATTCTCTGTTCTCTCTTAATTGTTTTCCCAAAAATTACAAAAAACCTCACGACTTTGTGGCCTTGTGGAAAAATCTCCTATTTCCATGGATTTTAGATCTCATGGTAAAATCTTTGCATTGCTTTCTCCCAACAAAGTGTCAACATTGATGTTGTTGTAATTGGTTTTGGTCCTTGTTTATCTTGGTCACCTCATGCATAAATCTTGACGACAATTTTAAAACAATGAAGAAGATGGTTCACTGGAGTCTACCTTTTGTCATTCTTTTTGATCTGCTGCTTCTTTAGGGTGTTGTTAGTAAACTTGTGTAGGTCAATAACAGAGTGTACAATGAGGTATGAAACGTGATTCATGCTCTCTGAAATGGCCTTCGTATATTCAAAGAGCAGATTCTCTAGGCCGTTGCATGTGGAAGGTGACTCACATGTGAAGAATAGCATGGAAGAGATTGCAAGAACTGGAAATTCTTACTAGTCCAAGCTAAACCATCTTGGTTCCCACCCCCACATGGATATCTAAAATTCAATTTGGACGGATCTTCACAAGGTAATTTGGACCTGCAGGGTATATAGGATTATTCAGAGACCACTCAGGGAGAACCATTATCACATATTCTGGCCCTTCGGGCACAATCGATTCCGTTACTGCAGAAACTATGGCTCTACTGAATGGGATACAGATTATCAATTTTAAAGGATTTAGAACTGTACAAATAGAAGAAGATTCTGAAACTATTGTCCTTTTGGGGTCTGATGGGCGAGACTACCTGGGTCTCGTGTCTAACACAGAGGCTGACTCCCTGGCTAGAAATGGTGTATCTTTGCAACAACTAGTTGTTAATGATACCAATTAGCCTTGTCAAAAAAAAAAAAAAAGTCAAGTTGAGATGCCATGAGGTATCTCCTCAAGAATGTAACATCAGCTGAGAAAAATTTTGTGCTGGAGGTGGGATGTCAAGAGAAACATCCTTTTAGCACTAGAGGCTCACAAGGCTAGAACTGCATCACCAAAAGTTGTTCAATAACATGCATGATGAATGAGAATGTAGTCACATCCTGGAAGGCACCTTCAAATCTTGCTAAGTAGTTAGTGACAACTTTATTTTAGTGCTGTACAATTTGCTGTGTTTCATTGCCTCTTTCTTTTTCCAAATTTTTGTTATATTATTAAATCCTTTTAAGGCATTCCTGCATGTGACTAAGCAGAGGGTCATACACCTTCTTTTACACATTCAGAATCTCAAAAACATGTCCGTGTTGATCCCAAAATTCAATTAGAAGATGAGCCTATAATCTGTTGCAATTATAATATAGTTTTTACAGGTTGCTTTTCTTTCTGGGTCACATGTTACTTGCTGTTTGTTCAGACTATTTATGCCCTCTTGAAGAGTAAATCAGAGCAAGAACGTCGGTTATTGTCAGCACTCGTCAATAAAGTAAGTTCAGATTTAACTATATGTTATGGATGTGGTTTCTAATGATGGAATGATTTACTAATTTTAAGGGATCCCCTTTAACTTATTCTCTGTTTTCTTTCTGATAAAAAATGACCTTTCTCGAAGGAAAGAGATGACTTATGTTTATTATTTTCTTTTGCTTTGTTGGTTTTGGAATGAATCTTATCTTTGAAATTCAAGGTTGATCTGGATTATTAATATTTACATTGTGGGTGATGCCATCCAAAAAATTCCATATGTTTGATACTTGTCGTGTGCAGCTTGGAGATCCAGAGCGAAAAACTGCATCTGGAGCTGCGTATCACTTGACATGCCTTTTATCTGCCCATCCAAATATGAAGGTAAAGAAATGGTCCCTTGTTTATGTTGGCTTTCATCGTTGTTTATCCACGTTCATGCATTTTCACATTTTTGTGATCTTTGGCTCAATGGTCACATGGTGTGGTTTTGTTGAGTGAATACTTGCATACTATGGTATAGTGCTTATGTATGTGCCATCAATTTTGATAGTTTTGTATGCACACATGTTTCCTGAATTTACAGGCAGTGGTGATTGAAGAAGTTGATAGTTTTCTTTTTCGTCCACATCTTGGATTGCGGGCGAAGTACCATGCGGTATGTTTCTGATATTGTTGTACCGTATAGCAATTTGTGATATTCTCAGCTGTCAAGTTGTTTGCATCATTCAAATTGAGGTTTGAAGGTCTGCATACCTTTGTAAACATTTGGTTTGAAGCATCTGGTCTGAAAATGCTGTTCAATTGTGTGCATCAAAGGTTAATTTATGTTTGGAATGCTCCAAACATAAATTAGGGTTTTGAACTCAACTATATGACACACTAGGGACTTATCCTGTATGATCGAAACCTTTATGGAGGACTTATTAATTTATATAAAAGATGTAACTCAAATTGTTATTTTTATAAATACTCCTGGAAACTCTTAATTACATACTTCAAACTCTGAAGAAATCGCACAAAGAAGAGACCTTGGAGGTTGTCAAAGTGATGCATTTGCTCAACTTGTGCTACCTCTCATCAAGTGGGGAAGATGAGATCATCTGGACCCTTAATACTTCAGGGGTCTTTACAGTATTCTCATATTATAAGCTTTGATCGAATAATATCCAGCAAGCCCCCAGGCCCCTGCTAGCTATTCATGGGGTCTCTTATCCCCCAAAAGAGTGCAACAGTTCATGTGGGCAGCAGCCCAATCCAAGATTCTTAGTTATGATCCATTAATCAAGACAGGTCAGATGATAATTGACAATTTATGCAAGCTCTGTGGATCTTAAGAAGTATATGTGAACCATTTACTTTTACATTGCTGATTCTCAAAGGCAACATGGCACTGTATAGTGCTAAAGTTTGGGATTTCATTGTGCATGTCTAAGGACTGGGCACCTACTACAACAATGGTCTACTTGCCCATTGCCTGCAAGTGGTAAGACCCTATGGAAAGCTGCCATACCATGGCATTTGTGGCTAGAGCGAAACTCTCATATATTTGAAGGCAAAAACTGTTCTTTTGATCTGCTAGTAGAAAAGTGTACCCACAGTACATTCTTATGGGCATCAAGCACAAGTAAGTTTCCTCCTCTACCAAATGCAAAGGTATTGGGACAAAGTCATCCACCCCCCTCCTCACCTCCCAAAAAAAAAAAAAAAAAAAAAACTGCCAAAATGGGAGTGCGGAAACCCCGTCCATCTGAATGGTATGCTCTAAAATCTGATGGGTCTTCTCTTGGGAATCCAGGACCACCAGTTGTTGGTGGAATAATGAGACATAGTGCTGGACAAATTATCTCCCTCTTCTTTGGTCCTGCAAGGAATTGCACCTTTAATGAGGCTGTATCTCAGGCCTTCTTAGCTGGGCTCAAATTATTTAAGCAAACTTTGGAAGGACCCCAGCAAATACCAGGTGATTCTTTGCTGGTGATCTTGTGGGGAAAAGGTGCACCTCAACCATGTCAGTTGAAGCCATTATATGATGAGATACGAGACCTACCCAAGGAATCAATTGGACTGGACACATATACCAAGATCAGCATATTCAATAGCTCATTCACTAGCGAGGAGTGGCAGGACCAGCTTGTCAATAGGAACTTCGTTACCATTATCTTAAAATTATAACGGGGATGTAGCCTCAAAGCTGTATTGTAAAGCTTTAATACTCTATTATAACTCTATTATTGTTTTATTTATCAATGAATATTTCGCAATTTCACAACAAAAAATTGGGTAAAACACTCCTAGTTATAAATTGTGCAAAACAGAACTCCAACCCAGCTTGGCAGGTAAGAGCAATATTCAACGAGATTTGGGAGACTATGGATTAATGTACCTTGGTCAGCAAATTTGATTGCTAAAGGAGTCCATAAGTCTGAACTTTTAACTTTATGTACTCTAACCATGAATTTGCTGTAACCTATATTCTTTAGAGAGCAATAAAATTCGCCATTTAAAAAAAATGCAAAAGAGGGGGAGTGATCATGTTAACTTAGCACGAACTTGGCACTTTTTTTTTTTTTTTTTTTTCGTGAGAACCAATTTGATACTTCTTGATGGACTGATTCAAACCTAATCTTCTCCCTGTAATGGGTTTTTCTATTTGTGCAGGTTAACTTTTTGAGTCAGATTTTCCTCAGTACAAAAGGAGATGGGCCAAAAGTAGCAAAGCGCTTGGTGGATGTTTACTTTGCACTTTTTAAGGTAGACAAATGGTTGAATTTAGTCTTCATCACTAAGCTGATTTGGTATTTTGTGCAGAACAAGTACCTGTAGGTGGGTACTCCAGTCATTAATTTGATTTATGTAGAAGTCACAAGGACCACAGATGAGATGAAGCATTGCAATAGTCTCATGTAAATGCTGGATTAGAGAGATCCTATGCATATTTGGAAAAAGGTCTCCAAGTTCATCTAGTCATTTTGGGATGGACTTATACACTCAAAGTAGCTTGATATTGTGTCAAACATACAAATTACTCTTTTAGCAATGGATTTCATGTCTTAAATGGCTTGCTTTTATTTTAAATGTTGTTTCATGACTCATTCGATTTAATTATTGAATTGATTTCTAGTTCACTTTTTTTTTCTTTCTCCCTCTTTTGAAGTCAGGGAGAAAGAAATATCGTCAAAGGAAACTCCTCAGATAGGAAAACACTACATCTAGAGGAAAACTCAAATAAGAAAATTAATGTGTACAAAGATTTGCAGTTATTTACTTATTTATTTATTTTAATTTGGATGAGATAAATTATGCTACTGGATTGAGCTATTAGTTCAAAGACCACCTGTAGTCTTCTTGAGGTGTGTAGCAGGTTCTAGTCTAGCTGTTTTTGTCATATTTCAAATGTTTGTAGTTGGTATTTTTTGATGTCTACGAATCAATTCTTGTACTAGTTCTATGAATATTGCCTCCTCTGCTGTAATTATTTTTTTTCTCCTGAAAATTCTCCGAAGTTCGAAAAAGTTGAATGCTACCTTATTTTTTGATTTGCCTGCTTTCTTATGTTTTGATTTGTCTGCTTCCTTATTTTTTTGTTTGTCCGCAATAGTGCTTCAGGGTTAAACTTGTCTTATTATATGGTTGTGTTATATGATTACGAATGGAAGTGTTGTTTTGCCAGATCACTTGACAATGATTTAAAATGTGTAAGTGGAACATCTGTAATTGAACCTAATCAAAAGAGATAGAGGTCAACCAGAATTCCCATTTCAATTGAGACAGGTTCCGCTGATCTTTCCTTTCTTCTGTATTTCTCTGCTGTACTCACTAAGTACTCTTGGTAGTATTAATTTATGTGCTTCTGTTTGAAGAAGGACAAGGTCGATGTTTCAGATCCTTGCCTATTGCTTTAAGTCATGAGTATTTCTTTGACACTGTTTTCAGGTGATGATGACTGAGGCAGGTACGAGTCAAGAAGTGGACAAGAAAGCTAAGAAAGGAGACAAAAACCGTGCAGGGTCTCTTCAGAAAAGTAAAGGAGAAAATAATGTGAACTCAGATGTTGAGATGGATTCTCGGATTCTATCTGCTCTCTTGACTGTGAGTTCACTAAATATTGTTTATTTATTTGATAGCTTCTAGCTGTGTAGTATTATGTTGTGGTTATTTACTTTTATTTGATGAGTAATGGCTTCTTAGCTGTCGCATTATTTTTTCTGATTTAGAACCTATGCTTTTCTATTCACTTAATTGGCCTGCATGAGATGCATAACATATTTTAGGAGGGTAAGTGTGCTCGAGGCAACTTTTTGATTTGTTGTCAATGCGTAATCCAGTGAATATATACCCTTTTTTTGAGAATAATGAGAATTTCATTGCGAAAGAATGAAAATAATCTACCAGAGAAATTTTTGAGCTCTAAGGAGATCTGACACTGGAAAAAACTCAAAACAGTGAGCAATGCAAAATGATTTGTGTACATCAAAAGGAAAAAAATCCCTCTCCTGAGGAATGTGTACTGTAAACCCTCATGTGTTCCCTTGTGACAGTCATGGAATTGGCTGACCAAACTACATGGTAAGATGCAAACCAGAATATCACCAAAAAATCCGCTTCAATGGGCAAAGGGTGTAAAAAATGCTCCATATAGTTGTCAGTGTCTGAGCCGAACTCTGCCATAACTGACTTTATCCAAATAAGGAGTTTGTGCCATTGCCAGATTTCAGCCTCATCACTGGAACAAGTCAGTACAGCTTACATTGTAATTTTCTTGCTCAGACATTTTCTCTAATAAATATACAATAGTCCATATTGCATTTCCCCTCTACCTTGGATCCTGCATGATTAACATCTAAAAATCCTTCAATTATGAAATGGTCTTGAAGATCAAATCTTTGAGGCATTTACCGGGAGTTCCCTTGAGGTTCTTTAGAATTCTTTATGTAGGCTCAAGAAGCACCAACCTAGGGCTCTCCATAAAGTGGCTAACAACTCTAGTTGCAAAGGAAATATCAAGGTGTGTAATTAGCCAGTCACTTGTACATAATCTTTTTTGAGGAGGGGGACTTGCATCATCATGAAGATTCAGGTTCATATCTATACGTGTCTGAGTATCTCATCCATGATCGAGAAGAATGTCAGTAACATAGTTTGGGAAAAGATCATTCTGTTCTTAAATCTGGTGACTTCAATGAGTAAGAAGTATTGTAAAGCGTGAGATCTTTCATGTTAAAAATAAGGGCAAGGTGTCCTTTAGGAGCAGCTGAGTCAGACATATCATCATGAACTATATTATCTATGTTCATTACCAGCACTATAAAATTGGTAGATTTGAGTAAGACAAATAGAGAGTGATCACAATGTCTTTGTCAAAACCGGAAGGCAGTCGGGGTCTTGGGCATTAGCTCAGTGGTCCCATGGGAGTTATTGCTGCGGGAGGTCTTGGGTTCGGGTCTCCACAGCAGCATTGGGAGTAAAATGTATTCACTTTCCTCAAAAAAAAAACCTGAAGGCAGTCTTGATTTTGTTGAATTGTCAAGCCAAGGCTTCAAGCTTTGCTTCAATTTGTTGATGGCTTTACGAAGGCAACAAACTTTCATAGGCTGCGCTTGAGTAACATATCCAAGAGGTTGCTCCATACAAATGTCTTCCATTTTGTAACCATATGGAAAACATTTTTTATGTACAATTGAATCAAAGATCAATTCTGGTTAACAACAGTCCAAATCATGAAGTGAAAAGTAGGGCTGGAATTGAGCTGAGCCGAGCCCAGACATGCCTAAGCTCGGCTCAAACTCAAGACTTAGGGCCCGGGTTCGATCTCCAACCCTGTGTTTGAGCTTGAGCTTGCCCAAATATACTGAGCTCGAGCTCGAACCTGTTCGAGCTAGTGGTGAAAAGAAGAAGGAGAAGAAGGGAAGATGGAAAAGAAGGGATGAAGGGTGGAGAAGGAGAAAGGGAAAAACGAAGGAGGAAGGAGAAAGGGAAAAATGGAGGAGGAAGGAGAAAAGAAAGAACGGAGGAAGAAGGAGAAGAGGAAGCACAAAGGAGGAAGGACGGGAGGAAGAACAGAGGAGGAAGGAGAAGAAGAAAGAAGGGGAAGGAGAAGAAGAAAGAAGGGGAAGGAGAAGAAGAAAGAAGGGGAAGGAGAGAATGAAACGCACATGTGAAAATCCTCGCGCTCGCGTGCCTCATAGTTGAGGTCGACTGTTTGTCTGGTTTCAGAACCATAAAACCCTAATGTATCAAGCTGGTTCAAGAGCTTACGAGCCAAACCCTAGATTTTAGGGTTCGTGACTCGAGTTCCGTAAGAACTCGAGCCGAGCCGAGCTTTTTTCAAGCCAAAACCTAACTTTTCGTGAATGGTTCGGGTTCAGTTCCACCCCTAGTGAAAAAGTATTGAGGTGAGCAAAAAGAGGAAAAGGCACACAAAAAATCATTCCCATGACTTTGGAATCTTAGTAACAACAACATAACAAGCACCCTACACATTCTTAGAAAGGGATAACATGACCAAAATGCCTTTTGTCTCAACCAAAAGAAAAGAAATAAAACCCTAAATTGCAATCTGTTTGGTTGTCTCCTACTAGGCAATTTTCTTGTTGTTCTTGTTGAAATGGCCACTCTTAGTCTTGATTTTGCATTTATCCTGTTATGAACGTGGGTTATTGGTTGGAAAAAGTCATCTGCAGGACAACAAAATCTCGGAAAATGCACTTTCCTTTGTTAGTATATGCTAATTACTCAATTCTTCTTAGTTCTTCTTAAATCTCAGCAAGATATTAATATCCTTCCATGAGTGTAACTAAAGTTGCTGACTGAGGATTTCATGTCTCGCATGGAGGGATGAATTCTGAAATCCTTTCCACTATCCCTCACATGTTTTCCTCTTGCAGTCAGTGAGGAGTGCCACAATGAGCATGGGCATAGACATGGACACATTATTTCACTTTGCCATAACTACCTATAGTGGAGACTCCATATGTGAAACCCTAAATTCCTTGCTAGCTCTGTCCACATTCCCCCAACCTTTGCATGGAAGGGTTGTACTTCTCCACCCCTTCTAGCTGTGCTCTTTGTCCTTGAAAGGTGTGGAGGCTTAAGTCTGAAGGCTAAAGATGGTGTTGAAGTGAACCACCAACCAAGAAGCTCTCACCGTTGAAAATATGGCAAACGAGTATGGACCAATACTGGCAGAAGAAAGAAGCCGGAGAGTTTGAAGAAGCTCAGGTAACAAAGGAGAAGATCCCCTCCGCCTCTTTCAACTTTCCAAACCTGCAGATGTATTTTCTGCAAGTCCACCATTTTCATCTCGTCAAGCCTGTAGATTGACAAATTCAGGACACATTCTCTTCTCATCAACATTGTACTATTACCCAAGTAGTAGAGGACGGAGGCCCAAATAATGAAGTCCTTTCCCTTTCTTCCAGCAACTTACCCCACGCCAGATTCGTCCTACTCTAAAAGTCTGAGGCCTCTGTTCCATGCCATGAAATTGTAGACAAACCAGTAACTTCACTTCATTGGATTCTTCTCCAGTTCTCTTTTTCGTTTCTTCTCTCTTGCCCTTTTTGCTTCTCTGCCATTTTTGCCTCTTCTGCTCCCTTGACCCACATAAATCCTCTTTTATTTGTTTTTTTCCAGTTACCACTTAATAAGGCTTCTTAAATAATTATTATAAAATTTTGATCTGGATTTAGTTTTAATTTATTTTAGTGCTAAAATAAATGTTAGATATTATTAAATTAAATATCAACTTCTTCTGAATTGCCCATTACCAGCTTGTGGGAAAAACTTATGGCAAGCATCTATTGCTGCCATACCTTGGTACCTATGGAGGGAACAAAATGGCAGAACTTTTCATGGGACAAACTCCTCAATTGCCAGAATTGTTGGAATGACCATTTGAAATACAGTCGTATGGGCCTCAACATACAGAAACATGCCCTCCTTTCCGTTGGCAACAATGAGGCAACACTGCGGTAAAATCATGCTGTTCTCCAGCCACAAACCTCCGGTAATGCAGCAATGGGCACCGCCACAAGCAGGGACTTTAAAATTGAATTTCGACGGTTCCTCTCTAGGCAACCCTGGGCCAGCAGGACTAAGGGGACAAGTTCGAGATCATCAAGGAAAGGCACTATTCTCTTACAGTGGGCCAGCAGGGACCTGCACTTCCAATGAAGCTGAATCCAGGGCGCTGCTTACGGGATTAAAATTATGCAGTGTCTTCTCAGGAACCCCCGTCATAGTGGAAGGAGACTCAGCTCTGACCATAAGATGGGCCACAAAAGCTGCATCTCCTCCATGGCACTTAAGGGCAGTATTTGATGAACTACATGATGTTATTGAAGGGTGGTGCATAAGCTGGGACAAAATCCCAAGATCTGCCAATGATAGGGCAGACAAATTGGCAAAGGAAGGAGTGCCAAAGACAGGTTTAGAAGTTGAGAATAGCTGACTATGATGTAATCTGTTCCAATTCTATTTCTATTGCAAAAGGCCAGCTACTCTGCTGGAATTGTGTGTTCATATGTAAAACACCTGAATGATGTTCATTGTAATTCATTCTAGTAAATTAATAAAATTTCCACTATTCTCAAAAAACAAACTTCTTCTGAATCCTCAACAGTTTAAACTAACAGAAAATTGAAATTCTTGATGACAATGACTAACGCAAGAAAATTGTTTAATATATTAACTTTTCTAGTACATTAGTGTCTGAGACTTTAAATTCTATTTGAACATACATTTATCTACGCACTAACCCCCTGTAAGAGTAGAAAAGACTAGAAATTATTCTTTGGAAATAATTTCTTACTATAATTCTGATTAGATCAAATTGCAGGGAGTCAATAGAGCATTTCCTTACATTGCAAGTGATGAGGCTGATGATCTCATTGAAGTCCAAACACCAATACTCTTTAAACTGGTGGGCTTTTTTTTGTTTTTGAAAGTTTTAAACTTGTGATTTTTTTTATTTTTTTCCTGAAAGTTTTAAACTGGTGAGTTTGAAATTTACTAATTATTGTTGTGCAATTTTGTGTAAATAATTTAGTATTGTAACATTAGGAGCTGATATGTGCAGGTTCATTCAAGGAATTTCAATGTTGGGGTTCAGGCTTTGACGCTTTTATTCCAGATTTCAACTAAAAATCAAATTGCTAGTGATAGATTTTACCGTGCTTTATACTCAAAACTCCTTGTTCCTGAGGTCATGAATTCTTCTAAGGTGATATTTCTTCTCTTTGTATGAGCTATAATCCTTTCTTTTTTGCTTGGAACTGAATGTCTTTAGTCTTACTAAACTTGTAAGAATGGAATAATGTTAAGCTTGGGTCTTAGCAAGGTTTTGGCAGCCATAATGCTAGGAGAAACGAGTTTGACAATTCTAAGAAGAGGCAAAAGTTACAAATCTTACAAGTTGATTGAGTCTGAGTGCAACAGCAACCACAAGTGGAAAAGAAGAGTGAAATTTGACTTCTCTTAGATATTTCTCTTGGACTTGTATGAAAATGATGTTACTTGAGTGGGATTTAGTGTGTCTAATAGCAATGTTATAAAAACTGGACCGGATCAGCTGGTCCAACCTCGTTGAATGGAGTCAGGAGGCTTTCTTGTTCTGTCCAGCACTGGAATTAGTTTCATCTTAAAACTGTGAGAACTGCCTGGTTGGTTTGGTCTAACCACAAAACCAGTCCTGTTCTCAGAAATAGGATGGAAGAAGGTTCTGAAAGAAAATAAATTTCTTTGAAGGAGCCAGGGATCGAACTCACAGTGTTCCTTCTCCGCCAGACTCGTTCAAACCAGCTAGACATGCGTTATTTGATTGTTATATGCGAAAAAAATATAATAAAATACTAAGATAGTATTTCCATATGGCTCAACCACTGGTCAAACTGGGTCTGACCAGGTTTGATCAAAACCGGCCACAAAACTTGTGTGATGAATGGTTCAGTTTTTTAAACATTCGCTGAAAGTTCTCTATAAGTAAATTCTAATTTAAATAAACATTAATGGAAAGGTTTTTGTACTTCTAGATTGGGTGGTGGCAATCCTCCCTTAAGAAAGTAGAAAAGGGGAAGGGGGTTCCCCCTTTTGTCATTGTTGAGAATGGGAAGAACCCTCTTTCCCTTCTTTTCTCTTTGGGAGGGTCATTCTTCCCCTGACCAATGAAGAAACCGCTCTCCTAGAGCAATCAGGAAGGAGGATAGCGACTCTATTCTCTGATTGAGGATGAAGGGTGGAGACTTTTCTGTCCAAAGGAGGAGCACAACTACCCAAATAAGGAGCCCGGCGCTTTCTCCATGCTTCTCTTTTTCTTTTTTTTAAAAAAATTTGTTGAGTATTTAAATTATCTAAACTTACTACAGCTAACCAAAATGAGTAATTAAAATATCAGCTTAAGATAATATGTCATTCCTATTTTCATGATCAATTTTACTAAGGCATAGGTATTTCCTCTTTTCCTCTATCAGGCAGAAATGTTTCTTGGGTTGCTCTTTAAAGCAATAAAATGCGATGTGAACATAAAGAGGATATCTGCCATCTGCAAACGCCTTTTACAGATTGCACTGCAACAACCTCCACACTATGCTTGCGGTTGCCTCTTTATCCTGTCTGAAATTCTCAAAGCAAGACCTCCATTGTGGTAGGATCCTTATGTTTTATGTACTGTTTATCTTACTTTCTGGTGCTCTAGTTTGATGATATAGCTACTTTCTACATAATTGATCCATTCTTTGCACAGGGGCATAATGCTACAAAATGAATCAGTTGATGATGAACTTGAGCATTTTGAGGATATAATAGAAGAAACACAGAGTATTCCAGACACTGCTCTATCTAGCAAACTGCAGTACTCAGATGGTACCACAGATGCCAATGGTGTTGACAGAGATGACGGCAATGATTTTTCTGATACGGATGATAGTGAAGATTTGCCTGCATCAGATTCAGATGATGATAAGAGTTCTGAAGGAGAGGATAACTTGATTGACGATGTTCTTTTGGATGGAGGGAAGCCTGATAAAACAATTAGCCAGAGAGAACAAGTTCAAGTGCCAAATGTTGGTTCATTGCTACCCGGGGGTTATGATCCACGACATAGGGAACCTGCTTACTGGTATTTCTTTCTTTCTGGTTGGTTTTGCATGTTGGAACTTTTAGATCACAACTAAATTATTCTAAAATACTTTCGTGATGGAATTATTTACCCAGTAAGCATTTCTATATTTCTTAAATCTAGACATAAAGAGGTGCCAATAGGTTCCCTGACCGTCTTCATAAGTGGGCTGCTGGCACTACCCCTCTTAGGAAGTCGGTTTTTATTTCTTACTCTTGGTTTGCTTATTTTAGTATTTATGTGTTGTACTCCATCTTTTCCTGGAAGTCATTTACCTTTTCCTTCTCTAGTGAAAATGACTTATTTTTTGGAAAAGCACAATCACAAAATGAAGATGAATTCATTGCCTTGTTGAGCTCCCTTATGTACTGCATATTGAAGGTCTATCTTCAGGTTGGCTATTAATGTTGTTGCCTGAATGGATTGTCCACTCCCTAATGGAGCACATTTGGTGGAACTCTTTTTTCATTAATTTTGAAGCATTTTCACTGGCAGATACATGTGGATTTAACCAAAATCCTTTATTCCTGGAAATTATCTGCTAATAAGGGAGGAGAGTATGTAGGCCTGAATAATTTATTTGTATACTGCCATTAATATCTCAAACAGCTTGCAGAAAATGAAGCCTTTAAAGTAGCATTCCTTGATAAAAACACCATGTGGTTGGCTTTTCGAAAAAATTGTGTCTGGTTTTTGGGTGTGTTCATTAGCTTATTGTGTTAAGCTTCTACAGGCAATTCCATTGGTGAAACGTTATAAATTTAATATGGACTTCTGTGACTTGTGTTTGTAAGCTTTAGTATGATAACTACCTTTAGTTCTCTAGATGGCGTGTTTTATTGTGCTCCATTTTATTCATTTTCTCTCCCTCCATATGGCACTGAAATGGCAAACACCAATCTGCTACTTTTGTCATTGGACAGCAATGCTGATCACACAAGTTGGTGGGAGCTGACAGTTTTGGCGTCACATGTTCATCCTTCAGTAGCAACTATGGCCAGGACCCTACTCTCTGGAGCGAATATTGTCTACAATGGTGACCCTTTAAAGGACCTTTCTCTTGGTTCTTTCCTTGACAAGTTTATGGAGAAGAAACCTAAGCTGAGTCGAAGATCCGAAGGAATATGGCATGGTGGTTCCCAGATTGCACCAGCACGAAAGGTCCGATACTTCTTTGATTGTAGGGAATAGCTTTTCGGAAGTAAATTTGATTTGTACCGTATATTCTATCAGTGTCTTTCTAGCAGCTTCATAGTTTTCTCATTGTATACGTTACTTGCAGCTGGATATGAACAAACATTTAATTGGGGCAGAGATACTATCATTGGCTGAGGAGGATGTTCCTCCAGAGGATCTTGTCTTCCACAGGTTTTATACGAATAAGATGAGTTCATCAAACAAGCCGAAGAAGAAGAAGAAGAAGCAATCAGGGGATGAAGCTGCAGATGAGCTCTTTGGGGAGGATGCTGGTGATGAGAGTGAAGATGACATTGATGCATTGGGCCCATATGCGGATCCTCCACTGGGTTCTGATGGTGAATATGATTACGATGATCTTGACAAAGTCGCAAAGGATGGAGATGAAGACTTGCTTGGAGATGGTAGTGATGCTGATTTGGACTCTCCTAATGAACCATTTGATGGAATTGGTGATGGTGAGATTCGTAGTAATGATGATACCGATGATGAACGGGCGATCCATGATGATGATGGCGATAGTGATAATGAGGGTAATGGCCATGATTATCATGAAGACGCCAATGATTCCTCTCAGAGAAGCAAGAAAAATAAGAAGAGGAAGCTTTTGGGAAGGTCTGGGACATCTCCATTTGCAAGTCTGGAAGATTATGATCATTTGTTGAAGGATGTTGATGATAGTCATGAAAATGTTGATGCGGCGAAGAAGCTAAAAAATGACAGCAAGCGGAGATCTCAGAAGAAAAAGAAGCATAAAAGGGGTTGAACTTGTTCTGATGGTGGAACAGGATTACTTGTGGTGTTGTAAATTATCAGTCTGAGCATTTCGCTACCTGCTTCCTATTTTACATCGTTGTTTTTCTTTGTTTTTGCCTCTCTTGAGAATTGAGATGCCTGAAATTTTGTTTCCCATTATGCTGGTGCTGATTATCAAAATTTATGTTCTTAAAAGTGTCCCCTGTTACTGATTTTCAATGGAAGGTGGTAATGCAGGCTCTGGACCTTAAAAGTGTCCCCTGTTACTGATTTTCAATGGAAGGTGGTAATGCAGGCTCTGGACCTTAAAAGTGTCCCCTGTTACTGATTTTCAATGGAAGGTGGTAATGCAGGCTCTGGACCTCTGGTTGCTATGTGCAGTTTCATGTGCCAGTGTTTCTAGCTTTAGTGAACCAATTTCTTCAGGATCTCATCTACGCACACAAGCAAGATCAGAGGCCTATGAAAACTGTTCGTCTGTTACTCTTTTTGGCGAGAATATTCTTGTACTCCCTAATTCTAAATAATTAACGTGTCTGAGCAGTTGAACTTGAACCCGCCTAGGGGATGTGAAGGGTTATTGCATTAAAAGTGATTGTAGAGGGGTTATTGCACGATTAAAAAGGTGTTGAACTGTTGAGATCAAGAAAAGAATTTTATATCTTCTTCAATTAAATACTTTCTTCACAAAATAAATTAACATACACCCAAAGCATGAAACTATTTTTGGTAAAACCTTCTATATGTATAGTCTATAACGAGTCCGATTAAATACACTGAAGTAATAGGGATTACCTTCAATTTACGACTTCCAAAACAGCTGATCACTTGTAACACGTAATTCCATTAATAAGTTGAGGAAATCTCGGATGAAACATGTCGTAAGCACTAATTTAAACCTTAAACAACACTGGCGAAAAATCATGAATTAGGATTTCCGTTTATCTCAGACAGATCTTTTAGCTCTGCTTCTTGCCTTACGAACTCTCAATGAAGATTTCTTGTGAACTGTGATAGTAAGTTCTTGTTGAGTATCAATTTGCAGCAATACATGGATCTCAAGTGGGTCGAGTTGGGTCAAATAAACGGGTCGGTTTGTTTTTTTCGGGTCTGTTTTGTCGCCAGAAATGGCGGATCACATCTCCATCCTCTCTTGGCGTCGTAACTCGTACGACACGAGAATCGGGGACAATATGGTAATTTTTGCGTTCTAGAGTAGATTTGGGAAACACGGAGTCTTCTTCGTTGCCCTAGTTCTAATTAAATACGCCTACTTAGGTCCCTGTTTTCCCATCCTCATCATCTCTGCGCTCAAGGAATAGTTCGAGTTCGGACATCGTGAACGCGAAGTCGCGAACAGCCAGCACACGGCAGACGGAAAACGTACGAGGTTTCTCTGTGTTTATTCGCGTGAAAAGCCTCTGATTGCTCGATTCGTTATCCTGAATTGGTTTGTTTGATTGTGAAACATCTGGGGATTTTCGGAGAGTCCTTTCTAAGTTGTCTCGAATTGGAATTCCGTATTGGGCCTATGTTGTGGTACGGGGTTCATGTTTATGCCGAGGAAAATTTATCTCTTCTGCGGCTGTCTAATGTGACGTTTCACCGGCGATAATTTTGAATAGGACCTACTATTGTTTTTTAGACCATAGGGTTGGATTTTCAGAAACAAATCGACCGAGATTGCCTATAGTGAAAAACATGACCCAGATTGTATTTTTTGAGATTATTGCAGAAACAATCATGGATTCGGTGGGGCGTAAAGGTCTAGGTCGGTAGGAATTGAGCTTTGGAATACCTGCTAGGAAGCTGTATTTCTTTTTAGTTTTCCAAGCGTATCCTCCTTTGATTTATTTATTTATTTTTTTGAAAATGGGTAAGTTGTTTGTTGGAAGAGTTTCTGTGGCGCAATTGAACGTGCAGATGCTATACTGGTTTTCGGATGGGTTATCCGAACACAATTAGCATGTATTCTGGTGTCATTTTTTCAAACCTTCCAACCGATTTGAAAATTGATATATATATATTTTTTTTAAGAAATCTTTCTGTGTTTCCTATCTTGAACTCTGCATCAATTAGCTTCCACATCTTTCCTCGTCACCCACCTCGTCGTAGTTGTAATTCTGCTGCATGGCCATGGGTATCCATATTGAAAATTTATTTTCTTCATAGTTTTTTCTTACATCTAATTTACTGAATGAGTTGTGTTATTCTAAATTATGTTGTTGCACTCGTTTACTATTGGCTTTGCCATACATTATACATTTGAAAATGTCTCAAATGTATGATATGCGACATCTGTCATTTGGTTTTTCAGGTCTCTTGTTTTCATTGTACTAGTAACTCACTTCAATTATGTTATCGTATATGCTTCTTCACACTGCTTTTTAGCTGCTTCTTATTGCTTCTTACTGTTTTGTAGTTGCTTGAAAATCAAGGAGGTACCTTGAAGAAAATCCACAAGATTGGGAAGTGTCATTGAGGGTTGAAGAAGGAGTCCTATCGTTCATGTAAGTCCATTGATGGATGTAACTTTCAATACATAGTGGATTGGTCATCACCTGGGCTAGTGCCCCATAGAGTAGGTGCAATAAGTACTGAACTGTGTAAAAACATAACGTCTTAGTTTTTTGTTTTGTTTATGCATTCTCGATAGATGTTACTTGTTGTGTTATACAAAGTGTTGTAACACCTTCATACAACATATTTTGCAACACCTGAATAATAGTATAAGAGCAGGCACCAAACACTAGTATTGTTCGGATGGAATCCTTGAAAAAAGGAGCTTCGATACATAGGCCTCCGCTACTTGACGGGTCGAATTACTCATACTGGAAGGCGAGGATGAGAGTCTTTATCAGAGCTGTTGATGAGAAAGTTTGGGATGTTGTGCTTGAGGGATGGACACCCCCTACTGTAGTAGACGCTGAAGGCAAGGTGACACCGAAGCCCCGGGAACTGTGGACTGCAAAAGAGGACAAATTGTCGAGTTATAATGCCAGTGCTATCAATGCAATTATGTGTGGCGTTAATACGGAACATTTCAAACTTATTGCTGCCTGTGAGTCAGCAAAAGAGGCATGGACAATTCTACAGACCCATTTTGAAGGAACAAAGGCCGTGCGCTTCTTAAAATTACAGATGCTGACCACCAGATTCGAGACTCTACGGATGGGAGAAGAAGAAAGCATTGCTGAATTCTTTGCAAAGATCCAAGACATTCGTTATGAGTCGATAGATCTTGGGGAAAGAATTCCAGAGAATGAGTTAGTAAGAAAGGTGCTAAGATCACTTCCTAAGAAATTTGCTTATAAAGTGATAGCCATAAAAGAGAACAGGATCATTGATGATTTAAAGCTTGATGACCTGATGTGGTCTCTCCGAGCGTTTGAGATGACTTTGAATGTCTGACAAAACGAGAAGAAAGGGATACAATGTCATGAATGCAAAGGGTATGGTCATATTCAGGTAGAATGCCCTAATACCTTGATGAAAAGAAGAAGTCGCATAGTAAGGTTGTGCAATTATTGTAGTAAGTTCTTGCATTAGTAGTTGCAGCATTTTTATTGACAATTATTATTGTAGTGGTTGTTTGGGAAGTATTTAATGAATCAATAGGGAAGTATTATTGATGAGGGGTATTATTGTAATTTGGTATTTCATGTAGGAGGCTGTTAATACAGCTTGGCTGTTGGGAGCAGCACAACTATTATCAAAATTCTCATTCTCTCTCTTGTGCCTTTTTCTGTTTTACTTCTCTTCCCTTTCTCACTCTTCCTTCCTCCTGTTTCCTTGATTCACAGTCGCTCTTCTCCTCTACTTCTCCTCTACGCAATACCAGTAACAATGAAAACCGAGTTGCTTCACACCAATGGTATTGGATCTGTGGTTGAAATTTTGTCTCACTCTTTTTTTCCGAGTCAGACTTATCTAATCACATCAATCAGCCTTTGATATGTTGATTTTTTGTACAGTACTAGAAGATTTTGCGTGCCGGCCCTTGTAGAGCTGTGGAGTGGTCACTGCTAGGGCTCTGAATGCCGGAAAACCCCTATTAGTATACAGCCAAATTATTTTTCGTCTGTCGGATCCAATATGTCATCTCAGCTCATTTCTTTCCTGATCCAAGGGGGCTCTTGTAACCCCTACTCTACCTTCGGTGTTTGAGTCTTTGTTTAGCCCGTACCAATAGTCCCACATGTTAGCACCCTCGGAGTCAACAACATAGGCTACTTGAGTGGATTTAGATATCAGTTCCTTATGATTCGAAGTAATCGCCCTAACTTAATGTATGGATCATTTCTTCATTTGGCTGATCCGCATGCTATGTAAGATGCTTATTGTTTGGGTATTCTTCAGGAGGATAAATTTCAGTACAGAAGGTAATGGGTCAGTTTGATCATTTCCACTTCTACTACTACAGGTTCCCTTGTAGTACCGGTAATTCTCTGCTCGCATAGGCCATCGTTTTCTGGTAGGTATGCCATTGCACACTGTGTCTTAGGATGAGATGGATTCGAGATGGGCTAGAAGTCTTTGTTTTAACTGTGATGACAATTTTTTATTGGGCACTGTAGCAAAAAGTTTTAAATGCAGTTGGTAGAAGAGGAGGTTAATTTAGCCAAATTTGTGTCGTAAGTGATGAGAGTAGGCCTGATGTTGGGTGTGTGTCATGAGTGTTGTTGTGTGTTTGAAGTTATGAAGTCTAAGTCAAGAGTCAGTGAAGAACCAGGTTCTCTTCAGAGGCTGGATTGAATTAAGCCTTAAGATTTACTGCATTTGATCTAGTAAGTTCACTCATATGCTTGTTATAACTGTGAGTCTTCCCATATGAAGTTAGTTTAAAGGTGTTATGTGGGGGATGCTTGTGGTGTTGCAAATGGTGTTGTTCCGAGTTTTCAAAGTCATAATTATGTGTGTATTGGGTTGCAGTGTCATGAGAAGAGTTGTACACAGCCATCTAAAGTCATCAGTCTATTCACAAGATGTTGCATGAGGTGTCACTTCATATGTTTCTTAGTATAAAGTCAGGTTGTCATAGTCAGGTCAAGTAAGTGGTTGGAGTGGGGATCTAAAGGTTGAGTTAAAGTGTTTGTGTGATCTTCGTAGTCAGTATGGTATTACTAGGATTCTTCCAGGTAGTTTTACTGAGGTGTTGCAGATAATGTTGCCCACAAAGTTACAAGAAGTGTTGCTCAAGTCGCACATTGAAGACAAAGCTGAAACGAAAGGTGTGTGATGGAGTCTCATGAAGTGTGGAGGCGGTTATATATGAAGTGCCAGTAACAGTGTTTTATGTATTGGTGTTTTCACTCTCTTGATGTCATCCGAACCAGCGGAGTAAATGCTTTAAAAGTGTTATGACTGGTGTTATTTGATTGAATGTGGTTGTTGTGAAAGAACTAACATAGAGTTTCTTGTGGTTGAGCTGATTCGAATTATGATGTAGAGAAAGATGGAGAAAATAGGGCTGTGAGAAAAATAAATGAAGTCTGATTTTGAAAGGCGGAGAGGAGAGGATCAAGAAGGCCAAAAAGACAGTTGGCAGCAAGAAGAAGAAGAGTGTCCCTTCAAGTGTTGTCACTGGTGTTTTTTAATGAGTTAAATAGAGGAAGCTGAGAGCTAGAGACACTGAAATTGAAAGAGAAAAAGAGAACATATCAGGAAGGACCTTGATCGGCAAAACGACTTAGACAAAAAACGCAGAGACAACTAGATGTACTGTTGATTTGGAGGACTTTGCACTTGATACTTAGGGGGAGATAAGGAACTTGATTTTGCACCTACTGGCTTTTAACCTATTTTTGACAAGAAAAAGGGGTAGGATGGTGTATGTTAGTGATTATCATGATCTTTCCACTTTTTTCTTGCCGTTGCTACTTGATGGATTTGATATTATTCAATATAGTCTTTTTTGTTGATTTTCTGGCCTGTAGTTTTGAGTGGGTGTTGCTTTAAATATCATATTACTGGTGTTGCTGTGATTGTTCTTTCAGGTGTTAAGACGATTGTTGTTAAACGGTGTTACTCATGGTATTGCAACAATGCTAGGGGGTTAGTACTTTCTCAGATGACTCAATGCAGAAGTGGAATGATTTATTGTTTAGTTTTGTCAAAAAGTGCCAAAAGAGGAGATTGTTATTAACTAAGACAGATCACCCGTATATTTAGAATTTATGCATCAAATCAAGGGAGGAGTTTCAGAAACTATGCTTCTAGAGACCTACAACAGTGGGAGAGTAAGAAGTCTAGGTTTGTTGGATGCAACAAGTCAAATTCTTCAAGGCTTAGGAAGATAAGCAAGGTACCAAGCTGGATTTAAAGTCTAGAGAGCAACTTACCTATGTGGTGTAAGAAACGTATACGCTGGCATGATGGGGAAGTTTCGATGGGTGGAAAGTTTGGTCCGTCCAAGAAATTGAAGATGTTAACAAGTTTATATGAGGATGGACGACTGGGAAGCAAGATACAGGAATCAAGCATCAAGAAAGTAAGGTTTTGGGATTGGTCGTGCATGATATACCATGGGACGAGTGCTGTGAGAAGAATTGGTGATGCTACAAAGGGAATTTTCGAAGGTGTGAGGCGTACTCCTAGGATTGGCGAATCCAACAACCTTCAAGAGGAAACCACACACTGAGGGGGAGCCTTGGTGGGGTGGTGCGCTCTACACTGCTTATTAGTTGTTGCATTGATCTATCCACGAAAGGAATTTTTGAAGGCGTGAGGCATATTCCTAGGATTGGCGAATCCAATAACTTTCAAGAGGAAGCCCCGCACTGAGGGGGAGCCTTGGTGGGGTGGTGAGCTCTTCGCTGCTTATTAGTGGGACATAGTGAAGATCAAGAAGGTGCCTTGAAGAAAATCCAGGAAGACTGAGAAGTGCCATTGAGGTATTGAAGTAGGAGGCGGCCCTATCATTCGTATAAGTCCATTGATGGCTGTAACTTTCAATAAATGGTTGATTGGTCATCACATGGGCTAAACACATGGTGTGCCTTGCTGTTTTGTTTTGTTTATGCTTTCTCGAGGTATTACTAGTTGCATATATACTGTTGCACAACACCTCTGTACAACACCTTTCACAACATGGGAATTTCAGTTGGATGTTATTATAGCTGTTTTTTATTGATTTTTAGCTGCTTGTTCGATTTTACTTGGGAAATTTTTACTTTTAAAAAATTCTATTTCTGTTAGTGCTAGCATAGCATGCCTACCTTTTGTATATCGATGTTTTTTTTATGTGTATAATAGAGTATATTAAAGAGCAGAAAATGCACTCATATTGTCTCTGAATTCATTTGCTTGACCTGACAATTGTGAAATGGTTGCAATCCTGCAGCGGAGGCTCTGCGCTTTGAAGTTCTACTGCATGAATGGATGAAAGACGTGTTTCATATTCTTCATTGTCTAACCTTGATAGAAAGACTTCTGACATTCACTATGAAGAAAATTATTCTCCTGGTGTATGGAGTGCCTCTGGAGGCAAGGGTACTTGTGCCTCAGAGCCAATGGCTTCCAAACAAGAGTTTACTTTTCAATTGCCCTTGAAGTTAGATTTCCTTGATGGGGAATATGAGTCAAGCGAGGGTTCTCACATTTCTACTCAGCAATTTAAGAGGACTCCTGAAGTGAACTTAAAAAATGTATTGGGTGGCTTGTATGCAATAATTACAGGCAGAAATAAGGGACCTGCTGTGGTTGGGGAATCACGAGATAGTAATTCAAATTTGTCATTTCTTGGCTCTGAAAAGAATGGAGATAGTTTTTTACATCCTTCTGTTTACATTCCAAGTGCACCACCACTGTTTGAGCCCCTAGGCAGTAACTATGGTGCATATAGAGATGTTCTGGATGCTGATCCGCCTGAGTGGCTTCCAGATAGTTCATCAATGGTTTGCATGCAATGCAATGCTCCTTTCAAACCTGTCACTCGTGGCAGGCACCATTGCCGGTTTTGTGGAGGTGTTTTCTGTAGGACATGCACAAAGGGAAGATGTTTGCTACCAGTGAAGTTTAGAGAGCGGGACCCACAGAGGGTGTGTGACACTTGCTACGATAGGCTTGATCCTTTGCAGGGTGTATTGATCAATACCATCAGCAATGCTGTGCAGGTCGCAAAGCATGATGTGACGGATTGGACTTGTATGAGAGGATGGATAAATTTGCCTATAGGTTTATCTATGGAACAGGAGATATACAAGTCAGCCATTACGTTAAGGAGTTACTGTCAGGTCTACCTGTTATTCCTTTCAGAGTTCATCTTCGTGGTTCCTAATAATTAGAATCATTTTCAATGTATCCCATGAAAGTCATATGAACTCCAAGTTTACTCTGTATTGATTCTTTAAATTGCAGGTTGCTAGGTTAAATCCTGAGAGGTCTATACCACTGTCAGTGCTGAAAGGAGCTAAAGGGCTTGCAATTTTAACAGTGGCAAAAGCAGGGGTGGTTCTTACCTACAAAATGGGTACAGGTCTGGTGGTTGCTCGGAGGTCAGATGGGTCTTGGTCTGCACCATCTGCCATACTGTCAATGGGCTTGGGATGGGGAGCACAGGTCAGCTGGCAGCATTCCACAATTTTCATTTTCAATAGAAAATTACTTCGTGTTTAATAATATATACATGTATTTTAGTGTCGATAGTTGGGCAAGTGTTTTTATATCAAATATAAAGACTAGTGTTAGGCTTTCCCTGAGAAAAAGTGATAAGCATAAACTGTTTCTATTTAAGCTAATCTGAGGAAGCTTTAAGTTTTATTGGTGTATTCTACAGATTGGGGGTGAACTCACTGACTTCATCATTGTACTCCATGATTATGAAGCTGTCAAAACATTCTGTAGCCGGATGCATTTTTCTCTTGGGGCTGGCTTGAGTGCTGCAGCCGGACCTGTAGGGAGAGTAGTGGAGGCTGATCTTCGAGCTGGAGATAGGGGGTCTGGGATGTGTTACACTTACAGTTGCAGCAAAGGTAAACATCAATATAACTTTGACATTCTTGCATCCTACTTCTTCAATCGTTCTATGATCCTATATGTGTTTCATTTTAAGGAACTTGACGACCTGGTCTGTCTTTATCTGGTGAAGTGTACATCAATTTAGTTAATACTACAGCTGTTGAATTGGAGCAGACAGAAACTTACATATGCAAGACATTAGATGTGAACACCCACATTTCTCAAACAGATAACCATTTACTAGAATAAAACAGATTTTTCTCCATTTGTCTAGGTGTGCTTAGAAATAGGTGACCCTAGCCGATGATCATTGTTTCAAAGTCTTTTTGACCTTATGTATTTTTTGAAAAATATTATTTTGTATCTTTTTAAGAAGATAAAGGCCAACTCTGGAGTTGAAGTTGACCACATATAAATGGGATAAAAACCTTTGGAGGGAGAAAAAGATAGCCGTGAACCACATATAAATGGGATAAAAGGCTTTGGAGGGAGAAAAGGATATCCATGATTCTTTATTTCAAGCTTAAAGAGCATTGGCTGTTCTGTATGGATGGGTGGATGCTCCATGAATGGTTGTTATCAATTACTAGCATTTTTTTCTGGTTATATGGAAATTAAATTTATAAGTTACTGATTTTAAAGAGCATGACCTTGTATATAACTTCAGATATCATAGATGGCATATGAGCACACAGGGCTGCCAAGGATGAGGAATCCTAATAGTTGGGAATAAAACTTTTAAAGAAGTATAAAACTTACCTCGTATAATGTATGGCGATGTACATCAACTTGCCTTATGTTGCAAAGCTTGTTGCAATAACTTTTTATTTAAGGTAAATATCTGTAATTGATTTTCTCTTTTCATCCAATTTTTTGTTCCAAAGAAATTTTAACATTAATAAATTTGCTCTAAGTTCTAAGAGACCATTCGTATACAGCTTCCCTCAGATGGGGTATATCAACTTTCCTTGTATTGCAAATCTTCATTTCTACCGTAATAATCTGTTTTGAGTTAAATTTTATTGGTCCTTACATAAAGAAATACATTTTCTTGGTTAATGTTATAACTGTTTAGGGAGATTTCTATTTACATTAAATTAAATCCTGTCCATCAGACTGATGATAAAAGGCATGATAAGGGCTGTCACAATAAAAACATCTGGTGAGGGTGGTGACATCCCATTTTAAGTGCCATTATGAGAGAAACAGAATAATATGCACTATTAGGATTTTATGGGCAGTAAGGTGTGAATTCATAAATTAAGTGTTAAAATTGTTCACATGCATGAAATAGAAGAAATTAACGTGGTATCCTTTGATCTGTCCAAAACTTTTAACCTTTTCCTGGATGTGAATTTGAAACAGGTGCATTTGTGGGCGTTTCACTGGAAAGCAACTTTGTTGCAACAAGGATGGACACAAATTTGCGTTTCTACGGTGATCCTTATCTCACAACAAATGACATTCTGCTTGGAATGGTTGACAGACCCAAGGCCGCCGAGCCGCTGTATTCAGCTCTGGATGATCTCTTCTCAAAGATAAGAAAGAGGCTTCTTGAGTAGGAACTGCCTCGGGCATTACTTCCCAATTATTTGTAAATAACCACTTCACCTCTTTACTGCCGCCTGTTCCATCCTTAAACATAATCATGAAAAGTGGGGTCGGCCGCAGCAGTACAGGTCCTAGAACATATTCAATTGAATGTACATAGCCATATTGTTGGAGTGTTCTTCGCTCGTTTGAACTGTAAATATTCATGTTCACTTATTGTGCTTATGTTACAAACATCGTTGAATAAAAATACCTAGCTCTAATATCTGTGGCCTTTGCCCCTCTATTTCGACTTTGGCATCTCTTTAGCGTAGTTAAGTTTAACGTGCTTGTGCCTGTCTCTCTCTCACTTCGCATCCTTGACACAGCGACAAGCGCTGGGCAGGTTTGCGCTTTTACGTGCCCGGAAACTCTGCAAATTATTCATTCTGTATATCTTTCTTCTGATAAGAACTGCGTTAAACATAACAGGGGTCCAGATAGATGATCCATTCATAGAAATTGAAGCTCGGTCAATCACCTATGTTCCTCGTATTAATTCTTGGACATTACAGTAGAATATGCATCTCGTTGTCTCGTATGCAAACATCAAATAAACTAACAGAAAAAGCAAGAAGAAAAACAATTCCTGTTCAACTTCTATACAATTCACGTTGCATGAGTCATATGTAAACAGCCAGGGAGCACTTTTTCGAGAAAGGTGGAAACGCAGAGAGCAGAGCCTGCGAAAACCCATAAAAACAGAAGCAGAGGAGGGTGAGCCGATCAGGGGTGTAAAACATGAAAATGCCCAATGGAACCATATAACCAGAAAAACTCAGGAGATATTTACCACCTTGTGATCTCTCGTGAAATTCATCCCTTTACTCAAAACTCTCCTGTAATCTACATCTATTTGACAGTCCAACGCAACCTGCAGAGAGCCAAAAAAACGAAGAAGCTCAGTTGTGGTACAAATTATGAAAGGACGTCAAGCATGCACAGAAGCAGCGAAATTAATTAAGGTGCAAGCAAGCAATGTACGTAATAACCTTGATGACAGGCAAGGTGAGACGCAGAAAGCAGAAACGAGCTCGGATGTCCCCTGCCACTTGAAACTCCAGCACAGGGTCCAACCCAGTAGCCATCCGAGTGAGGTTTACATTCTGCAGCACCAACTCCGTTTGCACGCTCACGTTCCTGCTGTGCGCAGGCTGGTAGAACTCGGGCACGCGAGCGACCCCCACGGGTAACCCCCCATACAAGAAATAGATCTCTGAAGGGCTGTACTTTATACCGACCTTATTGGGGTTCTCGGCCAGGAACGCCACCGAAACGACGGAAGAGACGTAGACGATCGAAGTAGGAGTCGAGTTTACGGCGAAGGAATTCACGCGCAGGGCTTGCAGAGAGAAAACAGGCTTTCTGGGCTTGAGGAAGAAGAGTACCAGGAAGAGAATTGCTCCGACGACGGCGACCCCGATGAGGAGAAACAAACAGAGGAAGTAACAGAATCTCTCCAAGGAGAAGAGCGGCGCTCGGTCTGCTGGACACTCGGGGCTCTGGTACTTTTTGCTGCTCTCGAATTGATCGCTGCTTTGCGGGTCATCCATGATTCCTCAAAACTGTGATTTGTGATCATGGTTTAGGAGTAATGAGGGGGAGCTGTGCGTGGAGGGAGAGGAATGTGTCCTTCTCCCCTGTTAGTAAGCGATGCAAAAGTGCGTTTTATTCCTTTCTTCAAGGACCTGGCTTAGATGTATCCTTGTAGGAGATGCTTGATTTTGTCAGCAAGTTACTTTTGCAGAAAGCTAAATCCATGACCCTTTGTAGAGTAATTTAGATATCTGGACCTTTAGTGTCACCATACCAGTGGTCGTCGCCTCCATGCATGAAGATCGATCAGCTGCAAAAGTTTTCTTCTTCTCGGAGCCTCTGGTTCTTGCTAGCAAATTAAAAGAGCTCTGCCTTTCTGATTCCTTGAAACTCGTGTTGAGGAGACGAGCACCGCCTTGCTTCTAGTAAAGTGAGATCAATTGAATGAGAGCTAGCTCTCCCATTTTGCGCTGTGTTCTTCTAAGAATCCAATACTTTGTGGAAAAAGCGTATGTTTCATCATAGAACTGTTGGTTTTAATACAAAGTGAAAATATTGCTTTTCACTCTGATAAATCACTCCATAAATATTGACAACATCATCAGTTTTTTACTACAAAAAACCATGATTTTCACTTGAATCCGTATTTTTTATGGAAGGCAATAGGTTACAAATTGCGATCGTATTAAATTAATTTAAAAAAAATAATCCCATTGAAAGTTAAATCAAAGAGTTCTAGATAAGGTGATTAATAGGAAAATGATAATTTTAGTTTCTCATAGTTGTTTAGGTCATCCCTCATATAAAATGTGTTGTTAATTTTGATTTAATCTAATTAGATCTTCGTTCTTACTTAGTCTGGTTCACTATAATCAATACAACTAAAGCATTACATTTTTTTTTCATATAGAAATATTAAATATATCTAAAAGTATAAAGTATAATATGCAATGGTTGAACCATTGGTCCAATCCGGTCTAACTTGGTTCGACAAAACCGGAAATACTATAGTTTTGATCAATGTTTTAAAAACCGAACTGGCCATCAAACCGGCAGTATGTTCGGTTTTGGTCGAACCTAGTTAGACCGGGTTGGACCAATGGTTCAACTATTGAATATTATCCTCTATACTTTATAAATATATTATATTTCTATAGGTAAAAAGACAAAATTAATGCTGATTATAGTGAACCGGGCTGAATCAATAAGAACCGAATTAGTCGTCTCTGGTTCTAGTTCAACCGGGTTGGACCGGCTGGTCCGATTCGGTTTTTAAAACAGTGGTTTTGATAGCCGTTTCAGTTTTTAAAACATTGGCAATAACCATAATTATGATTATTTCATTATTATTGAAATCAGAATTACGGGTTACTATAAGAGTGAAGCAGTATTTTAAAAACCGAACCGGTCATCCAGTTGGCATTATGTCCGGTTTTAGTTAAACCTGGTCACACTGGGTTGAACCATTGAATATTATACAGTACTATACTTTATATATATTTAGTATTTTTATTAAAAAAGTAAAAATAATACTTGTTACAGTGAACCGAGCCGAGTCAATAAGAATAGAATTAGCCTCCGATTCTGGTTCAACCGAGTCGGACCGGTCTGTTCGATTCGGTTTTTAAAACATTGGAATGTAGTAATGAACCGTTTAGCTGTGTCGAACCCACCAGTTCGGTCTGGTTTTGGTAACTTCGCTAGTCATCTCTCGCCTCGGTCCAGCAGCGTGGGTAGTTTCGTCCTATTAGGTTTATCTTTTCTGAAATCCCAAAACCCTAGCACTTCAAACTACAACTACAAATACTTCTCGCCATTTCGTGTCTTCCTTTCGCCCGGGAGCCCTGCAAGCTTTGCTGCTGAAATTTTCGACAAGGGGCAAGATGGTATGCTCACGACTGCATCGGCTTCCTTCTCTTTTCTGAGTTTTTGTATATTTTCTACATGATTTGATTCGGGGGTTCTGTTTCTTCAGGGTATCGACCTCGTGGCCGGCGGGAAGTCGAAGAAGACGAAGCGTACTGCTCCGAAATCCGACGATATCTATCTTAAGCTTCTCGTGAAGGTTGGGAACATCAGTTTTATTTTTTTTTTTTTTTTTTTTTTTTTTTGTGAAAGATCATTTCATTATTATTGATTTGCTCTGCTTGTTTTGTGCTGAATTGGTGGAGTTTTACTTGATCTACTGTCTTTCTTTGTAGGTTGCTTTTCACTATGATGCTTCGATGCTTTAATCTTTTCCTGCATTTTTTCATTTATGTCACGTTCTTTTTTCCTCAGTTATGTTATTTAAGTTGTTTGCTCGTTGGTCTTTGTGATAAGATTCAATTGTTTTTGTCGTGATATTCAAATGTATTTGTCTTGGATTTAGAAATCTGGGAAAGATCTACTCATATTCAGGCTCTTTTATAAGTCACTGTTGTCGGGGGTTTTTTCCTGCCTCTAGTGGATTTTGTAGGGTTTTTTTTTTGTAACTCCAAGTTATGTTATGTCAAGTTTATGAGATTGCTCTAAATTTTGTCAAAGACTGGGTTCGCAGTTTTCATCTGAAAACTTTGCTTTTTCTGTCTTTGAACTCCCCTTCTTTTTGGTGTACATAGTTATCTCAGAATTTTGGTACTCTTGCATTTTTAGTAAACATCCATTTGTTATATCTTGACGATAATTTGAATAATAGTTTTGAATCTTACTTGTTATCAGTGGTTGTCTGGGATTCTTATTCTTTTACACTCCTAGAGATTTAATTATGCAATTATGTTTCCTGTTTTTGTACAATGTTCTTTACCAAAAACAAAGTCCAGTAAAGATGCTGTTGCTCTTGCTTCTCTTGGATGTGAGTTTCATACATGATTATTTGTTCTGCTGCAGCTTTACAGGTTCTTGGTTAGAAGGACAGGAAGTAACTTCAATGCTGTTATTTTGAAGAGACTGTTTATGAGTAAGGTCAACAAGCCACCATTGTCACTCTCGAGGTTGATTCGGTTCATGGACGGAAAGGTGCATTTCTCTTGCTTTGACTACTTAAGTTTGTTGACATTGGATCATACTAAAAAAATTGTGTACTTTTTTGTGGTTATTCAGCAATTGTCCTGTTTGTACAGTGTTATGATCATTGTATTAAAATCATAGCATTTCATAAATGTGGTTTGAGAGCTGTGCTAGTTTACAGATTAAGCTTTTTTGACATATATTAATTTTATGTTGAGTTATGATATTTTGATGTTGTAAATAATGGCAAGTATTCTGAAGCATGAAAAATAATTGTTTAATATAAGCCAAACTAGCAATTAGTTTTAAAGAAAGAAACTGATGAAGATAATCAGTGTGCGAACTAGCAATTAGTTTGGCAATCCTGAGTGTGTGATGGAGTTGTTCTTAGATGTAATCTTGTTTATTCTTTTGAACATGATAGTCCTTGATTAAGTTTCAAGTAATTGTATAATATAATCATGGAAAATATTTTAGAAAAAATAAAAGCATGGAAAGTAGGACTTGTATGTTGAGTCGTCTCTTGGAGTTGCTGCAGTTACCAGTTTCCTGGTATTAAAGGATAATCCTTGTAAAGCAGATATTTTGTTCAATGCGCTTCTTACTGGTGTGCTAATTTTTTGGTGTTTTGCAGGGAGATAAGATTGCAGTGGTTGTTGGTTGCGTAACTGATGATACACGAGTGTATGAGGTCCCTGCTATGAAAGTGACAGCTCTTAGGTTTACAGAGAGGGCTAGAGCTCGGATTCTGAACGCAGGTGGTGAATGTTTGACTTTCGATCAACTTGCTCTCAGAGCACCCTTGGGCCAAAACACGGTACGTGCAAGTCTATTTTATACCTGCATGTATTGTGCTGGCACTATAGAGATGTTATGTAATAGCCAGTTCCTCTCACTAGATAAGTTGTTGCCTTCTCTCATTTAGTGCTTATCTTTTTTCATCTTCGTTCGTGAGGACAGGTCCTTCTGAGAGGTCCGAAGAATTCCAGGGAGGCTGTCAAACATTTCGGCAAGGCACCGGGTGTTCCGGGGAGTGACACTAAACCCTATGTTCGTGCCAAGGGCAGGAAATTTGAGAGGGCTAGGGGTCGAAGAAATAGCCGTGGTTTTAGGGTGTAACCCCTTTTTTCTTCTCTTCTTTGTAGACTTGTTTACTAGGGCCATTTTTAAAATCAAGAATACAAGCAATCTATTTTCTTTCTGCAACATTTTTACTTGATATGTTCTTGTTGACGGGTAACTCTGATCGAATTCGTGGTGTTTTTATTCTGAAGCCGTACATTAATTATGTTCTCTTCATCTCTCTTTGTGTTAGTAGATTTACGTGATAAACGTTATACTAATTAAATTTGTTTTTGAATGGGTTTGGTGCATGGTAGGACAGGTTACTTTGTACTAATTATATATAGCAGGGATGGATTTTAGGAGTGTTATGGTTTAGTTTGTGTTCAAGTTTTTAGAAACCTAGGTCCTCTCTTATTATCGATTACATCTCACAATATTTTAAATGATTTTATCTTTTTTTTTTTTGTAATGAAGTAACTAATTATACAAAATACATATGGTATATAGGACCATCAACAATAGTAACATTCAAGTGGAGAGTATACTAGAGAAGCGAGCATTCAACAACAAAGAAAAAGAACATTTACAAAAAGATGCGACTTCCAGTAACTTACATCACCATAATTTCTTTAATATTTGCATTATATATGATTTTAGCCTCCCTTATAACACATGTATGTTTGCTTGTGGTGTAACTTTCTTTTAAATTTATATTACAGAAGCAAATTAAATCGAACCCTTATGTGGAAATATTAACTAAAAGTAAAGTAATAAATTTAATGCTTTAAATTTAATAAATTATTTAATTAAATATTATATACCATGTTTAATTTACATATGTTTAATATTTTTTTATAAGAAAAAATACAAAAATAATACTAGTTACAGGAATCAGGGGGTCGGACCAGTTGGTTTTAAAACACTGGTCTTAACCAAATATATATCTGATTTTTTTAATATAAAGTCAATCTAATAATTTCCCATCAAATATGTCAATATTTATATTTTTAACATATATTATATAATAAAAAAATTTCTAACTTTTTTTTTTTCTTTTTTTTGTTGCACGGGCCTTTCCAAAATATCTTTCCTAATTTATGATCGAATAAAATTTTCTATGACTTTATTATCTTATATAATTTATTAAAAAGATTAAAACATTCCTTTTCAGGTAGCTATATTTAATCCGTATCTTTGATCTGAGTTCGTTTTCTGAGATTTAATTGGCAATCGCGCCCTTAAATTCAGTTACACAAAGCTGAGCAGAGAGAGGAAGATAGAAATTTTAAGTAGCCATGTCCAGGTTCCTAACGCGCCGGATTAAGCAGACGCTTTCGCATCTCAATTGCTTCCGCAGTCCCCGCCCGAATTCAATCTCACCTCTATGTCCGGCGGAAAATTTCATCGACTCCGGCTCCGACGTCGTCGTGTTCAGCATCTGCGCCGAATCCGTATCGGCCCACCAAACGATCGCCACCGAGACCTGCTCCCACGCCTTTTGCAGCGATTGCGTAGGCAAGTACATCGCCTCCCATATCGAACAGAACTCTGTTCCCGTAAAATGCCCAGAAGTGTCTTGTACGTCACTGTTCGAACCCGATAGCTTCCACGGCTCCGTCGTCGTCCCTCCTCCCCTGTACGAACTATGGGGGAACCTGCTCTGCGAGGCCGCGGTTCGTGCCTCGAGGAAATTGTACTGTCCGTTTCGGGACTGCTCTGCCCTTTTGCTCGTCGAGGGATGCGAACGGGGATCAAATCGTGCTCTGAGACGAACCCGGTGCCCGCAATGCCACAGAGACTTCTGTGCCGAGTGTAAAGCTCCTTGGCACGAAGGAGAGAGCTGTTCGGAGCATCGGAACGGAATTGGGAACGATGACGATCGTAAGCTGGTTAGGCATGGGGAGAGGCAGTACTTGTGGAGGTGTCACAGGTGTCTTATTTTAGTCGAGGGGAGTCAGAGGTGTCCCAGGTGTCATATTTTCGTCGAGAGGAAAACGGATGCTAGGAAGTTAAGTGCAGGTAAAAGAAAGGGCTTTCTTTAAGGTTTAGGGTTTAGGGTTTAGGATTTTGGGTTTAAGGTTTAGGGTTTAAGGATTAGGGTTTAGGGTTGTTGCTAATTAGTGCGTTGAGATTGGCACGGTGGCACCTGTGCGTAATATTGTATGCACCAAAATGTGCATGTCCCACATTCGACAGATCAAGGAGTGACAATTCTCGAAGTAATTCGATGCAGCCCACCGCCAGGATCCCATTTCGTCGCGTTGTTAACACGGTGAGTCATCTCGCCGCATCACAGTCTCAGTGAATCATCGTCTAGTCAGCAACAACTCGGTGAGTCATCGCCCGCGTCGGCATGAGTCGAGATCTGATCAACCAATTCAAAAGTGAGGATAAAACACGGAAAGAGGTCACGATCCTCATTCGGGGGGATCTCAACGGGGAGCTCTGGTCTCCCTCCTCCCCTCTTCCCTCAACTTCACGGCGAAAGGGGATCATGATCCCCTTCCCGGTAAAATCTCTCAACAACTACATGCATTGGGCTACAAAAAGCCAGACGGTCCCTGTCCCAAGGGTTGGTTGGAAAAAAGGTGAAAAGTTAGAGAAATCACATTCGAAAGGCTCTCTGAACTCTCTCGTTCCCAAATCGAAGGTCCAAAGCTCCCTTCACCGAGAAGAGTTCCTCATGCACAGAGGTTCTTTCATCGCAAAGAAGTCAACATCTGCAGTTCGTCGTTCTACAGCTCGACCAGAAGCAATTCTACACCTTCGCCGGCATCGTCACAAGTCGAAACACATGGAACACAAATACTTCCGTCCGACCGACAAAAGCCACACAAGATCGTGTACACCCGTTTCTGTAACTCGAAGTCTCGACGACGACTCGCCAGAAGCTTTAACTTCACCAAAAACACACGGAGATCGAATCAGAGGAAGCCTAGGAGAGTGAACTCGCATTCCTTGATATTTACAACACACCCTGTAACAAATTTACTCTAAAGTAATTGAAAACTTCTCTCGGTCGCGCCTCTTCGCGGACCGGCGGATTTTCGGTGAAACAGATTTGGCACGCCCGGTGGGACCTTTCCTACCTCTCATCTCCTTCTCCGTCCAACAAAAAAAAAATATCTCCAACCTCAGCCATGGCCAGCAACGCCAACAACGGCAACAACAACAACAACAACAACAACAGGGGTAAACAAACTGCCTCCTCGAGCTCTGCCCAACCGCGCCCCGCCGCGACCGCAGGTTCAACTATTGGAACTCGCGGATCTGTTGCCGCATCGCCGACCAACGTTCGCGTTCCTACCTCACCACCACCGGCCACTCGCCCAGTGACGAGAGCTATGGCTACGAATTTGTCTGCTGGACAAGCTCCTTTCATGCGCGACGCGCGCCGTCCAAGCGCCTTATTCGTGCCACAGGCTACCGCGGCCTCCAATAAACCAGCCACGGTCGCCGCCAAACTGCTGCCAGCGATAGCCAAGCCAACATACCTAGCTGTCGCTGCATCTCCTCATCCTCGCAGCCCGACTGCCAGTCCGACGCAGTCGCCGCCGTCACGGAGAAGCTCTATTGTTCCCACCTTGGTACAGCAATACGAGCAAAGCGGGGGCATCTCCTCTCTCCCTGCGACCAGACCACACTCTGTGTCGGCTTCCTCCGTACAGAGAACATCGGCGACAGACAACTCGCCGGTTATGCTGGTCTCACATGACCTCCTGGCCGCACTCAATGCAGCAGCTGGTCCACCACCAATCCGTTCACCTCGCCGACAAACAACGGCGACCTCCCCTACCGCCACATCGCCCATTCCATCTTGCCGATTCTCACCGGCGGCTGTCACTACAAGTCAGTCGTCGCCCAGAGCCACCTTCCGCAATCAACCTGCGACTGGTCCTTCTGATCGGTCCCCCACAACAACCACCTCTCCAATGAAGTCACCAACGAAGGCTTCATATCTTCAACCTGCGTCGAGAACAACTACCCCGACGCAAACTGTCAAGATGGCGCGATGGCGACTTCGGCCAAAACTATTGAAGAACAGCTGGTGGTCGAGATGCGGGCTGCAATAAAGGAGCAAAGCGAACAGCTGCGCGATAAAGATGCGCAGCTTTGCGCCCGTGATGCTCAACTAGCAGCTCGCAATGATCAAATTCGCGGTTGTTTGAACGGCTCGAAATGGGCACAACCACCAATAACACCGGTGGCGTCTCTCAAGAAGTCGACCGAAATCGGCCGACTACCGGTGCCTCAGCCGAAGCCGGGCGAGAAGACTCTTCCTCCGACGACGAAGCTGCCGCCCGCCGGCTCCGGTGGCCATCCGCAGAAGCCGACCTGAAGTGGATCCGTCTCGCTCTCACACTTGACTCCATTACAGAGCTCATCAACCGTGCAAGATTAAAAAGCGGTGCCGACGCGACCACAAATCAGTCGCCTACATGAGACCGTACACACAGAGGATCCAGAATATTCCAATGCCAATCGGCTATCACCCTCCCAAGTTTCAACAATTTAATGGCGACGGCCACCCAAAGCAGCATGTCGCACATTTCATCGAAACTTGCAACAACGCCGGCACAGACGGCGACCTATTGGTCAAGCAATTCGGCCGATCGCTGAAGGGATGCCTTCGATTGGTATATCGAGCTGCCTCAAGAGTCTATTGACAGTTGGGAGCAATTGGAGAGCGAATTCCTCAGCCGATTCTACAGTACTCGGCGTACTGTAACACTAGTCGAGATTGCCAATCTAAAACAGAAGAAGGGCGAAAAAGTGGTCGACTACATCAACCGATGGAGGAACCTGAGCTTAAATTGCAAAGAAAGCTCAAATCTATCGCTCGAAGCCGAAATAGAAATGTGCTCACGGGGAATGCGATGGAACCTCCTCTGCTACATACAGAGCCGAAGGCCGAAAGATTTCCAAGAGCTCGCAACAGAAGCCCACAATATGGAAAACCTGATAGAAGAACGAGGAGAAGAAGGATCCTCTTCCGCCGACCCTCGCAAAAAGGGGAAGGCACCCGCTGCGACTGCATCCAAAGAACCGAAAGAGAAATCAAAATCCTCTTTCGCGACAAATACTGTCGAGCCAATCAAGGTCGGCAGTAAGGTCAAGCAGACTTACCTCCCACGACAATTGATGGGAGGTTTCAAGAAGCTGACACTGGAAGAACGACAGGCAAAGACATATCCCTTTGCCGACGCCGACGTCCCCATCATGCTCGATCAGCTGCTCGACAACCAATTATTGAGGCTGCCAGAAATCAAAAGACCTGGCGACCAATCCAAAAGCAAAGATCCCAATTTTTGCAAATACCATCGACTGGTTGGGCACTCGAATTTAAAAAAAATGTTTCGCCTTGAAGGATCGCATCATGGAGCTAGCGGCGCAAGGTCGTATTGAAATTGAAGGAGCTGAAAACACAGCCTCCTCATATGCCATCTCCATCCGAAAGCGAGCCGAATCAGCTAACTCGCCAAACAAGAAGCAGGCCACGAAGAAGGAGTACCGACCAAAGCCGGTTCCTCCAGCCGACCTCATAACAAAGGCGACCACGGCTAAGGTCGCACAAAACCGCACCCCCGTGAACAAGCCGCAGCCGACGCCAGGGTGGATCTTGGTCACCGGAGAAAGAAGCCTATTCGAGAAATCGAACCGGGGCACTGGCGACCATCAAAACAAAAGCAAAGCTGCCAAACAAAAGAGCCGCAAACGCCAAAGAAAAGCTCCTAGGACTGGACGCCCGGGGGCAAACAAAAGAAAAGAAGACCCGCCACATTGGCGGAGTTCTTCCCGGCGAGTTCTTCGCCGCCCTGCAATGGTGGCGACCTGCTCAACAGCTCCTCCCCGAAAGCAAACAACAGCAAAAAGAGAAGGGCAAAAGACCTGTCGTCGAATGCGACGACCTCGAGACGCCGCTCAAACAAATTTCACATCTCAACAAAATAGAAGATGATCTCGATTTGGACATCAGGTCCAGACAAGCCATAATCCGAGTCTTCGACAAACCAGAGGAACTCAAAGCTGAGCTCGAGTCGCTGCTGATGAGAAAGCACGACGTGCCGAAAGTCGGGTTAACCCCTCCTTTTCGAAAAGAAGAGGAAGATGCCTACACCAAAGCGCATCTCGCGAAGTCGGAGTAAGCATTGGTCGTCACATGCCCGCCCTGCATTACATTCAGAGAAGAAGACGCACAATTGGGGTCAAAGAATCACAACAGACCGTTGTTCGTCTCTGGCTACATCAAGGATCATAAAATCAACCGTATCCTCATCGACTGTGGATCTGCAGTCAACATTCTGCCCAAAAATATTGGTCTCTCTGCTGGCGACCTTTCTCCAAGTTCTCTCCTCATTCAAGGCTTCAACCAAGAGGGCCAGAGAACGCTCGGTATGACGAACCTGAAGCTGCACATCGGGGATATGGTAGCCGACACGCCCCTTCAAGTCATCGACTCTAGGACGTCCTACAATTTGCTCCTGGGTCGACCATGGCTTCATTCAAACGGAGTCGTACCATCCACACTGCACCAATGCTTCAAGTATTGGGAAAACGGCGAGCAGAAAACGGTGTATGCCGACGAAAGCCCATTCACAGAAGCAGAGGCATCGTTCGCAGATGCTAAATTCTATCTGACAACCAGACCGACAGTCAAATTGTCACCTTGGTCGAACCAAGCAGCGAACGCTAAAGGTACCCCGACGCAGGTTGCATCGTCCAAACAACCGGTGCAAGATGTAACACTAAAACAGTCGTCGCAGCTAGCCAAACCACAGACTTCGACGCAAGTTGCATCTCCCAAACAGACCACGACGCAAGTCGTATCTCCACCACAGCCAGCACACAATCATAAATCGGCCACAGTCACGCCTACATCAAATCGGCGCAACATGCCCATCTTGCGATACATTCCACAGTCGCAAAGGAAGAAGGGAGAGGCCCCCCTGGTCGCCTGCAACAAAATCCAGCCGACCCCGTTGCCAGAAAAGGTCACGCTTCCTCTACCAAAACTAGAGGAAAGAAGTATCGTGAAGCGGCTGCCGAACCAACAACAGTTGCTGTCCACACGCTCAAATGAAGGCTTCGACCCAAATGCCTACCGGTTGATGGTCAGAGCAGGGGGCAATCTTACAAAAGACGAGATTCACGCCAAGCCTCCTGTGACTTTACCCGTCTTCACTCCAGAGCAGGAGAAGCTAAAGAACGAAGGGCATCGCATCAGTCAAGGTCGCCTGGGCCTTGGCTATGAAAAGCCAAAGCCAATCAAGATCTATACAGCCCAAAGGAAGCCGGTAAAGATAACCCGAAAATCATCGGCAGACGTGTACCAAGTCTCAGTTGGCCAAATCCCAACAGAGGAACAGGATACTTCAAAACCGGTGATTATTTACACAAAAGCAGCCATCAATCGACGTCAACCAAAGAAAGACGGCGAGCCAGTCATCATCTATACTTTGAAAGCAGCCCTCGCACGAGCTCGCGCATACAACTCGGTAATGGTGAATCACATCTCCGTCACCGACGACGAACAAGATGATGAGGAATTTGTTTTGAAGGAGGCTCCGGCTGAATTCGAAGAAGGAGGCCAGTCAACCGTCGATGAATTAAAGAAAGTCGACTTGGGCACAGCAGAAGACCCCAGGCCGACATTCCTCAGTGCTTCACCGACGGCCGATGAAGAGGTCGAATATATGGCCCCCGCTTCGCGAATATCGCGACATCTTTGCCTGGAACTACACGAGAGATGCCTGGCCTCGACCAGCGAAAGTGGCAGTCCACAAGTTGGCGGTTCATCCCTCTCGTTCGACCGGTGAAGCAATCGCGAACGACGATTCCGGCCAGAACTAGTGCCAGAAATTGAAAAGGAGGTCGACAAGTTGATCGCAACAAATTTCATCGGGGAGGTGAAGTACCCGCCCTGGATTGCAAACATCGCCCCGGTCAAGAAAAAGACTGGCCAAATTGGTTTACGCCGACTTTTCGTGACCTGAACAAAGCGTGCCGAAGGATGACTTCCCTCTACCAATTACCGAGCTCATGGTTGATGCGACAACAGGTCATGAGGCTCTATCTTTCATGGACGGGTCCTCGGCTACAACCAAATTCGGATGGACCCAAAAGATGAAGAACTCACCACTTTCCGCACCCCCAAAGGCATCTTCTGCTACAAAGTTATGCCGTTCGGACTCAAAAATGCCGGCGCGACATATCAAAGAGCGATGCAAAACATCTTCGACGACTTCCTCCATAAGCGAGTCGAATGTTACGTCGACGACTTGGTGGTGAAAACAAAGCAGAGAGCCGACCATCTTCTCGACCTCCGAGCAGTGTTTGAGAGACTGCGACGGTTTCAGCTCAAAATGAATCCGTTGAAGTGTGCTTTCGGCGTCACCTCCGGCAAATTCTTGGGATTCCTCGTCCACCACAGAGGAATTGAAATAGACCAGTCGAAAATCGATGCCATTCAAAAGATGTCGGAGCCCAAAAACGTCTCTGAGCTCAAAAGCTTCCAAGGTCACCTGGCGTACATCCGCCGCTTCATTTCGAACCTTGCTGGGAGGTGCCAGCCTTTCAGCCGGCTGCTGAAGAAGGGTACACCGTTCGAGTGGGACGATGCATGTCGGAACGCCTTTAACAACATAAAGGCATATCTCACCAAGCCACCAGTGCTTTCGTAGCCCGATCGTCGACAAACCACCGCTGCTGTACATCGCAGCAGCGTGAGAGAAGTCGGTGGGAGCTCTTTTGGCTCAATGTGATGAGGACAACAAAGAACGTTCTCTCTACTACCTTAGCCGAACATTGGTGGGGGCCGAGCTCAACTATACACCGATTGAGAAGACTTGTCCGGCTCTCATATTCGCAGTTCAAAAGCTTCGGCACTACCTCCGGGCGATTCGACTAATCTCATTTCGCGACCTGATCCGTTTGAAGTACATTATGTCACGACCAATTCTCTCTGGTCGATTGGCAAAATGGCGCTGCTTCTCTCGAATTTGAGATCAACCGTTCAAGAACGAGCTATCAAAGGTCAAGCTCTTGCTAATTTCTTGGCCGACCACCCGGTGCGGCGAATGGGAGTTAACCGAGGAATTCCCAGACGAAGAAATATTCCTGGTCGGTACTTCCCCTTGGGAGATGTATTTTGACGGCGCCAAGACGAAGAAATGGAGCTGGGCTGGAGTCCTTTTCGTGTCTCCAAAGAAGGATCTTGCCCGTATTCGTTCGTGCTATCCCACATCTGTTCGAACAATGAAGCGAGTATCAAGCCATCCTCACGGGACTCGGTATAGCGGTCGAGATGCAACCGCCGCAATTAAATATCTACGGCGACTTCGGCTTTGGTCATCAAGCAATTGTCGGGGAGAGTTCAAAGTCAAGAAAATTGAGCTCGAACCTCTTTGGAGATATGCCGGTGAACTTCTGGCCCAAATCCGGAAGTTTCACTCCACTATGTCCCCTCGCCCGAGAATGGGCCAGCCGACGCATTAGCCGGCATTGCCGCCAGCTTAGCACGCCTCGACGAACGGCCAAACCAAGTTCCCATTTGTGAACGTTGGGTCATCCCTCCACCACTCGAGGAAGAAAAATAAGGAGAGCAAGCAGAGGAGACGAAGAATCTCTCCCTATCTCGGCTACCCAAAACCAGACCGAGGACTGGCGCAAGCCTATCATCAACTTCCTTCGTCCACAAGTACACTCCCGGTCGACCCTACGAGCGAGTCCAAATTGTCGGACAGCTCCGGGTGCGTTTTCATCAACGACATACTCTACAGAAGGTCATAACGAAGGTCTGCTCCTTATTTGTCTTTCAAAAGAAGAAGGACTGCAAGTGCTGAAAGAAACACATGGTGGGATCTACGGCGCACATCAAGCTGGCCCAAAGCTCCACCTACAGGTCAAAAGACTTCGGCTACTATTGGCCAACTATGCTCGGGGGCGCCATCGAAATGGCTCGAACACGCAAACCGTGCCAACTCCATGCCGATTACATACATCAACCACGGTGCCGCTTCACCCAACAGCCGCTTCCTGGCCATTCGAAGCTTGGGGTATGGATATCATCGGCCCTATCACTCCTAAGTCCGACTCTGAACGGCAATACATCTTGGCTGCCACCGACTTTTTCTCCAAATGGGCCGAAGCTGCAGCCTACCGAGAGGTCAAAGCCACCACCGTCGCCGACTTTATCCGAACACAAATCATATATAGATATGGAGTTCCACGGTATATCGTGACGGACAACGGCACACCCTTCAGGAATAAAGTCATGGACCGCTTCTGCGAAAAATTTTGCATACAACAGCGGATGTCGTCGGCTTACAACCCGGCAGCCAATGGACTCGCAGAGGCCTTCAATAAGACACTCTGTAAAATTCTGAAGAAAACGGTCGGCACCCACAAAAGGAGCTGGGACGAAAAGCTTCCCGAAGCTTTATGGGCATACAGAACGACGGCCAGAACGCCTACCCAGTCGACTCCATACTCGCTGGTTTATGGCTCCGAGGCGGTGCTCCCTCTCGAAGTACAACTCCCTTCCCGACGATAGCGTAAAGAGAAGGACCGACGACGGAGGAATGTGCCCAATTGAGGCTCGCCGAACTTGAGTCTCGATGAACAACGGCTCGAGGCACAACAACGCGTCTCGAATGCTATCAGTCCCGCATGACCAGAGCCTTCAACAAAAAGGTACGACTCAGGTCATTCCAGAAAGGCGATCTCGTGCTCGCAGTAAGACGACCGATGCTTTTCACCAGCAAAACCGGGGGCAAATTCGCCCCAAAGTGGGAAGGACCTTACGTGGTGCAAGAGGCCTATACCAATGGCGCCTATAAGCTCGTCACTGCAAACGGGTCGGAGCTGCCAATAACGAACGGTAAATTTCTCAAACGATTTTACCCATGAAAAGGGCAGCAGAAAAAAATGTGCGAAAAGGAAAAGTAGTCGACGAATAAAGGAGAGTACTTCTCATAAAAAATCAAATGGGAATATTCTCAGCCTCACAAAACATAGACGAGGCAAACAAAAAAAATGCAAAGGAAAGAAAGAGTGATATGGCCTCAAAGTCGCGGAAGCTTGAAACTGGTAAGTTGGCCCTTCAAACGGATCACCTCAGCCTGGGCGTCGGCTAGCTCATGCCCCTCTTGCTCGCTAAAGGTAGGCTGAGCTCTAACCTCGGCTAAACGTCGACGAATAGTGGCAGCCTCTTCATCTTTGGCATCAAGCTGTCTCCTATCGGTCGCAAGTTGCGCATCTAAAGAGTCAAGTCGAGCTGAAACCCTAGTAAGCTGCTCGCGAAGCCGCTTCTGTTCCTCTTCGGCAGCCTGCCTAGCCGCCCGATTCTGGTCGACACTAGCGGACAGTCGGTCACGACTGCTGGTCACACGTCGCTCAGCGGCCGGTAAGTTCAGCCCTCGCAACTTGGCGTTCTTCTAGACTGAGCTTCCCTTCCAGCGAACAGCGCAAATGCTGAAGTCGAGCCGCCCCGGATGCGAACTCCTCAACCCAATGCCCCAATATAGAGGTGTTGATGCCTACCTCAATCAGCTTCTCAAGGCAGACGAAGGCATCCTCCACCAATTCGGGTGAACTCGGATCGCTGGCTGGTAAGAGGTCCGTCTGGATGAAGTCCTCCCACAACCCCAAAGCCGCCCTCTGAAGCCTTAGAGTCGTCCTCGCTGATGGACGTCTCGAGGACCCCTGCAGAAATAGAGGCTATGAGTTCGAGGGAGAAAAGACAAACAAACATATATACGAAAAGAAGAAAAGGAAATCATGACTCACCGACAAAGACTTCGAAGAGGTTGAATGATCGCTGCCAGGCGGATGAAGGGCTGATGACGGCTCTCCACCATTCGAAGACAAAGACACAATAGAAGGCTGGATCACGGTGACTGGAGTCGCTGGAATAGGACGAGAGGTACTGGGGGCATCAGGCTGAATACCCCCGACGACCACTTGGCTCAAGCCGGCAATAGTGACTCCATCCACAGTTGCATCTGCTTCGGTCTGAGGGGAGGCACCATCTGCAACCACTGTAGTATCGTCCTCCACTTCATCGAGTATAGGATCAGCAGCAGATAGCGGACCCTTACGGAATCGCATTTTGGCGAGGTCTGCCAAAGAGATGTGATCTTCCTCGTCCAACATGGAGTGGTGAGGTAGCTCCAACCCAGAAAGGTCCAATGGCTCGTCCAAAGCCGGAGTAAGCTGAATCTCCCGCGAGTCAACCAACTGAGCTTCTCCAGTCGGCCCCTGAGACGGACCTGGAAGAAGAAGAGGAGTCGACACGGCCAAAGGTTCGGGCGGTTCCAACAGAAGAGCTGACGAGCTAGGGACATCGGACAAATCCTCGGATGGCTTAGCAACACCACTTCGACGACGCTTAATGAAGGGTGGGAGGAGCGAAAAAATCGGGGCTGGAGAGATGCCTTCCGCTTGGCTGGAGCCTTCTTCTTCTTCTCTGCTGAAGCTGGAATTGGAGACGCTAGCAAAGCTAGGACCACCGGCTTGGCCTCTTCCTCCCGGCACCGGCGGCTCCTTCAGCACTATACCTTTCGCCTTTGCCGCTTGGGTAACTTCTCCTTCACTACCTTCCGGACGAGGCTGTTTAGCCTTGGCTTTCCCCTTCTTGGCCTTAGCAGAGGCGGGGCGTGGTAGGGAGAGCCTCTGCGTCATCATCACTCAGCGCACGCAGCAACTCGGATTGAGATGCGGACACGTCGGTTTGAGCAAGGTTCTTCCACTCATGCTAAAAAAAAAGAAGAGGGTAGAAGTATGAAGGATATATCGGAGACAAAGAAAAGAAGCTAAAGGAAAAGAGACAGAAGTTCACATACCTCGAAAAGGGGGACTACGTGCTCGAGCCACGATTCCCTGAAGCTCAAAGTGACACTAGGGTCTGCGTCAGCACCCAGAAAAACTGGCACCTCAACATGGCCAAAAGGCCTTGCGACGCTGGTCCTCCACATCTCCAAAAGAGCCGAAAGAGACTCTGCCCTGCGCTGATCAGAAATAAGCACGCCAGGCAAATCCTGGCAAAAGCCAAACTGTCGAGCGAATATGTGAGGGCTGTACGGCTCAATAGCCAGAGTGTCGCGCTGCCGGTAAACCAAAGAAGTCGATCGAACACATAGAAAATAGTCCGATTCGATCGATGAAGCCACGCGACTCCTCGCGTCACGAAGAATGCCAGAAGGAAGAGCCTCGGCCGGATACCAAGTCTTGATCGAACTCTTCCAAAACAATGCACGGGCTTCGATCGGAGTAAACGTGGGCAGAGTTACGGGTTCGATACATCCACATGAGAGGGACGAGCCCTCGCTAGGATCTCGCGCCATGAGCACCCGGAAAACGCCGCGCCAACCAGGCACAAAGGAACGCCAAGCTATGCAACCCGGAGAGAAACTGTTGAGGCTCCGATAAAGATGTGCCAAAGCCGCCCCGGCCAAGCCTACTTTAGTTCCGCTCGCCATAAAACAGGCCATCTTGAAAGTATCCGGTCGCATAGCAAAACCCGCCATGGGGATCACACTGCGGCATAACCAAAGCGCTAAGAATGCTGCCAAGTAGACCTCATCTGCAAGGGCCTCAGATACGCCAAGTTCAAGGAGGACCTGATTTTGGATGGCCGAACGATCTCTGCTACGGGACTCCGTCATCTTGCTGCGATCAGTCCAAGGGTCAGAAGAAGGAACGACCCCTTCCTCGGTGCGAGAACCAGAAAGACGCCCAATCCGAAAAGGACACTGGCGGGACTTCTTCTTGTCTCGGGTTGCGCGACGACGGTAAATCGGTGAGAACGCCAGCAGATAAATATGGCACGCTCTCGGCAGCGGCAAAGCTTCGGACAACAAGTAAAGTCAGCCACCGTCGGCACCACTTCATCATAAATAGAGCCGAAGCGGGCAGCCCACAAAGGTGATGTAAATCCCACAAAGTAATCGAGAGCTCCCGTTTTGGTAAAAATTGTGTTTGTCGATGGGCACCACAGCTCCAGGAAAGCATGGATCACGCGTGAGTGGAACATTGATAAGTGAAAGCGGCGGCCGGATTGCAGTCAATATGCCCAGCCTAGCCAAGATCTCCGGGACAAGAAATGAACGATAGTGCAAGTCCATTGAAGTGAAAAGACACGTGAGCGGGGAAAAGGAACCGGTGTGGCGAGGGTGTGAATCGTCCCAAAGGCCAAACCGAGGACTATGAATCGATAACTTCGGGCGTTGTGTATGCGTGGCTAACTTGTGCAGAGGGCTCAACAGAACATTTCCCCAGCTTGATGCGAAGGAAAGGCCACTTGTCGCGTGAGAAGGTAACAAATCTGGTCGCCCTCGACTAACGGACGACTCCACAAGTCATGCACACTCGGGGAGCATGGGCGCTGCAGACACAACCGACCCCCAAATACCGATTCGCCCGTGAGGTAACAACATCGACTTCTCTTGTCCATTTGAATCTCTAACCCCAGAGGCAGCGGCGTCAGCAACACCATCGGATAGAACAGAGATATCCGCGAAGGTCAGACCGAGGAGGGTAACTGAAGCTGAGACAGTAGACATCTGCGGCAAAACAAACAAGTACGTCAATCACCCTTTCAAAAAAGATTCTTATGCATCCCCTGCGAAAAAAAAAAGAGAGCAGAGTCGCAAATAAAAACAAAAGAAGGGGAACCTGCGAAAAAAAAAAAAAATCGAAGTCGCAAGAAAAGAAAAATGGGGGGACGACAAAAAGAACAAGTCGTCAGTCAAAAAAAAAAACGGAGAAACAAAAAAAAAAGAGAGAGGGGGCAAACCGAAGAGGTATACCAATCCTTTTCGACAGTGCGATAAACAAGTCTCGTGCTCGGCGACCGAGCCGAGTACGATCAAAATGGAGCACATCTTCAAATTCGCAGCCAACTACAAGGCTGGCCGCAGTAAAAAAAAAAGGGAGCACCCGACGACCGAGTCGGGTGAGACCAAAACAACAACACTGTTCTCGATGGCCCAAATCGAGAGCAGTCCCAAAGTCTCGCGGCCACCAAACTGGAGGCGAACAGAACAGAGTTCTCCAGTGCTTGACGATCAAGTCAGGCGCGCCAAAACAGAGAATTCTGCATCTAACTCTGACTGCATACCCGATCCTAGTGCCGGACGACCGAGTTGGACAGGAAAGGGATATTGCGAAACAAAAATGCCCGGCGACCAGGCCAGGCGCAACTCAACTCATTGCGACCAAATCCAACAGTTGGCCGCGACCAAAACAGCGCCCAACACCAAAACAGGCGTGAAGAAGAGTGCAAAAACACTACCCGACGACCAAGTCGGGTGCTGCACTTCACACTCTGCGGCCGGCGACCAAGCGGCCGGACGCGAACCAACGAAAACAGGCTCACACCCGGCGACCGAGCCAGGTGCACCAACGCTGGAATTCAGCCCCCTAGCGACTTAGCCAAGCTCAGCCGAACCAAAGCCTCGACACTCGGTAACTACAACAAACGCCCAACCTCCCGGCGACCGAGCCGACCGCAATCAAATGGCGCCAGTGCGTAACTCATTCCAAAAAAAAAAAGAGAAAAAGCAGCGACAAAAGAAGCGGTCGCTAAACAAGAAAAGGTCAGCGAAAAAGAAGCCGTGATAAAAAAAAAAAAAAAAAAGGGCTACGACAAAAAAAAGCGGTCGTAAGAAAAAAAAGGTCAACATAACTTCGCGACCGGCTGACCCTTGCCCGGCTGCAACCTCAACTCAATTCGCGACCGGCGACCCTTGCCATTTGCGACCTCAACTCAATTCGCACCCGGTGACCCCAGGCGACCCTTTGCGGTGCGACCTCAACTCAATTCGCACCCGGCGACCCTTGCGGCCTGCGACCTCAACTCAATTCGCACCGGCTGACCCTTGCCATTTTGCTACCTCAACTCAATTTGCACCCGGCGACCTCTGCCGGCCGGCGACTCAACACAACTTCGCACCCGGCGACCATTGCCGGCTGCAACCTTGCATTAGCAATCAACTCTGGGGAATGCGACCGACCAGGGCGCTAATTGTACTTTCGACAACCAAAGCGGGTATGCTAAGCCAGACAGATCGCTCTCTGGCGACCAAGCCGGATCAACCCACGAAATTTCAGCACTGGCGACAGAGCCAGCGCCACACAAAATCACAGCTTGGTAAAAACTGTCGATTTGTCACAACAGACAAATTGACAAATACTTAGACCGCGAAGACGTAAAAAAAAAGAAAATTCAAAAAAAAAAAAAAAAAAAAAGGAGAATTCGAAAAAAAAAAGGAGAAAATGAGAGACTGAGGGAGGAGTCGAAAATGAGAAGAGAGAAAAAGAGGAAGAAAAAGGAAGATGAGAAGACAAAAAAAAAAAAAAAAAAAGTGGGGAAACCTGGCTTACTCGAAGTCAACTGAGCCCCGCCAGAGAAATTTTTTTTTTTTTTTTTTATAGTACCTTTGAATCGGATTCGTAGAAAACTCTGACACAAGCCCGAGGGATCAGAGAAGATAGCAGACAACCACGAGCAGCCTCCCAAAGTCGCAGACAAAAAATAGTCAGTTCAAAGACTGTCTCCAAGAACACAAAGAAAGTGAGTACATGATCGATGAAAATGCCAAACCACAGAATCTCAAATCGTGGATTGACAAGAAAAAAATAGTCGTCACAGATGGTCAAGAAGAAAAGGAGGATTTTTTAGAGCAGATTCACAGGAGAAGCTAAGGAAAGTCAATGAGTTCCTCGATGGGGGATTAATTGACTTAAGTTATCAAAGAAGGGAATTAGGGCGGGACCCACATCCCTTAATGGAGGAGGCAAGATTTGGGAAAACCCTAGGTCAGCCAATCCAATTGGGGGCGGGACCCACAATCATCAAAATAAAGAGAGGCGACTGGAAAACCTAGGTGGGTGAAACTATTGAGGTGGGGCCACGGCAAAACCCCCGATTCCCCCTCCTTTTCCCTTCGCCCCCCACTTTTCCCTTCCTCTCTCCCTCCCTTCTGCTTTTCCCCTCTTCAATTCCTCTCCCGTTCTCCTCCTCTCCCCTTCCCTTCTCCTCTCCTCTCTCCTTTCTCCTCCCCTCTCTTATTCTCCCCCTCTCCCTCTCCCTCCTCCCTCTCCGCCCCCCCATCGTCCCTCCCTATCAATCTTCCTCTCGTAACTCCCTGCTTCCCTTTTCTCATCCTCCTTGGGCCGGTGATGGGTTCGTTCATCCTTCCTATCTTTCAACTTTTTCAGTTCCTCTCCTTCTCTCCCCAAGATTCTCCTCCTTTCTCTCATTGCTTAGAGCTTCCCTCCTTTCGGGTTAAGCCGCCTCTCTCCTTCGGTTCCAGTTCTTCCCCTTTCTCTTTTCCTCCTCTTCCGGTTCTCTCTCCTTCCTTCAGTCCCTGTTTCTTTCTAGCCTTCTTTCTCTCTCCCTCCTCTCCGGGTTCTTCTTCTTTCTTTCTCTTCCATCCTTCCTCCCTTTCTCCACTTCCATTAGCCTCACTTGCCCCTCCACTCTGTTCCTCTTTCTCTTCCCCTTTTAGCCCCCAATCTTCCCTCTGTTTTTTACCCTCAGGCGGCTGACAGCTGACATTGGGTCGACCTTCGTCGTCGACCCTCCCTCTTTCTCCTCCATTTCTGACAAAAACTCACTTTCGGCGTCGGCGTTCGACTCTCAGTCTTCCCCCCGGCGGCGGCCCGTCGGTCACCATTAATGGTTGCGGTGGTGTGGCTTTCCCGATCCCTGTTCAGGCGACTATGTGCAAGAGATCCATCTCAAGCTCGGAGGCGAAAACAAAACAAAAAAAAAAAAAAAAAAAAAAAAATTTGCTCTACTTCGCCAATTGCGGGGCCTTAATGAGAAAGTGTCGGTCGAAGTCGAATTAGTCAAAGTTTTGGCGGAACAAATACTCTCTCTCTCACACAATGACCAGATCGTCGAGACTACAAGAATTTTTCAGTTCGACATTTTGCCGCCAGGGTTTCCCGCTGAGTCCAGGTGCCACAGGGCGGGGCCCACGACGCTGCCCCCCCCCTGTAGAAATTGTAGCAGCAATTCGGGCTGCGGGCGATTCTGCCGAAATCGAACAACTCTGGCTGTCGCGGGGAGCTTCGTCGCTAAGTCTAAGCGCCACCACGGGCGGGGCCACGGCGCTTGCCCCCTTCCGGCGGAACAATACTGCGGGCCGGGGCGATTACGCTTAAAATCGAACAACTCATTTTGCCTTGAGGGCTTCGTCATTTGAGTCAGCGCCACCACACCGGCGTTGCCTCCCCTACGCGAAAATGAAACATTTACGCGGCCGGAGAACAGTCTACGCCAAAATCGAGACAACTCACTGCTTGAGCTTTTGAGTGAGTCGGCGCCACAGGGGAGACCCGGCGTGCCTCCCCTCCTCCAAGACCTGGAGGGCAGTTCTGCCGAAATCGGAGACAACTCCGCCCATTGCGGGAACAATTCTGCCAAAGCCGTCCTCCTTTCCTCCCCTGTGCGGGAATAGTTTACGCGGCGGGAACAACTCCGTCGCTGCTGGAGCTCATTTGTTGAGTCGGTAGCCACACAATGTGGGCTCATTTTGCCGATCTCCCTCTTCTCTCGGCATTTGTTATTCAAACACACAGGCGACATCTATGCTCGGTATTCGTCATCTCTCTATACCGTACATACTCCACATGTAATGTGAATACAAAAAAAAAAGAAAATCGAAAAAAAAAAAAAGCGACTAAAAAAGCGAAGAGAGCCAAAAAAAAAAAAAAAAAAGAAGAAGAAAAGAAAAGATTGAAAAAAAAAAAATATACATACAAGGTGTACAGAGAGAATATACATCGTCCTAAAAAAAGCAAGAGGACGATAGGAATACGCATTACAAAAAGATAAACGATCTTAAAAGAGTAAGAGGATCAACAAAAAAAGTGTGTGTGCGTTGTGTTGTTACATCTTCCGCGTTGAAACTTGTTCGTTCTCCCGAAGCGAACAAGTCTCGAAGGGGGGCAATCTGTATGCACCAAAATGTGCATGACCCACATTCGGACAGATCCGGGAGTCCAACGATCCAAGTAAACAAAGTTCGTGGACGGGGCGACAATTCTCGGTAATTGATGCAGCCCACCGCCCGGGATCCCATTTCGTCGGCGTTGTTAACACGGTGAGTCATCTCGCCGCATCATAGACTTCGGTGGAATCATCGTCTAGTCAGCAACAACTTCGGTGAGTCATCGCCACGTCGGCATGAGTGAGCATCTGATCGACCAATTCAAAAGTGAGGATAAAAACACGGAAAGAGGTCACGATCCTCATTCGGGGGATCTCAACGGGGAGCTCCCGGTCTCCCTCCTCCCCTCTTCCCTCAACTTCCGCGGCGAAGGGGATCATGATCCCCTTCCCGTGCAAAATCTCTCAACAACTACACAGACAGGCTACAAAAAGCCAGACGGTCCCTGTCCCAAGGGTTGGTTGGAAAAAAGGTGAAAAGTTAGAGAAATCACATTCGAAAGGCTCTTTGAACTCTCTCGTTCCCAAATCGAAGGTCCAAAGCTCCCTTTCGAGAAGAGTTCCTCACGCGCCGCGAGAGGTTCTTTCATCGCAAAGAAGTCAACATCTGCAGTTCGATGCGTTCTACTTCGACCCGACCGAAGCAATTCTACACCTTCGCCCGGCATCGTCACAAGTCGAAAACACACGGAACACAAATACTTCCGTCCGGCCCGACAAAAGCCACACAAGATCGTGTACACCCTTTTACGTAACTTCGAAGTCTCGACGACGACTTCGCCCGAAGCTTTAACTTCACCAAAACACACGGAGATCGAATCGAGGAGGAAGCCTAGGAGAGTGAACTTCGCATTCCTTGATATTTACAACACACCACGTAACAAATTTACTCTAAAGTAATTGAAAACTTCTTCTCTCGGTCGGCCTCTTAGCGGACCGGGCGGATTTTCGATTGAAACAAATATATATATATATATATATATATATATATATATATATATATATATATATATATATATGTATGTATATGTATATTTGTGTGTATGTGTACAATGGTTGTTGCCTTAAGCCACATCTTTGAGCTCAGATTTTGCTGCCTTAAGCAAACAAAAAGCTTCAAACTCTAAAGTTAAACCTTAAGCCCTAAGCCTAAAACCCTAAATTTCTAATGAAGCTTCCACATTAAATTTTTATTATGTCTAATAACTTTTGTAATCAAATCCCCTTCCGTTAAACTCTCAAGAAAGGTGGCACCTGTACCAAAAAGAAGGACGAAAGCATTGATGTTTTAGTCCCAATTATATAAAATAAATTCCGCTATAAATTGGTACACGGGATTGCTGACCCTGTTGTCGTGGATATACAAGGTCGATTGATTGATCCTCCCCTCACGAGTACAGCTGATAGATGAGAGCCAATTTTAACTGATCAAAGCTTTCTTCTCCGTTAAAAATTATTTTGATAGCTCTAACACATAACTGCAATATAACCGAGAGGTGGAAAACGCACAGTGAGAGCAGTCAAAGAGAATATTTTACACGATAGATTGGGAGGAGAAAGCTTTCCTACATTATTAATTCCGGGGATTAGAAATGCAACTACACTGGACATGAGCAACTACGCCGGATTTAGTTCAGGAAGCCTCCTTAGATAAGGACAGGGTATAAGTGGATTGCAGAACCTCGGAACTCTTACAGAAGACCATCCGGGTCAATTGAACTAGTTTGGCGCGGACTGTCATTGTTAACTCCATGCCAGAGAAAATCCATATAGGTTGATCAGGAGGGGTACGACGTATCATCGTAGTTCAATGGTAAGCCAACTCGCAACTCGGTCATGCTGATTTTACACAAACTAACTCATCACATTTCCGAGTTGCTGACGGATACCTAACTCTAATAAATTTGGCTAATAACAAGTTGACCATACCTGGTCTGGCTTAGAACTACAGCATGTTTCGCCAAATTGCATCTAGCAGCAGCAAAAAGATCTGATACCCGAGCGAATAAACAGAACTTTAAAAGAAAGGCACACTCGCTTTCACAGGCGCGCGGGCTGCGAACACGCAAAGTGACAAAAAGGCAAAGAGCGTTAACAAGGTCTAAAAGCTTCGAAACGCTGACAGGAAAGTAAGAAACAGCCCCTCCGTGATTTTTTCAAAGCCCTTTTCCTGGAAAGGAAGAAAGAGGTACCCAGGCGCAAGCAAATAGCTGTGCTTGTCCTGTAATTGCGAAGAAACGTCAACCGGACGGAACCACAACTACCCACTACGCCTTTTCATAGTAAAATCTCCGAAAAACCTCCTGGTGTCTTAACGTGTTCTACTTACCAATTTCCCTACAGCAATACTCTCAACCCTGTGGGGATGTCACCAGTAAAAATAACAAGGGCCATCCAACGGGTTGATCAAGACTCTCATGCATCACAAGTGACACTGCTGACGCTGACAACCCAGTTGTTTATAGAAAGAATCAAAAATATTTTGATTCTCCTTTAACAACTAGGTCAACATGCCTGTTCAGTTTCGGTGTCACATTATATTAGTTCACGTAGATCCAGTTTAACTAGCACCCATATGGACCTAGTCACCCATATTGATATCGTGCGAGTTTCACTCGATTGATAAAACCCTCGGCCGAGTAATTGGTCTCTGACAATGATTACCTCCACCAGAGACTCGGGATTATGGCAAGGCATGTTGAACATCTTCGGAGAAGATATTGTTGCACATCTGAAGCATCTTACGGAGGAGACTCTTCAGAATGACTAATCTACACATTTCAAAGGGCCAAAACCTCTGGAATAATTTGCTTTAACATGGTAATCGTTGTCCCTCATCAGTTCATAACGCTTCCTATAGAACCCAAACCGTGTAGCCTGTCCTTCTGGCTCAGGAAGCTATACTAGACCTGAACAATGAACACTGATGCCCGAAGCATCCTGACTAAGAACCCAGAATGGTTGGTGCGCCCTCACAGTGATTATTTCCACGAGAGAGCACCATCACAATCAAGCCACGGACGAGAACATGGACACTCCATCTGTCATATAAGAAAGCATCGACAACAATCAACCAAAACAGCAAGTGACACAACAAGAAGACTAAGAAGAATTTTAACTCTTTCCCAACGCAAGAACTAAGTTTCAATGATGATCCCCATTGAACAATAAAAATTTCAATCTCATCCCGCAACGCACAGATCTTTCAACTGCTTTCCCTATAGAAGATAATACGAATCACAAAACAATGCATGTATATCATGGCAGAAAATAATCAGAAGCTAGATGAAAATCACTCACAATCCAAGGACAACGGCTAAAAATTAAACAACAACAATACAATTGTATAAAATTTTTGTATTGAACATATACTACCATAAACACGTCCAAATCTCAACAATTCAGATAACACATTATTTTATTACAAAGATCCAAAATATACCTATACTTTTTTAAAAACAAGACTCGGAAAACATTCTTCGCAGAGCACTTATGTTGTCCTACATCCCATTGTCAACGCCCCCACAAACAACCTGCAACCACAACAAAAGAAACAGAAACGAGAATTCATCTCAACAGCAGGTTCTCAAAAAGAGAGTCACCTTAAATGAGGTTCATAAAAAATCAGAAACCATGTATAAACTCTTACTAGCATTGTTGTATTTACAGAACATTGCCATCTCAACCAGACACTCTACCAGCAAGAAGCCAGCTCCTCAAAGCCCCAGAGATCCATAGGACCTCCACCAACCTGAGCTGCATCAGCATTAAGCAGGCCCTCCATGGGTGCATCTGAACCCCCTTCAAGATAAGGAATTTCAAGAAACTTCATACATGATTCAAAGGCAGAGAGCTCTTCAGACAGCTTCTTCGCCACATTTTCTTCAACAGGCATTACATTCTCCACATTCCTCTCAAGCTTCTTTTGTGCATTTGTATGTCCTTGAAAATCAGTTTCACTCCTCTCCAGGGTGGCTGGAATAGAAGATATCTCAGGAGTTTTCGGTTCAGAGCCCCATCCAAAGTCAGAACACTCAAACGAGTTACTACCTTCATCTGAAAGAAAACATGGCCGGCCACCTTGAATAGGTGCATATGACTTGTACTCATTCGGGTAAGAACCCATGTAAGCAGCCTGCTTTGTTAGTGGCTCCTTTACTTCAGAAAATCCAAATGTATCATAAAATTCGTTGTCTTGATTGCCAGAAAAATTGAAATTCTGATTGTCATCCAAGCTTCCCATTGAAGAAGAATTTGATTTAGACACCTTGGGTGTGTTCATCTTTTTAGTGCGCTTTTGAGCAGCTGGAACTGATTCATCAGGGAAGTTGACCTTGGCTTTACAGCCACGGATCCTGCGAGCTTCAGCATCATAAGCTCTTGCAGCTTCTTCAGCAGTATTAAAGGTTCCTAGCCACACGCGGACACCTTTTTGTGGGTCTCTGATCTCAGCCGCCCATTTTCCCCAAGGACGCTGGCGAATTCCACGATATTGGTTCTTTCTCTTCCTTTTAGCAGATTTCTCACAAGGCCCAGTAAATTCTGTGGATTTGACAGCAGAAGATAGATCTGCCACGACAAGGTAAAAGTCAAGTTAAAGGAATGGCAAAAATATGTGCAAGAAAACGAGAAAACTGGTGATTAATTCAACTAAACAAGCTTAACAGTATAGGGCACATAGATAGCCTTCTCACCGATGAAAAGGAAAGGTTAAATTTTTTACATTTACATGACAATAAAGTCATTTAATTAGGACCACAAAAAAGAATATAATCACCAAATTCCTTCGGAGATCAAAATACCACATTATACAACTAAGAGAACACATAAATCGCAAAACAAAAATAGAAAATCGGAGATAAGAATGCTCAGAAATGAATATACGGGCAAAATCTTAGTAACACCGACATTAAATCAAAAGATCCCTCAAATTCCGGTATTTGTCGTTCGGGAAACAGAAGAGTCCCTGTTGAACAAAACCTATTTGACAAACAACCTTCAGCTAATGAAATGCAAGACAAAAAAGTCATAGAAAAGGCAAATTAATGAAATATATATATAATCATGTGGATTATTCTCCATTTAAACTCAATCCGTCACAAGGAGAATGCAGAATCATTAAAACGGAACTGTAAAACCCTGAGTCTATGCTGATTTGAAGAACTGGCATAGAAACCGAAAACAAACATAAAAGCAACAAATCATATCAAAGATCAATAAATATATAAAAACAATAGGAGTTAAGCATCGACTACATTTCTATGAAGAATAACAGTGATGGAGTTATAACGCTTATATAAGAGACAAGTGAAAAGGAAAAAGGAATAACAAAAGAGAAGAAAATTAATGCTCATAATCCTCAAAGGTAACTTTTTTCCAATCAAAAGTCCATGAAACGGTTCGTATGGGTGGATTCCACATGATCGGCTCAACAAAACCCTAAAACCCCCTACAAAGCAACCTCTACAAACCAAAATCACCGTTAAGCTCCAGGAAACTACTCAACGAAAAGAAACACAACTGGCCTCATCCACCGATTAAAGCTGCCAATCGGAAATGTACCCGAACTAACCAAAAACAGCGATTACCTGAAGCCAAACAGTTCTTGGTTAAGACAAGGGGCTTCACGTCCTCTTCCTCCTCGGAATCGTCCTTAAAGTCCTGAAAATCAGCCTCGAAGTCGCTCTCAACATCGACGACAGTCGGCTTGCGCGGCTTCGAGTAGTGGTTCTTCTTCAGGTCTGGCCAAAGGTAATCGGCCGTCACACGCCTCGATCTGCTCGTCGGGATGAAATCGGATATAATCGCACCTCCACACATGTTTCAAAAGCTCAACAACAACACTTCCACACTGAAATTTTTTTTTTTCGGCTCACGGAGACGGCGAGAAATACTCTCACAGAAGGGAGAAATGAAAGAGGAAAGCCTTTCGCGCAGAGGCTTTATAAGGGAAAGACGAAAACCCAAAATGCCCAGGTGAAGAACGAAGATTCGAGCGTGGATAGCACAATCCGCGCCGGTAAGAGTAAAATCTCTGGCATCCAATTACCTACCTACCCTTGTAATGACCGGCTAATCACGTCAGTGGACTTTCCGTTCAAAATAAGTTTACTTAATTCCTCTGCAAATTCTATTAATAGTAAATCACTAAATCTAATATAAAAAGGATTAGCAGATAATTAAGTGGGAGCACCTAATTCGGTCACCGAGTTACAACTAATGGACATCGTAATCATGGCGCACGAAGATTGCTTCGGTTCTAAATCCCCTTATTTGCCTCTTCTAGAAGAGTCCACCAAAATTAAGTGCATTTGGCAATTTAGTAATTAGTAGTCCTCTTCCGTGTTGAATTGCGATAAGCAATCGCCTACCTCGTCCGTTGCAGGATGGCAGAAGTGAAAATATGGAGCATCGGTGGTGGTAATAAGGGGGCGGCGCAGTAAAAGAAACCGGTCAGCGCGGCCCTCCGAAGTGAGAAAGTGAGAGGGACAGGTGCGTGAACCGAATCTGCCCGTAACTGAGGAAGGAAAAATTAAAATAAATAAAATAAATAATAATAATAATAATAAATAAAAGAAGTCGGGAGGTGGGAAAACGACAAAAAGGGGTGGTGGGGCCACTCGCGAGAAGAGGCCTCCTGGCTCGGGCAGGTTCACTCCCCTAGGAGCCTCGTAGTGAACGACTGCTGACGCGACATGTACTCTGTCAAGACTTTTCCAGTCTTCACCTCCAGGGAATCCCCCCACCGAAAAACGCTCTATTTTCGCCAAATGCCGCCACTCCCTTTTCTCTTATCAGTTCTCAGTTCTCCTTCGCGGCGTGACAGATCTGATGAGCGGAGATCCGTCTACCCGCATCCGAATTTCGGAGGTCCGAGATCCAAGACTGAATTTAAGGACACGTAAAAGATTACCAATATTTTATAGCGAGAAGAAATAACAAAATACAAGCTGGAGAATTATTTTTATCCGAAATGAATACAAGTTGCAGATCGGGGGGTCCGAATTTTGACGGAAGGTGTTCATTGTAAAATAACGAATAAAGAATGGCATTTACGGAAGAAGAAGAAGAAGGAACAGGTGGGACGTGGCCGTTCGAGGTTTTCTTTCCGATTAAAAAAGAGCAAGTGGGGGTCATCGAATAAAAGATGATTATCGGACCCCTAATCATGCGTTAATATTCAAGTGATTAATAAGGACAGGTTACGGGGTATAATATAAGCCAGGTAGCGGCTTATTATTTATATGGTAATTAATCCTAGATGAGAGGGTGAAAGCGAGAGTGAAACCACGGAAGACGAAAGCGCGTGGCGGACGCGCTCTCGCTGGGGTGAGGCCGTGACGTGGACGATGTCAGGAGAGGACGGGACGGCGCACGTGATTCTCATGTGACGGGTTTGTCGGCTTCGTCGCAGGTTTCCAAAGGGGGAAGAAGAGAGAGATGTTATAGGAAGGGGACACGGACGGCCGGTATTATTGTGGGTGCCACGGTAGGGCAAGCCAGCTCGAGTCCTCGACGCTCCGAGTCAAAAAACACAAGCAGTGGGCAGTGGCCCTATGGTGAAGTGTGCGTGAACCGGACAATGTCGATGATTTGGCTGGTTTCACTTTTTGAACAAGTTGCAACCGTGAGTGGTTGTGCGAGTGCGTGCGTCGGTGGCGATCAGCCGGATTGACTCGGATGATCTGAGTTGAGTTCCGGATAAAGTCATGACTCGGGCCCACACAGATCAGGTCAGGTCGACCGTACCCGCGATATAAAAAATAAAAAAGGGTCCACCTTAACCCTATTGGCCAACATTTGAGTAATAAAAATAGGATTGAAACCTATTTACCATACTCATTTTTTAAATATTTTGTGTTTAAGGTTCTTTAAGACTTGTCATCCTTATCCTTTTGCGAGTCCTCCTACCAACTTGCTACAAGCTTGTAGTAGAAATAAGAACCTATAGTTCAAGATTCCCTTTTGACAACTTGTAACTTATTATAATTCAGCCTAATCACTCAGCAACCAGGATTAACAATTTGTTGATTAAATTAATCTGATATTATGACTTTTAAGTAATCTAAATAGTTATACAATGAGCATCAATTGAGAGATATAACTCCACTAGAAACATGAAGGATGAGGCAGCTGTGAACCAATTGAGAATTGCTATGATTTGCTGCAAGCAGAAATTGTTTACTTTTCAATTGAACTGGAGAAAGTATAACCACATCAACGCGTTTCTATGTTTTGACAACACTTCCCTTTGAATCTATCTCAAATTCAACAAAAAATAAAAAGGAAAATAAAAAAGTAAAGAAGAAGAAGAACAACAACATGATCGTGTGTTGGCGCTATATGATCGGTGATTTGGTAACACTACCGTTTTACAGAGGAAAACATTGTTTTCCCGCTCTTAAAGTGCCAGTTTTTTCATTTGGCTATGAATGGAATACAGGCAGGGTATCTTGGATAAGTAAGGGTGGGCAATAGTCGGATTTTTTTAAACCCGAACCCGACCTGATATCTAAAACCCAAAACTCAAAACCGCAAAAAATTCGAATTGGTTTCAAAAACCTGTGACCCAACTCAATCCTGTATTTGGTAAGCCTGAAACCAATCCGACTCAATCAAAATCCAGGTTTCTCAGCCAAATCTGATCTACTTAATACATTTTTTAACCTAGAATTTCAATCCTGTGTTTGACCTGCTTTTGAATTTATATTCCCTAACTCAACCCGCGGGTTGGATTTAGAAACCTAAACCTAATTTTTCAGTTCGGGTCGGGTTACCAATAAACCCAACCCAGTGCCACCCATATGCAGCACAAGAACCCATATAAGGGAAGGCTGTGGGGGATCTTCTCTTGTTTTGATCAGTGGTAGTTGTGTCTATCTAGATGAACCTGCCTGATTTCACGTTCGAAAGTATAGACTCTGCAGAATTTTGGACAATTCTCTTCTGGGAATGAGCTATTTTGAGGTAATATCAATGGGGATAGTCTTTCAAAAGAGCAGCCACAGCACTTGAACGGTTCAGCAGCCTACCTACCCAGTACTAACAAGAGGCATCAACAGATTCACGGTTCTTTTCTAGGAAACAGAAAGAGCTCTGTCATGCACAGAAGACAAGGCATCCGACGCAAGACGGGATGGCGTGCACGGACTTACGAGTGACGAACGAACGAAGCAGTTGGAACAAAAAACCAAAAAACTAATCCAAGTTGAAAGCCACAGTAGCGTCAGATGCAGCAAAGCAGCTATTAGCATTGAGCTGTGCTCATTCAATACGAAGTCCCAACAACTGTATTTTGTTTCAGACTTTTAGATCAGCGGTCCCCAGTGGCCATGCGGCCACGCCCGTTGCCCACCGACAGAATGATCAACGGAGACGAAGTGTGTCTTCCACAGGAGCATTTTGGTAAACAGGTAAGACGCAGATCGGAACGTCTCCCCCCAATACCGAAGGTCCGCCCCTTTGAATTTCTGTATTCAGGAATCAGGACTCGCATTTTTCCTTTTTCTTTCAACTCTCTTACTTTTCCAAACACGAGGGCTAGGGCTATTTTGGCCGATCTAGGGGGAAGAAAAACCAAAAAACTAAAACAGGGAAACAGAGCAATAGACTTCTTCTGGAAAATGTTTGAAGGTCGATGGAAGAAAAACACAGTAAACTGATGAAAAATGCACCACGAGTAATCGAATCAACCCCATGAATGATTCGAAACTTGAAAAGTAAAAGCCAATAATCTCGTCCTTCAACTTTAATCGGCAAAAGTTCGGTGTTCGTACCTGTCGAATTTGAAACCGGAGGCGGGGGAGGCTACGAATCTCCAAGTCTCCTCTCATGTCGTCGGAAAGTGGTCGACATGTTTGATATATCTTCCTCGGGAATCCCCGGACGGCACGAGCATGTTGACACTGACCGGCTCTCCGGTCAGTAAAATTTGGTAAATTGCGACTCAGGGTGCAGATAGATAACGAATTCTTGAAAGGCAAATTGCAGACATTTCAAATATTATAAAACATTAGATACGAATGGAGCGGGCTGCATCGTTTCTGATATTTTAATGCCAAAATTACCCCTCAATACTAGGGATGGCAACGGGGCGGGGCGGGGCGGGTTTTTGGAAACCCATCCCCGCCTCGCAAAAAACCGGGAAAACCCGTCCCCGCGAAAACCCGCCCGGCGGGTTTGATTTCTAAACCCGTCCCCGCCCCGCGGGGCAAACAACCCGCCCCGAACCCGCGAAAACCCGTCCCGCCCAGCGGGTACCCGACCCGACCCGCTATGTTTAATATTAAAAATTTTAAAAATATATGTATGCACCAAAATGTGCACGGCCCAAATTCAATGAGTCCATCAACCCACCGATCCATCAAACAACAATCGTGGGTAGGCTCTATTCATCTTCAAGGTTCATCGTTGCAGCCCATCGCGAAGTCGGTCACAGATCGTCCGTCATCGACACGGTCGGCGTCTTCGTCGGCATAAGCGGTCGAAGTCGGCGTTACGTCGGCATGCTTCATCGACTCATTGCCCACCTCGGCAATCAACAGGCGGTCTCGGTCTTTTGGCGGAAGGAGAGAAAGAGGGCCCGATCCTGGTCTCCCTCCTCCCTCTTCTTCCTCGGCGTCACCCGGCCAGAAAGAGGATCACGATCCCCTTCCCCCGGCGACATCTCTCACGGACCGACTACAAATAGCGAAGTTCCCGCCCCAAAGGGTGAAGAAAAAATTGATTCGAAGGATATCCCGACAGTGAAGAACTCTCTCCCTCTCTCAAACCGGAAGGACTTAAATCCCTTCTGAGGAGGAGAAGCAAGCGCCACAGAGGTTACGTCAAACCATCGGCCAAGCAATTCGCCGTTCGTGGCTCTACAGTTCAACCGGGAGCAGCTCTACACGTTTCGCCGGCGGCGTCACAAGTCGATACACGGAGCACAAATACCTCCGTCCGACCGACAAAAGCCACAACAGATCGTGCACACTTTCGCTCTTGCGACTTGAGTTCGACGTTTCGTTCGTTCGCGAAGCCGACTTCACCAACAACATCACGGAGATCGAATCGGAGGAAGCATAGGAAAGCTGTACTTTCGCATCCCTTGATACGAAACACACAAATTGTAACACAAAAATTCTCTGTTATTAATCGACATATTCTCTCGCGCCTCTCAGGGCGGACCGGCGGATTTTCGGTGAAACAGATTTGGCACGCGCCCGGTGGGACCTTTCCTACCTCTCATCTCCTTCTCCGGTCCAACAAAAAAAAAAAAAACTCTCCAACCTCAGCCATGGCCAGCAACGCCAACAACGGCAACAACAACAACAACAACACCAACAACGAGGCAAACAAACCGCGCCTCCTCGAGCTTCGCTCAGCCCACGCCCCATTGTGGATCGCAAGCTCGACCACCGGGCTTCGAGGATCGGGCCGTCGCATCTCCGCCAGCGTCCGCGCTCCGACATCCCCCACCACGCCACACGCCCACTTACAAGGGGCTCGGCGAAAGCTTGTCCACCGGACAAGCTCCATTCATGCGTGACGCGACGCCGCCTAACTTCCGTGTTAGGTGCCTCGGGCTACCGCGGCCTCAATCAAACCAAGCTGCGGCCAAACCGATGCGGCGATGGCCAAGCCAACATATCTGGCTGTCGCCGCTTCACCTCCCCACGCGGCCCGATTAACAGCCCGGCCGGTCACCGCCCGTCCACGAAGAAGTTCCATCGTTCCCACTTTGGTGCAACGATATGAACAAAGCGGGGGCATCTCTTCCCTCTCCACGGCAAGGGCGCACTTCGTGCCGACTTCCCTTTGTTCAAAGAACATCATCCACGAGATAATTCACCGGTCGTCATGGTCTCCCATGACCTTTTGGCCGCACTCAATGCAGCGGCTGGTCCACCACCCCTCCGCTCACCTCGCCGACGGACATCAGCGATCTCCCCTACCGCCACATCGCCCATCTCACCTCACCGATTTTCACCCGGTGGCTGCTACCGCCAAGCCGGTCACCTCCCGAGCCACTCGTCCACAATCAACATGCGACCGGCCTTCGACCGGTCCCTCACGATGACCATCTCCCGATGAAGCCACCAACGGCGGCTTCATATCTTCAAGTTACGTCGGGGACAAATGCTCGGCGCAAACCGCCAAGGTGGCGGCAATGACAACTTCAGCTAAGGCGATTGAAGAACAGCTTGCGAAATGCAGGCTGCACCGAAAGAGCAAAGTTTAACAACTACGTATAAAAGATGCGCAGCTGGCTGCTCGCGATGCCCAACTCGCAGCTCGCAATGATCAAATTGCGAAGATGTTTGAACGGCTTGAGATGGGCACAACCACCAATAACACCGGTGGCGTCTCTCAAGAAGTCGACCGAAATCGGCCGACTACAAGCGCCTCAGCCGAGCTACCGCAAGAAGATCCTTCTTCTGACGACGAGCTGCCGCCCGTCGCTCCAGTGGCCATCCATAGAGGCCGACCAGAACTGGATCCGTCAGCTCTCACACTAGATGCTATTACGGAGCTCATCAACCGTGCGGTACGAAACAGCGCAGGCGACCACAAATCAGTCGCCTACAAGAGACCGTACACACAGAGGATTCAGAACATCCCGATGCCGATCGGCTATCACCCTCCCAAGTTTCAACAATTTAACGGCGACGGCCACCCAAAGCAACACGCCGCCCACTTCATAGAGGCGTGCAACAATGCCGGCACCGACGGTGACCTGTTGGTGAAACAATTCGCCGGTCGCTGAAAGGGAACGCTTTCGATTGGTACATCGAGCTCCCTCAAGAGTCTATTGACAGCTGGGAGCAATTGGGCGAGAATTCCTCAGCCGATTCTACAAGATTTTCGGCGCACCGTAACACCGGGTCGAGATCGCCAATCTTAAACGAGAAAAAGGCAAAAAAGTGGTCGACTACATTAACCGGTGGAGGAACCTGAGCTTAAATTGCAAAGAAAGCTCAAATCTTTCTCTCGAAGCGAAATAGAGATGTGTTCACGGGGAATGCGATGGAACCTCTCCTCGCTACATCTGAGCGAAGGCGAAAAGATTTCGTGAGCTCGCAATGAAGCTCACAATATGGAAAACTTAATAGAAGAACGAGGAGAAGAAGGATCCTCTTCCGCCGACCCTCGCAAAAAGGAAGGCAGGCACCCGCGCGGCGCATCCAAAGAAACGAAAGAGAAATCAAAATCCTCTTTTCGCGACAAATCTTGTCGAGCCAATCAAGGTCGGTGAAGAAGGTCAAGCAGACTTACCTCCACGACAATTGTGGGGAGGTTTCAAGAAGCCGATTTGGAAGAACGACAGGCAAAGACATATCCCTTTGCCGACGCCGACGTCCCCATCATGCTCGATCATTTCTTTGGACAATCAACTCACCGAGGCTGCCAGAAATCAAAAGACGGCGACCAATCAAAAGCAAAGATCCCAATTTTTGCAAATACCATCGGCCTGGTTAGGCACTCGGCGGAGAAATGCTTCGTCTTGAAGGACCGTATCATGGAGCTAGCGGCGCAAGGCCGTATTGAAATCGAAGGAGCTCAAAACACAGCTTCCTCATATACCATCTCCATCCGATCCGAAGTCGAACCAGCTAACTCAGCCAAACAAGAAGAAGGCTACGAAGAAGGAGTACCGACCAAAGCCGGTTCCTCCGGCCGACCTCACAACAACAGGCGACCACCGGCTAAGGTCGTACCAAAACCGCACCCCGTGAACAAGCTGCAGCCGACGCAGAGGGTGGATCTTGGTCACCGGAGAAAGAAGCCTATTCGAGAAATCGAGGCGGCACCGGCGACCATCAAAACAAAAGCAAAGCGGCTAAACAAAAGAGCCGCGAAAACGCCAAAGAAAAGCTCCGGGGACCGGCGTCGGGGGCAAAAAGAAAAGAAGACCGTCCACACCGGGCGGAGTTCTTCCCGAAGGAGTTCCTCGCGCCTCCAGCAATGGTGGCAACCTGTTCGACAGCTCCTCCCGAGCAGGCAACGCGAAAAGACAAAGGCAAACGACCGGTCGTCGAATGCGATGACCTCGAAATGTCGCTAAAACAGATTTCACCGCTGAACAAGATAGAAGACGACCTCGACTTGGAAATTCGGTCAAGAAAAGCCTTGATTCGAGTTCTGGACAAACCTGAGGAACTCGAAGCCGAGCTCGAGATGCTGCTCATGAGGAAGCACGACTTGCCAAAGGTCGGGCTGACTCCGCCTTTACGAAAGGAGGAGGAAGATGCATTATCTCCACCACAACTTCGCCAAAGCGAGAACAAGCACTTTCAGCGGTAACATGCCCTCCGTGCATTACATTTCGAGAGGAGGATATACAATTGGGGACAAAAATCACAATAGACCGTTGTTTGTCTCCGGTTACATCAGAGACCAGAAAGTCAATCGTATGCTCATTGATTTGTGGATCCATGATTAACATTCTGCCGATTCGCACCATGAAGGGCGTTGGTATCTCTGGCTGGCGACCTCTCTCCAAGCTCTCTTCTCATCCAAGGTTTCAATCGGGAGGGACAGAGAACGCCGGAATGATTAGTGTCAAGCTACACATAGGCGACATGGTGGCGAAACTCCTTTTCAAGTTATCGACTTCGAGGACCTCATACAACCTGCTCTTGGGTCGACCGTGGCTTCACTCTAATGGAGTTGTACCATCTACACTTCATCAATGCTTTAAATTGGGAGAACGGCGAACAAAAGGCGGTGTATGCCGGCGAAAGTCCGTTCCACGAGAGGCCGAAGCATCGTTCGCAGATGCCAAATATTATCGACAACCAAACCGGCACTTTGGTCGAACCGGGCAGCAAACATCGAGGACACTCCGACGCAGGCTACATCGTCAAAGCCACCAATGCAAGCCGAGGGCGCCTAAACAGCCATCACAAAATACAGCTTCAAAGCAAACTCTGGTGCAAATTACGTCCATCAAAGCAGAAGAACGACTCAAGTCGTGTCTCCAAAAGCAGCCAACCGCGTGTGACGACCAACCGGTACAAGGCCACAAATCGGTCGCATGATCAATCCTACACCAAACAACGCAGCATACCCATCTTACGGTACATCCCGCAATCACAAAGGAAGAAAGGCGAAGCTCCTCGGTCGCTCTGTCACAAAAGTCAGCCGACCCCGCTGCTGGGAAAAAGTCACAGTTCCTCCGCCAAAACTAGAGGAACGGCGTCGTGGAAGCGGTTCCCAAACCAACAGCGAGTTACCGGCTGCGCTCAAACGAAGGCTTCGACCCCAACTCTTATCGACCGATGGCCGGCGGGGGCTACCTTTACGAAGGATCAAATTCATGCAAAACCACTGTCACTCTACCAGTTCTCACCCGCAAGCAGGAGAAATTGAGGAACAAAGGCCAACGAATCGACCAAGGTCGCGTGCAGGTCTCGCTACGAAAAACGAAGCCAATCAAAATCTACACCGCCAAACGAAACCCATCAAAATAACCAGGGAAGGGTTCGGCAGATGTAAATCAAGTATCGGTCGGTCAAACTCTGACAGAAAAGAAAGATACGCCAAAACCGGTGGTTATTTATACCCTGAGAGCAGCCATCGCACGAGCTCGAGCATATGATTCGGTCATGGTAAACCATATCTCCATCTCTGGCGACGATCAAGAAGAAGAGGATTTCGTTTTGAAGGAAGCTCCGGCCGAATTCGAAGAAGGAGGCCAAGCAACCCGTCGGCAATTAAAGAAAATTGATTTGGGAGCGGCGAAGACCCGAGACCAACATTCCTCGGTGCTTCACCGACGGCGGCGAAGAAGAAGCTGAATACATCGCGATCGCCCGCGAATACCGAGATATATTTGCGTGGAGTTACACGAGAGATGCCAGGCCTCGACCCACGAAGTCGCAGTTCATAAATTGGCAGTCCATTCCTCTCATTCGACCGGTCAAGCAATCGCGAACGGCGGTTCCGACCAGAATTGGTGCGGAGATCGAAAAAGGAGGTCGACAAATTGATAGCGGCAAATTTCATCAGAGAAGTGAAGTACCCGACCTGGATTGCCAACATCGCCCCAGTCAAGAAGAAGACTGGCCAAATCCGGGGTCTGCGTCGACTTTCGCGGACCTGAACAAAGCGTGTCCAAAGGGCGACTTCCCTTTGCCGATAACGGAGCTAATGGTCGACGCGACGACGGGTCATGAAGCTCTATCCTTCATGGACGGCTCTTCCGGCTACAATCAAACCGGATGGACCCGAAAGATGAAGAACTCATCTGCGTTCCGACAACCGAAAGGCATCTTTCGTTACAAAGTGATGCCATTGGGACTCAAAAATGCTGGTGCGGCGTATCGAGAGCAATGCAGAATATATTTGACGGCTTCTTGCACAAAAGCGTCGAATGCTATGTTGGCGACCTGGTGGTGAAGACAAAAGCGAGAGGTCGGACCATCTTTCGACCTTAGAGCAAAGTGTTCGGCGGCTGAGGCGGTTTCAACTCAAAATGAATCCGTTAAAGTGTGCTTTCGGCGTCACTTCGGGTAAATTCTTGGGTTTCATTGTGCATCACAGAGGGATCGAAATAGACCAGTCAAAGATCGACGCCATCCAGAAAATGCCAGCGCCGAGAAACGTCTCCGAGCTCAAGAGTTTTCAAGGCCACTTGGCTTATATCAGGCGTTTCATATCCAATCTTGCCGGGAGATGCCAGCCCTTCAGTCGACTGCTCAAGAAAGAAACGCCATTCGAATGGGATAAGTCATGCCAGAATGCCTTTAACAATATAAAGGCATACCTTACCAAACCACCTGTGCTTGTCGCACCGACCGTCGGCCGCCCATTGTTGCTCTATATCGCAGCACAAGAAGGATCTGTCGGCTCTGTTGGCTCAATGCGGCGGCGACAACAAGGAACGCTCCCTCTATTACTTGAGTCGAGCGTTGGTGGGTGCTGAACTGAATTATACACCCATCGAGAAGACATGTCCGGCTTGCCCCATTTGTTCAAAAGCTCCGTCACTATCTTACGGCACATTCGATGAAACTCATCTCGAGAGCCGACCAGCTGAAGTACATTATGTCGCGACCAATTCTCTCTGGTCGACCGGCAAAATGGGCACTTTGCTCCTCTCAATTCGAGATCAATTTCATGCCGCAACGAGCAATCAAAGGGCAAGCACTGGCCAACTTCCGGCCGACCACCCGGTACTGCTGAATGGGAATTAACAGAGGAATTCCCATATGAGGAGATCTTCCTGGTCGAGGTGCTCCCTCCTTGGGAGATGTGCCGGACGGTGCAGCACGAAGAAGTGGAGCCGGCGCGGAGTCCTGTTCGTTTCGCCCGAAGAAGGACCTACTCCCATACTCATTCGTGCTTACTCAAGCTTGCTCGAACAACGAAGCGAGTATCAAGCCATCCTTCTTGGGCTCGGCATGGCTGTCGAAATGCAAATACCGCAGCTACACATCTATGGCGACTCGGCTCTCGTCATCAAGCAACTCACAGGTAATTCGAGGTAAAGAAACCTGAACTCGAGCCATTTTGGAGACAAGCTAGAGAACTTCTGGCCCAAATCCCGGAAGCATCACTCCATTTCGTCCCTCGCTCGAGAATGGGCCAGCCCGACGATTAGCCGGCATCGCAGCCAGTCGGCACAATTCGATCAGCTGCAAAGCGAAATCCCCATTTGCGAGCGTTGGGTAATTCCTCCCCGGCGGAGGGGCGGAACAGAGGAAGAGCAAACAGAAAAGATAGAGGAATCCTTCCCTATCTCAGCCAGTCAAAACGGCACGAGACTGGCCTTGAGCCTATCGCGAACTTCCGCCGCCACGGCACACTTCCCGTCGACCTGCGAGAACGAGTCCAGATTCGGGCGAGCAGCCCCAAAGTATGTTTTCATCCACGATATACTTTACTGGGAGGTCGTATGAAGGTCTGCTTCTTCGTTGCCTATCAAAGGAAGAGGGGTTACAAGTCCTCAAAGAGACACACAGTGGGATCTGTGGGGCACACCAAGCCGCCCAAAACTCCATTTGCAAACCAAACGACTAGGCTATTACTGGCCGTCGATGCTCGAGGGGACGCCATCGAAATGGCTCGAACACGCAAAACGATTGCCAGCTCCATGCCGATTACATACACCAAGCGCCGGAACCACTTCACCCGACCGTCGCATCATGGCCATTCGAGGCTTGGGGATGGACATCATTGGTCCCATCTCTCCTAAGTCCGACTCCGACCGGCAGTACATCCTAGCTGCCACCGACTACTTCTCAAAGTGGGCGAAGCTGCTGCTTACCGAGAAGTGAAGGCTGCGACCGTCGTCGACTTCATTCGAACACAAATCATCTATCGATATGGAGTTCCCGGTATATAATGACGGACAACGGTGCGCCATTCAAAAACAAAGTCATGGACCGTTTTTTGCGAAAAATTTCGCGATACAACAACGGACCTCAAGCGCTTACAATCCGGCAGCCAACGGACTAGCGAGAAGCTTTCAACAAGACGCTCTGTAAGATCTTAAAGAAAACCATTGGCGCCAACAAAAGAAGCTGGGGACGAAAAAACTGGGTGAAGCCCTATGGGCATCTGTAAGCGCCGTTCGAACGCCAACACTGATCAACTCCATATTCGTTGGTCTATGGCACCGGCGGTACTCCCTCTCGGTACAACTCCCGTCTCTACAATTGCAATGAGAGAAGGGCTGGACGACGGAGGAATGCGCTCAGCTGCGATTGGCAGAGCTTGAGTCACTTTCGATGAACAGCGACTCGAAGCACAACAACGACTCGAGTGTTACCAATCTCGCATGACCAGAGCCTTCAACAAAAAGGTACGACTCAGGTCATTTCAGAAAGGCGACCTCGTGCTTGCAGTTCGAAGGCCTATGCTCTTCACGAGCAAAACCGGGGGCAAATTCGCGCCCAAATGGGAAGGACCCTACGTCGTGCAAGAAGCCTATACGAATGAATGGCGATACAAGCTAAAATCACGCGCAAACGGGTCGGAGCTGCCGATAACAAACGGTAAATTCCTCAAACGGTTTTTTTTTTCCATAAAGAAGGCACCAAAGCAAAAGAAAGGAAGAAGAAAACGAGTTCGGACTTCTCATTGCAAAAAAATTGTGTAATGGGAACGGTTAAAGCTTCGCGAACAAAAAGCGAAGCTACAAAAAAAAAAAGAAGCCAAAAGAATTCTCAAAAAAAAAAAAAAAAAGAGAGGAGCGATCGGTGGTGGGAACTTGAAGTCAGCTACCCTCTGCCGTAGTCGCCCCTCCGGCTTCAACTTCAATAACGCACGTGTCTCGGCCTCGTCAAGGATAGGCCGTGCGAAGAGAAGCAAGCTGACTCTCCAACGCAGCAGCTTCCTCCTCGGTACCATCAAGACCGGTACGAATACTCATAAGCTCGGTATCTATGGTGTCAAGCTGCGCCGAGAGGCGCCAGGCGGTCACGAAGGGCTATCTGCTCAACCTCCACAGCCTCACGTTCAACCTGACATCGATCCAGATCTGCGGTTAAATCATCGCGACGACGGTTGACCTGTTGGACAGATCGTCGGCGAAGTTCAGCTTCGGTGGCGAACCGATCGGTTAAGCTGAGCTTTTCAGCCAAAGAACAGCGAAGCTCGCTGACAACGAGCTGCCTCGAAGCAAAACTTTCCACCCATTGCTCCAAATCTGAAGTATCAATACCGGCTCTCCTCAAGTGATCCGAAAGACACGAGTGTCAGCTATGAGTCCGGGCGAACAAGGGTCGTCAGCCGGTACCAAAACTGACTCGACGAATCCACTCCACAGGGCCACAACAGACCGCTGCATCAGCAACCCTCGACATCGCCAAGAGAGGAAGGGTCGACAAAAAAAAAAAAAAAAGGAGAGATGGAGTTAAAAGACGAAGTCAGGAGCAGAGAAAGAGAAGAGCAAGAAAAAAAAAACAGGGAAGAGAAAGACACTCACGGACACAGGATGTGAAGTCGATGAGTTCTCGCTAACAGGAGGGAGCGACACCAGGGGCTCTTCCTTCGAAAGTATGGCAACCGGAGGACTCAATTCAGCAGAAGAAAAGTGTTGGAGTTCACCCTCGACCGATCTAATCTGCGCTTCACCACCACTTGGAGCGATTACCGGGCATTCAACCTCGCCGATGGCGAACTCTCCAACAACAGCAGCAAGAGCCTCGTCGACCCATTCCAGTTGCCGAGCACCCTCTAAGTCGGTAAGATCAAAAAAAATCGCGTCTTGCTGCAGGTCGGGTCGATCCAAAGAGGGCGCCAAAACAATCGCAAGCTTCGGAAGGCGTCGCCTGGATTTTGGGTTGTTTGTCCTTCGACTTCAATCACTTGTACAGGCGTCGTCTCCGGCTCCGCAGATGGTCACTCCAGGTTGTCAAATGCAAAGACTGGCCAACCGTCTCTGGATCCTTAATCTGTTCTCCCGGCGGATCCTAACAAGGGGATCTCACGAAGTAAGAGGCGAGGGATCCTCGGTTTACTCGTGCGGTGCGAAATCGTTTCGAAGGGAGGAGGGGCATAAATAGTGGGCAGAGCTCTCGAGGTCTTTGACCTTTTTCCTCGAAGTGATTTTTTTTTGGGGATGCCGGTGATTCAACCACTCCTTTCCCCTTATCTAAAGTAGCATCTACGGACGGCAGAGAAAGCACGACCGGTCTGGCTTCATCCTCGTCGAAGGGGTTTCCTTGATCCACGACTCCGCCGTCCGGGGCTGCTTGGCGTCGAAGTCGCCAATTTATCCTTCGCGAACCTTTGGTTGAGGCACTCTCTTCTTCGCAGCGGTGGATGCCTTAAGCCGGGCGGCGGAGGTTTTGTACTCTTTCGTGTGCTCCTTCTAACACCACCTCCTGCACCATCATCTCCTTGCGCAGGCTGCAAAGATTTCTTTGGCACAGGAACACCGTGGAGTTTTTTCCATCCCCTCTAAACAAAAGAAGAGGAGAGAAGAAGCCAAAATATTAAAAGTCAAGAAAAAGGAGAATACGAAAGGAAATAGAGAGAGAATGGTACCTCGAAGTAGGGAACAACGGTCTCAAGCCATGACTCCCGAAAGAGAGCCGTCACACCTGGGTCGGAACTAGAACTCACAAAAGCAGGTACTTCTACTTGGCCAAGAGGACAAGAAGTCGCGGCTCGCCATACCCCCAGCAGTGCGTTAACCGTCTCAGTCCCCCGCTGGTCAGCAAACAAAGCTCCCGGCAGATCTTGGCAAAATCCAAACTGACGAGCAAATCGATGAGGGCTGTAAGGCTCAACGATGAAAGACTCACGCTGACGCAAGACAAGAGAAATCGCCTGCAGACAGCGAAAATATTCCACTTCGATCCGAGACGCGAAATGACCCAGCTTGTCGATGATCAAACCGAGGAAGGAGACCGAATCCGAAGGAGTAGACATCTACAACAGAACATAGAGGTCATTAGCCAAATCAAATCAGGTACGCATCCTTCCCTCCAAAAAAAAAAATATATATATAGAGTCTCTTGCGACCAAGAGCAAAAGTCGCAAAAAAAGAAGAGAAAGAAACTTGCTAAAAAAAAAAAATCAAAAAAAAAAAAAACAGAGGGGCGACAAAAAGAACCAGTCGCCAGTCGAAAAAAAAGGGGAACGGAGAAACAAAAAAAAAGAGAGTGGGCAAACTGAAGAGGCACACCAATCCTCTTCGACCGGTCAAGAAACAAATCTCGCACCCGGCGACCGAGCCGAGAGCGATCAAATAAAGCTACTTCACCTGGCGACCATTCTGGCCGGAGCACATCTCCGACCACAAAACCGACTCAGGTCAAAAGCAGCGCACAGCAACAGAGCTTAGAGCGGCCAAAACAACAATTGTTCTCGGCAACCCAAACAGAGAACAGTCCCAAATTCTGCGCACAGCAACAGAGCTTAGCGCGACTGAAGCAAGCAGCCTCGCGGCCAACAAACCGGAGGCGAACAGAACAGAGTTCTCTAGTGCTCGACGACCAAGTTAAGCACACCAAAGCGGAGAATTCGACATCTGACAACAGAGTTAGATGCCGCACACCTGCTCCTAGTGCCTGACGATTGAGTCGGACAGGAAAAGGATGTTGCGATCAAAACAGATGCCCGACGACCGAGCCGAGCATCCTTCGAAGCCCCGCGACCAGCCACATAGCTGACCGCAATCACAACAGGTGCCCGGCGTCCAAGCCGAGCACCCTTCGAAGCTCTGCGACCAATCAAAGCAGTAGGCCGCGACCAAAGCGAGTGTCCGCAATCGAGCCGAAAGCACCCTTTACCCGCGATCGAAAACAGAGACGGGCGTAGCGACTAAAGCAACACCCGGGCGACCGAAGTCGTGGTGTCGCGGTAACAAATTCCTGCAACCGGCAATCAACCCGGACATGATCGGAAGAAGTCAGGTAAAGTAACTCAAAAAAAAAAAAAAAAAAGAAAGAAGAGGCTGCGACAAAAAGAAGCCGTCGCCGAAAAAAAAGCTGTGACAAAAGAAGCCGCCACCATAAAAGTTAGTAAAAAAAAAAGCGGTCGCAAGAAAAAAAAAAAGAGAGAACAACATTCATTCGCACACCGGCACCGCGCACCCTGCGACCAAGCCGAGTGCGCCAGCGCAGGAATTCTGCCCTCGGCGACCAAGCCGGGCTCAACCAAATCAAAATTTCAGCACCCGGCGACCGAGCCGGATGCGACAACAACCTCCGGCGACCGAGCCAGATGCGACGATATGAAAAGACAACACCTCGACAACTCGGTCGGGCTCATTCGAAGTAAATTACTCACACCCGACGATCATGCCAGAGGTAATCGCAGCATCCCGGCGACCGAGCCGGAACGCAGCAGCCGAAGCACAACTTCAGCACCCGACGACCGAATCGGGTGCGGCCAAAGCAGAATCCAGCATTCGACAATTGAGTCGAATGCGACTCGGATTCAATTCCAGCACGCATACGCAAAGAATTGTCAGTTTTGTCGCATTGACAAAATGACAGACACTTAGAGCGCGAGAGAAAAGAAACGTGAGACAGAGAGCAAATTCAAAAAAAAAAAAAAAAGAGAACGAGAGAGAGAGAGACTGAGGGAGGAGTTGAAAATGAGAGGAGAGAAAAAGAAGAAGAAAGAGGGAGGAAGAGAAGAAGAAAAAAAAGAAAGTGGGTCGACCCCGGCTGACTCGAATTCAATCCGAGGCCGACGGGAAGAAGATTATACAGTACCTTTGAATTCTGGTTCGTTGAGATATTCTGACACAAACCGGGGAGGTCGTACTCTCTTTCTCCAGCCACAGCCAACCAATTCGCATGAGAGAGAGAGGCAGTCCTCCGTGTCGCTATCGTGGTGGTCGCCCAACCCGGAAAGCAGAAATCGCAGGTTAACAAATCTCTCAAACTCGCAAGTTGCTTCTTCGGTCAAACTCGCAGGCAATCTTCCAGGCTCACAGTCTACCTCCCCAACCCAATTCGAATAATGAAGCAAGCAATCAGGATCGCAAAAGCCAGGGCAAACCGGAGCTTATCAAGGGAGATCCCGCAAGCCGAGTTATAATCAAATTGAAACTCGGATTAGGGAAATCCGTGTGGATGGACGCTAAGTAGTGGGGCCCACCTCCCCACATTTTATCAAAAGACCCCTCGACCTTAAGCAGTTCGGGAGGAAAGATGCTAGCAGTGCGAGATGGAGGATGCGACCAACAGTCCGGGACAGAATCGCGGAAGCCATCCCGATCTCCCTTCTCTCTCGTCCCCTTTCCCTCCCTCCTCGATCCTTCTTTCTCTTTCTTTTCTCATCCGCTTTGCTCCTCTCTCCCTTTCTCCTATCTCTTCCTTTTTTCCAGTCCGACTTCGATCCCCTCTCTCTCTTTTCCCTTCCGCCTCGAGCTCCCTCTCCCTTCCTTTCTCCTTCGGCCTCGATTCTTCTGTCTCTCCCTTTCTCCACCGGCAACAGCAGCAGCAACCCAGTTGACGATCCTTTTCATAAGGGATTCGACGACGAATTCCCAAACAAAATCTCACTCACGGTGGATTCGTCGTGCCAGTCTGTTCGAGCTCTGTCGAAAGCCAACATGAATGGGGAAGAAGAAGAGGATTTCGCGACTCCAACCATAGCAGAGCGCCTCGTTTGTGGCCCCCCTCTATCTCTTTCTCCAGGACGACGAACGGAGTTGCCTAAAACCAATTGGAGACTATCGGAAAGCAATCTTGATTATCGTTCCAAAGCTATTCACCGCGCAGGAAGAGTCGGACTAATTGAATTGCAGTTCATCAAGTTCTGCTTGACCTGATCCACGAAGGAAGCCCCACGAGAGAGGCGAGGTTCGGGCGAAGTCGCGTCAAGATTGGATACAATTGCCAGAAAAAGTCAGCCAATCGGTCGATCCCTTCGAAACATCCGCCAAAATCGATTGCAACAGTCAAGAGTGCGAGCTACTGAATTTACCGAAATCATTATAACTACCTTCGATGAGGCCTCAAAGTATCTTGGCTACATTCAAACAACTCTCGATAAGATGGCTTCAATTCAGGTATTCATCGTCTCTCCATACCGAACATGCTCTGTATGTTCGAGTATACAAAAAAAAAAAAAAAACAAAAAGCTCTAAAAAAAGAAGAGAGCCAAAAAAAAAATGAAGAAAAGAAAAAGAGTGAAAAAAAATATATATATACAAAGTGTACAGAAAATATACAATGTCCTAAAAAAGTAAGAGGACAGAAGAGCAATACACAAAAGATAAACGATCCTAAAAGAGTAAGAGGATCAACAAAAAAAAAAAAAAGTGTGTGTGCGTCGTGTGTTGTGTTCTTCAGTTTTGAAACTTGTTCGTTCCTCCCGAACGAACAAGTCTCGAAGGGGGCAATCTGTATGCACCAAAATGTGCACGGCCCAAATTCAATGAGTCCATCAACCCACCGATCCATCAAACAACAATCGTGGGTAGGCTCTATTCATCTTCAAGGTTCATCGTTGCAGCCCATCGCGAAGTCCAGTCGCATCGTCACGTCATCGACACAGTCGACGTCTTCGTCAGCATAAACGGTCGAGTCAGCGTTCGTCAGCATGCTTCATCAGCTCATTGCCCACCTCAGCAATCAACAGACAGTCTCGGTCTTTAACTGAAGGAGAGAAAGAGGGGCCACGATCCTGGTCTCCCTCCTCCCCTCTTCTTCCTCAGCGTCACCAGCAGAAAGAGGATCACGATCCCCTTCCCCAGGCGACATCTCTCACAGACCGGCTACAAATAGCCAGAAGTTCCCCGCCCCAAAGGGTGAAGAAAAATTGATTCCGAAGGATATCCCGACGAGTGAAGAACTCTCTCCCTCTCTCAAACCGAAGGACTTAAATCCCTTCTCGGAGGAGAAGCTCTCGCTCACAGAGGTTCTGTCAAACCATCGAAGCCAAGCAATTCGTCGTTCGTCGCTCTACAGTTCAACCGGAGCAGCTCTACACGTTCGCCGGCAGCGTCACAAGTCGATACACGGAGCACAAATACCTCCGTCCGACCGACAAAAGCCACAACAGATCGTGCACACTCGCTCTTGCGACTTGAGTTCGACGTTCGTTCGTTCGCAGAAGCTTCGACTTCACCAACAACATACGGAGATCGAATCAGAGGAAGCATAGGAAACTGTACTCGCATCCCTTGATACGAAACACACAAATTGTAACACAAAAATTCTCTATTATTAATCGACATATTCTCTCGGTCGCGCCTCTTCGCGGACCGGCAGATTTTCGGTGAAACAATATAAAAAAAATAAATAATATAAACATATAAATACCTAAACATATTGTCAAACATAAGGGGAGAACGTAAAAAAGTATGGCTTTACTTTGTATTATTTAAATACCCTCTAAAACTTTTTTTTTTTACATAAGAATTAAGCGGGTCGGGTCGGGTTTTTGGGGCGAAACCCGTCTCCGCCCCGAACCCGACCCGCGGGGTAAAAACATAAACCCAAACCCGCTTTAAGCGGGTCGGGTCGGGGCGGGTTCCCCGCTAACCCGTACCCGTTGCCATCCCTACTCAATACTATCTCTGTCACCCTTCTTCCTTCCCCGTCCCGACTTTCCTCCCCATCCCGACTCCTCTACCCGTCCCGACTCCTCTTCCCGTCCCGACTCCCCTTCCCGTCCCGACTCCCCTTCCCGTCCCGACTCCCCTTCCCGTCTCGACTCCCCTTCCGTCCCGAAAGATGCATACCATAGGCGCAGAAATTCACTTTCGGAAAGGTCCAGTTAAAAAGGCAGAGCGGGGAATGCTATTTTGGTGGGAAGGCTGCTCTGGTAGGAAGGAACACTGCTGGGAGAGCTCGGTTTTTGCTCCTCCTCCGCTTCCTTTTTCACGGCGGAATAGGTACGGATTGGTGGGACAGAGAGGAGAACGAGCGGTTTTGTTCTCCTGGTGTTCCGATAGGGGACGGGCATTGGCGGTTTCGGTGGCGCAGCGAGGAAGAGACGTACGCGAAGAGACGAATGGTAAATTCTTTTTCCAAAACCCCTTGTCTACTTTCTGCGACTTTCTTTTTGTGATGGTAGTTTGCTTTTGCTTGTCTGGCTTTTTGTTTGTTCGACGGGTCGCTTGCATTTTGCTCAATCATCGGCCACTACTTCTATATTTCAGATTTGATCTTTTTAGTGTCTCTTTGTTTCTCTTGATGTCATTTTGCTCCTATCTACCAAAATTTTGACGGAGCTTTATGTTGTTTGTTTCTCTGTGATCTCATGCTTTACTTACCTGGTTTATGATACGAATCGTGGCCAGGTAAATAATCGTGGATCGAGTTCAATAACTTCGATTAGTTTCTTTTGCTCCGTGAACTGTTTCGTACTGCAATAGCTTTGTACGTCATCTTAAGTTTATATCCATCAATGCGAGACTCTGCTCCTCATCTGTCTTTGGATGCCGAATCTTTTAAACTAGTTCTCCAATCAATAGGTTTATAAGTTCCATAGTACAAGTTTTAAACACGTGTAACTTGTCTCTAAATTTCTCTATATTACGCAAGTGGTCATGTTGGTCTATTAACTCTTGAACTTCCACATTTGCGGATTAGGCTATCCTTTTTGCTCTGGAGTTTGCGTAATAAAGAATAATCATCTCCTGCAAGTTTTTTGAAATAATGAATTATTTTTCAGGAAGAAGTGTGCAGCATCTGTGGTGTCCCTGGCTATGCAGAAATGATGGTTCTTTGTGATGACTGCAATCAAGTGTCTGAAAACATGTAAGTTTCTATGTATATCTTTAAATGGATTGGTAAATTGCTATTCAGTATGGATTATTTTGCATCGTGTTAGACTGTGGAAGGTAGAAGTTGCAGCATCAACTTTGTCCTTCATAGACTATTCATGGACCTTAGTAAAATATTGATGGTGGGTTAGCAACAGTTTTTAACCATTTTTATTTCAAGTGGGTTTGATTGGTGGTGTGATGTACTGATTGTAGTAGGCTTGTGTAAAGAACACTAAAAATAATGAAAAGATTGCATTAAATCAAAGGAAGTCCAACTCCTCAACAACTCATATGATTGTTGTACATTACCAAAATACCATGCTACAATTTTTCTAACAAATTGTATAGTCAATTTGGGGAGATTGGCTAGTTTAAATGTTATTGCAGTGGTGTGACTGAAAGTTGAGAACTAGTTTGACTTCCTGAAAATCTGAGTTTTGATTGGCCAAGTGAGTCAGGTTGAATGCAGACTCGACAAGACTCGGCCCGAGTTGGAGGGTCAGGTCTCTTTTATCGAAGGGATGAGTCTGTCCTTGACCCTGAAAATTAAATTCTGAGTCAACTCGGACGAGTTGCTTCCAACACCAATATAAGCCGGTGTTTATGCTAACTTTGTTTTCTCTTAAACTTTTTTCTGTATTATCTTTATGTTTCTTAGGCCAACATATCATTTTAGGCCTAGACAATTTGTATTTGTATCTGAAATGCCTTCAGCTAGTTGTTTGGAGTGAGAAATGTTGTATGCGAGAGTAGTTGGGTTTTGAAAACATTATGGTTAGGAGTTGGGAAGTTGCCTTCTAATAACAACTAATAAATTTTGTGAATGACAGGCCTAAATTGAAAAAAATTATGTATTATAATTTATTATCATAATTATATGTTTTTTAGAGGGGGATGGCAATGTTATACATGGTTCATTGTGGAAGAAGACATTAGGGGCTGTACATTAATTTTTAGGAATGTTGCAATAACTAGTTTCTGGTCTTGAAGTTTTATTTCTTCAGGTCAATAATAAAAAATGGGTAACAAGAAGAGATGGAAAAAGGAGTTAAGCAGACATTATACACATAAAAAGCACAACTAATAAAACCTAAACTTTTCTACTTGTGAATTTTGTGGAATTAATACGTGACGTACCCCCTCATTTAAGGGCAACCTTGGGTTCCTACACATTGATAGTCTAAGTGTGGGCGCATACATGAGTGCCTGTGCTGAAACCTAGTAAGATTGAACTTGGTTTTATCCCAAAATGACTAATCGCTTAGGAGGCCTGTTCCTCAACCTTATAACCCACTAATATTTCTAATGATATTCATTCTGGTACTCTTCCACTTTCACCTGTTTTCTTAATAAATTTTTTGAAGTACTTTAGTGAGTAGTACTTTTTCTTTTGTGACAATTCAGTGATTAGTACTAAAAGTGGTAATTTCTTAAGATGAGGGAGGGTATGCTGTATTGTTACATCTAACCAATCCTCGTTGCACCATAGCAAACAATTTTCTGTATTGATTTTCTTTGGTGGCCTGTTATAAAAAGAAGCATGCATTATTATTACTTTTTTATTTTTTGTTATTTTGGCACCACGCTGTTAATTAAGAATGATTTGACTTTAATCTTTCATATTGATTAGCCAGGAACAGAATTTGACATATTCCTTTATTATGTAACTATATCTTTGCTAGATATTGCATGAGGAACCATCTAGATGAAGTTCCAGATATATGGTTTTGTGAAGCTTGTCAAGTGAGGCGTGATTCAGATTCATATTGCCCAACTACCTTGAGCAACATGAACCAGAACATAAGTGATAAGTCTTATGCTGCTGCCAGTTTGCAGTTACATGAGAAAATGGACAGTCAAGGGAAAAAACAGAAGTCCATTGACATAAATGAAGTGATGGTGCGAGGGTTATTTATTCCTGATAAAAGAAGGAAAGGATTTCCCAAGGCCTGTAGTCCTTTATATAAAGGAAATAAGGCCTTTAAGGCTCCTGAAGCTGGCAAAGTAAAATTCATTCCAGAAGCTGAGGCTGCCCACTTGAGATCTGGGGCCAAGGCAATGCTATTTTATCAGTTACCAGGAGCTTCAGGTGCATTAATGCCCAGGAAAGGTTTTACTAGTACTTTGCCTATGAAAAATGTTATTTGTAGAACTGCCAAGAGAAGCTTCCCCTCGAGGTCTGAAGCAACTGCGAAGAACAATGTTGACTCAAAGCTCATGAAAGATGCTAGTATGCAGCACAATGATCAAATAAGAAAACAAACATATGCTTGTGTGCAAGCTTCAGGTATTACATGTTGGATGTCTTTCTTTTTGGTATTAGAGCAGCTATAAACAGAGCAGCATTGTCTTGGACATCTTTCTTCATTGTATTGGAATGACATAGAGGGCCACATGAGGGGGTTATTGATAATCCCATGTCAGATTTTGAGTATACAAACCTAGTCTGAAACTTGAGTTGGACTTCAAGTTTTATAGTAAGATGCTTCTCTTCAAGAGCTTTATAGGAAGGTCCAATAATCTGATTGATCTATTTGTGAGATGCTCAGAAATGTCTGGGATCCATATGTGCTTCAGTGCATTTAACTTGCTTGTCTAAGAAAAATAGAAGTTTATTTTCTGAACTTTAAATATCATAGAACTATCGCAAATGTGGTATCTTAATGAGACATTCTTATTTGATGCATATTCAGGGAAAAAAACCAATGAATTGGGCAGGTGTGGTAGCTCCAATGAAGAACCGAGGGTTGCCACAAGTAAAAAGATTGAAAAGCCTATTGACAACTTGGAGGATGCATCAACATCTTTGAGATCCATAGTGGCTCATCCATTAGGAAGGGCAAGCAAGAGAGATTCTTCATCTCCTACTAGTCATCTGATCAAGAATTTGGATGATCGGAAGCACAACCCTCATCTCACACTCCCTGAAAATTGGGAAAGGAACATCAGTTGGAGGTAAGTGTTCCTTCTTTATCATGGTGAATAGTGATGCATATTTAGTCTATTTCATTATTTAAGCGTATCAAATAAGAAACTAACTAAATGTGCTTGGAAACTCTCTAGAGGTAGCTTTGAGGTTCATGGAACCCTCTTTGAAGGAAATATCTATCATGGCATTGAAGCTTATCGTTCAAACTCAATAGGTCATAAAGCCCTTGAAGCTTTGGGAAGAATGTCTACGAGATTGGTAGCATTGTTATTACCTCGGTTTGAGGTTTGGCCCCAGATATTTCAAAAACAGGTCCCTGATGATGATGATGTTGCTCTGTATTTTGTACCTAGTGACTGTGAGAGGTGTGATTCTAATTAGTGGATGAGATGTTTTAATTTTCCTACTAAAAGCCGGCATAAGTACTGCAGCTTGCAACAAGCAAAAATGGAGGGGGTGACGAGAGGGGAAGAGAGCAGCCTACGCCGGCGACCTTGGGAGTCCCAAAACTCACCAGTCCCCGCTGAGCTGGAAGCTTCCTACGCTGCAATCGATGGGGACTATCGGCTCTACCTGGATGTAATTTTTCTACAAAGAGATTTTGTTGTTAAAATAGCAGAAAAAAGCAGATCAAATGTATCCTTCATCAGGATCCTGGCTGGAACGCTGAAAGAAAGCATTGAATCTCTTCGAAGGGTGACGCAAAACCGTGTACCAGGGAAGAAAGAAAATACGAGAGATGGAAGATTCTGTTTTGAGACTTACATGAAAGAGGAGCAGTTAACGTGCAAGATCACCGAAATGTACAATGTGAAACCTCTGGGTACCATAGACATCCCGGAGACAGCAGAGAGAATCGGTGGCTGGCCTTGGCTCTTAGAGAAGCTTGCAGCAATGCGTAAAAAACTTGCAGGGAAGAGCAAAATCGATCAGGTGGTAGATGTAACACGGATCCCTCGCACGCCAACACATCCAGTGGCAACTCACTCCTTCAAGGAAGCTCTATTGCTGGAATCCACGACTCCCCCAGCGGGAAAGATGATAAAAGTCGAAATGAGCAACGGAGGCCCATCTCTGTGTGTGGACGAAAGCTTTACGAAGCCTTGGAGGAGAGAACTGGAAAGTTGTGTAGTCGGCCGCGCTGCTGCTAGGTGGAGCAGAGAGGAACTGCAAAACAAAATTTACGATGGCTGGGGCCTTATTGAAGTGCCAAAGTTGCATTATATGGGAGATACTAACGGGCTCATAAAGTTAGTAACCAAAGATGAACGGGACCGAGTTCTACGGAGGCAGAACTTGTTTAAAGGTGAGATCTTTGAAGCGCTGATGGAGTGGACACCGGGCTTGCAAACGAAAGAAATAGTCAGACACATCACCGTGAAAGGCATCCCGGCGCACCTTTGGTGCTACGAGATCTTTAGCACCCTCACCAATCTGGTCGGCCAAATCAAGGAGCTAGATCAAAGTGCCACGACAGGTGAAAGGATTGACATACTGAAGGCGAAGATAATCCCACACAGAACCTTTAATGGCCGGCTGGAAGTTCCTATACACGTAGGGGACCAAACTTACCATGTCTTAATCGAAGAGGCTGAGGTAGACGAAGCCCGCGATCGGAAGAAGCTCAAAAGAAATAAAAAACCAAGAGCTGCTCCAAGATCTCAGTAGCCAAAAGACCAGAGAAAACGCAAGAAAGCCCAATGGAGGAGGAAAGTTTCGCCGACGGGAGGCTGGCCGGAGCTGGAAGGGACGACGATTGGGCGGGAGCCAAATGTGGAAATGTTTGCACGCAGAAGTTCTACATACCCAAATATAGAAATTGCGTGTGAGAGGCCATTCTCAACGCCACGGACAGCTGTAGCCCAGCGCCCTCAAAAACAGGCTCGCCAACTCAGTGTGTTCGGGACCCCAGCACGAGTCGACAACTCAACTGAGTCCAAGTCGACTCAACCGGTTCCTAACTCAGTGAGTCCAAGTCGACCGGGACCCAGCCGAGTCGACTCGAAAACGCGGCCAGAGAAGGAAGGAGAGGACTTCTTACTTCAAGTCGGAAGAGTGGAAGGATCGCCATCGTTTCAGATTGAACGAGGTAAGTCCCCTCTTGTTTTCTCTCCTCTCTCACCCATCATTTCGCAGATTGCGACCAGCAGTAGACGCCAAAATGCATTTCGCTTCACTTATGTGCGGCGTCGTTTTCGGCCGAACATCCCAGCACTGCAAACGGCATTGCAGGAAGGAGGAACGCCAAAGGAAGGCCGGGCAACAGACAAGACAGCATATGAGACAGAGGAAGATTGTGAACTGGACAGACATATAGGTAGAATACTCATGAGCAAAATCAAAGAATATGGCTCAGCCATGCAGATGTCATTAGAACAGATTGAAGCTTGGCGGAATATCGGAGGTGACAGCCAATTACAGGAGGAAGATATTGTTGAACCATGAATATCATTGCCTGGAACATAAGGGGATTGGGATCTCCCAGAAAGCGAACAGTAATAAAGGAAGTCCTGAAAAAAAATAAGGCAAAGTTAGTCCTTCTACAAGAAACAAAAATGATGGAAATTCGTGGAACAGTAATTAAAGACATATGGTTTGGTAAGAAACCAGCTTGGGTTGAGCAGGAAGCAGCAGGTACTCGGGGGGGCATGTTAGCCATATGGGATGACACGAAAGTTGAGCTAATTGAAGCAGAAGTAGGAATGTTCACGATTGCAGTACATCTCCGCAGCAGAGTCGACAATATCCATTGGGCTGCCATGTTTGTATATGGTCCCACAGACCAAGCTAGCAGACCCGACTTCTGGAACGAAATCGCTGCCATGTTGCAACTATGGCCCCTCCCATGGATAGTAGGAGGGGATTTCAATACTGTCAGATTCCAAGCAAAAAAAGAGGGGGCACTGGAAGAATAACTCGAGCATCACGGGAGCTTAATAACCTTATTGATGATCTGGCGCTCATTGAACCCCCACTCTCAGGAGCCAATTTTACATGGACAAATGGTATAGCCCAACCTATACTGGAGAAGCTGGACAGATTCTTAGTGAATCAGTAATGGTTAGATCAAAATGTAAATGCAATGGCTAGAATCCTTCCTAGACCTATATCTGATCATGCACCGATACTCATGGAGACTTCACCCACCTCGTGGGGCACGCCACCATTTCGATTTGAAGAATATTTGCTTATGGAAAAAGGCTTCATAGAACTCTTAAGAGCTTGGTGGAACGAATTGCAATTTGTGGGTATTGCAAGCTTCAAATTCTGTCAGAAACTCAAGGCGTTAAAGTTAAAGGGCAGATTGAAGGATTGGGTAAAACGAGAGAGATTCAATATTGAGAAGGAGAAGGACTGTCTACTAAACCAGATCAATGACCTAGACAGATCAGAGGAGCAACAAGGAAGATTGACTGATACTGAAAACTTACAAAGAGAAGCTTCAAAGGAGAAATATGAAATAAAGACTCATCAAGAGCAAATAAAATGGAAGCAAAGGGCACGCTTCAAATGGTTAAAGGAAGGAGATGGCAATTCTAAGTTCTTTCATGCAATTGCCTCAGCAAACAGGAGAAGGAATAGAATATCTTGTTTAAAGATCAATGACCAAATGCTTGAAAAGCTGGATGGAGTTTTCTCAAGGAGGATCTGATTGAAGTATTTGCTGAATTTCATGAGAAGGGTGTCGCAGCCAAGAGCATGGGTGTTTCATTTATTGCACTAATCCCCAAAAAAGATGGAGCTAATGAGCCCCAAAACTTTCGACCTATAAGTCTGATATCCAGCCTATACAAAATCATATCAAGGGCACTTGCTGCAAGACTCAGACGAGCCATGCCAGAAATCATCAGCACCAATCAAACAACATTCATTAAAGGGCGCCAAATCCTTGACTCAGCTCTCATGGTCCATGAACTCATCCACTGCTGCTCCAAAAGTAACTACAAAGGAGCCCTTATAAAGCTGGACTTTGAGAAAGCCTTTGATAAGGTTAGCTGGGTCTTCTTAGATAAAGTGATGGCAAAAATGAATTTTCCTAAGAAATGGAGATTCTGGATTAGCAGTTGTCTCTCCTCAGCTTGCTTCTCCATTTTAAGTAATGGGACAACACATGGATACTTCAGGAGTAATAGAGGATTGAGGCAGGGATATCCTATCTCCCCCCTGCTCTTCAACATTGCAAGCCAAGTACTATGCTCTATGATGTATAAGGGACAGGAACTGGAATGGATTACTGGCCTCTCCATCAGAAATCAACTGAAGATACCCATCCTTCAATTCGCAGACGACACAATTATACTGTGTCAAGGATCTGAATTGCAAATCCTCAGTGTGAAGGCAATCCTTCAGCTATATGGAATGGCATCTGGTCAAAGCATCAACTGGACTAAGTTAGGTGCCTTCGGGGTGAACTGCAGCAATGCTGAACAAACCTTACTAGCCTTAACCCTTGGGTGCAAAGAAATAAAGCTGTCGAGTACTTACTTGGGACTACCACTCTTTGCAGGGCGAATGCTCAAACCTCTTTGGCAGGTAGTGATAGATAAATGTCAGCAAAGGCTTGGTACCTGGAGGGGGCTCCTCTTATCACAAGCCGGAAGAGTTGATTAAATCAGTCCTGGCTGGTATCCCATCCTACTTCCTATCCTTACTAAGCTGTCCAAAAGGCATATCCCATAGAATCGAAGCAATACAAAGAAATTTTTTGTGGTGTGGAGCACAAAGCAATTTTAAATATCCTCTGGTGAAATGGACCACTGTTTGCACATCAAAAGAAGCAGGGGGCCTTGGCATAAGGAAAATTCAGGAAGTAAACATTGCCTTAATGACAAAATGGCTATGGAGGTCCATGACCGAAGGGGAGTCTATGTGGAAGATAACCATACAAGCCAACTATGGGCAAGACAGGCAATGCTTGCTGCCAAGATTCTGCCCTAACCAAGCATCCGCAATATGGAAGTCCATCTTGTCGAATATGGAATTCATAAGAAAGCACATAAGATTTCATGTCAGAACAGGAGAAAATGTAAAATTTTGGGAAGACTGCTAGCTTGGGGAAGCTCCACTCAAGAATACATATTCTGGCCTCTACTCTCTGGTCAGAAACAAGAACATTACAATACAGAGGTCAAGGGGAATGGGCAGCAACACCTGGAACTTAAACTTCAGAAGGAATCTCAATGACACAGAAGCCATTGAAGCATCAAACCTGTTATCCAAGTTGACTGGGACATATCTATCCCCAAGAGGGAAAGATGAGATAATCTGGACCCCTTGCACTACAGGGCAATTCTCCGTAGCTTCAGCATATGCCATACTGGTGGGGTCCCCAGCTAAAAGCCCTGCCAGGCATATTTGGGCTTTACCATGCCCACGAAAGATACATAATTTCGTTTGGAATGCCTTTCATGGGAAAGTATTGACATGTGACCAGCTGGTGAAAAGAGGTCAAGTAATCATAAATTCCTTATGCAAGTTTTGTGGAGAAGTCGAAGAAACAGCAAACCACATATTCCTACATTGTCCCTTTGCTACAACAGTTTGGGGAGCTATTTTACAGAAGTACAGCATAGGCACATGCATGTCAGCCTCCTTCAGACAGATGATCACTCAATGGCACTCATGTCCACTACCAGCATGTGGTAAAGCCTTGTGGCAGGCTGCTATAGCTGCCATACCGTGGAACTTATGGAAAGAAAGGAACAGCAGAACATTCAGGGGCAACAAAGCAGGTGAAGCCGTAATCATTACAACTACCATCAGGGACATTTTTCTATGGGCTTCTACCTATAGAAAGATGCCACCTCTCCCACTAGCAGCACTGAGGCAGTTCTGGAAAACGATAATCCATTTCACTAATCACAGGTCACCAGTAATGCAGGTATGGAAACCACCGCAGAGGGGTCAGCTGAAACTCAACTTTGATGGCTCCTCGCTAGGTAATCCGGGATCAGCTGGACTTGGAGGGATCATCAGAGATCACAAGGGCCTACCGCTAATAACATATTCCGGACCAGCAGGCAATTGCACCTCTAACGAGGCCGAAGCGAAGGCGCTTCTTACTAGACTGAGACTCTGTAACGGCATATCTACGCTGCCAATTGTGGCAGAGGGGGACTCTGACCTTACTATTAGATGGGCTACCAAAGCAACCCCACCACCTTGGCATCTAAAGAGGATATTTGATGAGATATTTGACATTATTGTAGGATGGGAAATACTTTGGAGCAAGATACCAAGATCTGCCAACGGAGTAGCTGACAAATTAGCAAAGAATGGGGTAAACAAGTCTCAATTGGTGATTGATAGCACTAGCACCAGGGGGGAATGACTATGTAAAATTATTGTGAACGTTTACAAAGCAGCTTGTATGCTACAAAAGGACATACATTGTAAAATACCAGCTTCATGGTATACATTGTAATTCATCATTAGTAAATCAATAAAGCTATCACTATTTTCAAAAAAAAAAAAGTACTGCAGCTTATGACTTTTTTTCTTCCTTTTTTGTTTGCCTAGTTCCAAGGAGAGATATATTCATTTCTTGAAAATGATTGATACAAGTGATCTGGCCATCAGATGTCACTTCAAAGGTGCTAATTTACTTGTTTTTCTTTCAAAGCACCTTTCAGTGGACTCCCAGAGTGAGTCTTTGCTCGTCCTTTTAAACTTCTGTATGAAAGCATGAAAGAATGGTTGATTTTTTATTTTTTAAACTGGAAAAGATGCTTCAGTTTTCTACTCTTTGCACTTATCAGACTCGATAAGTTATTTATTTCTTTCTTTTTTTGCCTTTTCTTTTGTAACATGTTAGTTTGTTAGCCCAGCTTTTCGGGCTTAGTTTTGAGTGCTCGTTTGGGAAGTCTCCTACTCTATCTATATTTTTACCCAAGTGAATGTTGACCTTTGCTTATCCTATACTTTTTTAGTCGTTCGATTTTCAAAAACTTTATTGAACTTTGACTTTGCATGTCAGGTCTTTTAATTTCATATACCATTGATACCAAAATAAACTTTAATATCTAAACCATATCTAGCTATTGGTCTATGCCGAAAATCTCAAATTTTACTCGTGGGTACTTTGATGAATAAACTGAAATTGAACAGGACAAACTCTGGTGCCATACCTTTGGGGAGTTCTCTGTCGTCCTTCAACATCGATTCCTGCCTCCAGAAATGGGAACCTGAGGCAGCAGTTTCCTCGGCAGGTAGAGCCCTATCACTTGTCAAATAATGCATGTGAAGTGAAGTTGGAGGAAGAAGGCACAACAGGCCAAACGACATGAAATACATTCATTCCATTATCAGGAAGTGTCACATCTTGTGCTGCCCATCCTCTCAATGGCACTATTGTAGCTAAGACACAGGTGTGTTTCACTTGATATGAAGCACGAGTTAAGGTAATGTCTTTTTTTATTACCAGCGTTTTTCCTCTCACTTTTCTTTTTTTTTGAGGAAAGTTTTTCCTCTCACTTTTGTTCACCTTATGCTTAACTTCATCTTGATATGTAATTTCAGATAAAGCGTTTGCCTTGTGCCCAAAAGACCGAGCATCTGCATTAAAAAGCTTGAATAAGATCTCCAAGGAACCACTTTCTCATCCACAAACTATAGAAGTTTTTTTAAGAATAATTAAAAATAAATAAAAAATTACACTAATGACACTATTCACAACTTATTTGCCAAAATGTCACTATTCATCGTTTGACCGAGTTGGTCAAGTTTGACCAACTCGGTCAAATGCCACGTAGGCGACACGCTAGCCAGCAGGCGCTAGCGTGTCGCCGTATTTTTTTTAAATGAATCATCTGTAGGCGGCATTCAAATGTCGCCTACAGAAAAAAATACGAACGAGGCGGCATTTCAAAGCCGCTTACGCCATAACACGAGGCGGCTTCGAAATGCCGCCTTTGTTTACATAACTGGAAGAGGCGGCACACAGACTCGACATCTTGCCAATCTACCAAAAAGGGTTTAGAGCAACCAAAGACGTACATCATCTGCATGGATCCCTCCCACAAGCCTTCTTCATTTTCCACTCACGAGTCCTGGCATCAAGCGATCCTCATTTCCTTATCTCCGTCCATATCTTCGGCTTCTTCATCGTCGGGAAGATCGAAGAAGTTAATCTACTCGTATACCCATGCCTTGCATGGTTTCGGCGCCGTTCTCACTCCGGAGCTCGCAGAGATCGAGAAGTCACCGGCCCATCGAGCTACTCTGAAAGAAAGACTCGGGAAGGCGTTAACGAGTACACCCCATTTCCTAGGCCTGGACTATAAGTCAGGAGTCTGGCCGGCCACCTCCTACGGTCACGACACAATCATCGGCATCCTTGACAATGAAATTTGGCCGGAAAGTGAGAGCTTCAATGACCGGAAATATGACGCGGTGCCAAAGCGGTGGAAGGGCTCTTGTGAGAACGGAGCAAGTAGTTTCAATCGTTCTATGTGCAATCGTAAGCTGATCGGAGCTCGCTATTACTACAAAGGTTTCGAAGCCCGTACTGGAAGGAAGGTCAGAGAGGAATACAAGTCACCGAGGGACTTTGAAGGCCATGGGACACATACGGCTTCGACCGCCGCCGGTAGCTTCGTTTCAAATGTCAGCTACTTCAGATACGCAAGAGGCACTGCTAAAGGTATTGCAGCCGGTGCGCGATTGGCAATTTACAAGGTGATATGGTTCAATCTTGTTGTCACCTCCGACGTTGTCGCTGCAATGGACCAAGCCATGGCCGACGGGGTGGACATCATATCTCTATCTATTGAATTCAAAACCTCGCCTTACCATGCTGATCCTTTAGCCATTGCCGCACTCAAAGCCGTGAACAAAGGCATATATGTAGTTTGCGCTGCCCGAAACCACGGACTTGCAAAATCTACCCACAACGGAGCCCCCTGGATCACAACTGTCGGTGCAAGCACAATTGATAGGAACTTCTCGGCACAGCTGAGTTTAGGCAAACTGGGTAATAATTATCTTAAACTGATCAAATGCACATCGTACTATCCTCGTATTGGCTGCATATGGATTCATGGGTCAAGAATTCCAAAAACAATCGTTCGGGGGAAGTACTCGGCGACGAGTCGGAACTGGAACCGGGCGATGTGTGTTTCGTGCAATTCACTTCGGGATCGACTGGTGATGCGAAAAGGGTGATGATCACTCATGGCGGCTTGATTCATAATGTGAAACTGATGAGGACTCGAACACGGTCTTGATCAGTTGGCTGCCTCAGTACCATGATATGGGGCTGATCGGTGGCCTCTTCACGGCTCTGGTAAGCGGTGGCTCCGCCGTTCTTTTCTCCCCAATCGCCTTCATCAAGAACCCGCTCATGTGGCTCGACACCATGAGCAAGTACAGAGCTACTCACAGCGCGGGACCCAACTTCGCGTTCGAGCTTGTGGTGAGACGACTCGAGACCGATGCGGAGAAGGTCCAGGATTTCGATCTTTCTTCCATGATCTTTCTCATGGTTGCGGCCGAACCCGGGAGGCAAAAAACCTTGAAAAGGTTCGTGGAGCTCACTCTTCCTTACGGACTTTCACAAGAGGTGATGGCTCTGGGATACGGTTTGGCGGAGAATTGCGTCTTCGTGAGCTGTGCATTCGGGGAAGGAAAACCCATTTTGGTAGATTGGCAAGGCAGAGTCTGTTGCGGATACGTTGGTTCCGATAAATTGGACGTCGTGTCGCCTACGTGGCATTTGACCAAGTTGGTCAAACTTGACCAACTCGGTCAAACAATGAATAGTGATATTTTGGCAAATAAGTTGTGAATAGTGTTTAGTGTAATTTTTTATTTTTTTTTAATTATTCTTAAAAAAACTTCCAAACTATACAGGTGCACTTTGTTGATATACATAATGTGTAAACAATTTCGAGTGTTCTTCTAATATTGACTAATTAGGTTATTGATTAATTAAAGGGACCCTATAAAAGCAGAGATCAGAAGCCCTCTGTAAAGCCCTCTAAGTTTTTGTCAGGTACCAGTCTTCTCTCTGCAGCGGCCAGCAAACGAACATCCAATTATGCTCATGAGCTTCCAAAACTAGTTAATTGTGGTAAGAGTTTCATTGCATATGTTGATGGTCATGTGTAGTCAGCGTTCTCAGTTGACATCTTGAAATTAGGCAAAAGGCAACTTTATTAACTTAGAGGACTTTAATCAAACTGATTTGTATGTCTCCTCTGAATTTGCAAATTGCAAGGGACAGGTTATAGAAAGTTGTTGGCAATGGAAATGATCTGCTCTCCTCTCCATTGGATGAAACACTACAAGTTTTCTCTCTATAGAAAGAGGGTGGCCAAGAGAAAGGAGCCCATACAATTCAAAAGGAAGGTAAGATGTAGGTGTATTTTGACAGATGCTCTAGTTAGACTATTCTCCTAATGAGAAGTTTCATGCTCATCTGTACAGCATCTTCTAGAGTTCAACTATCATCCTGATCTAACACATGAAGACATAGAGAAGCTGATAGATGATCTGGTAATGCTCTGAGACAAATAATGTCACTAACAAATACTTGCTCATGTTTATTTTGTTCATGGAATCTAATATCTGTTTTTGTTATTTTGATAGGTGAGAGAGATAACAGCAGGTGGCGTGACGGATGAATTTAGATGTCGTAAGCCTACTACAATTGACTAAGCTAAAAGCTGGTAAATTAACATTAATTAAAATTTTATTCTGCTATTTCGGCAATTATAGTAAGGATCTGCATGTATTTTTTAAAGCCTTGGCACAGCTATGTTGATGTTGACTACATTGATGCTTTACACTGTAATGGTGTATCGTATTATTGCCACGTACATGTAGGCTTAACTTCAAGTCAAAAAATGCAAAAAAAAAAACATAAAAACATTTCTCTTTATCAGATTAGCATGATGCAACACTCTTTATCAGCCTAAATATTACGATCCCTCCGTTTATGACTGGCTGCTTTTTGTTCTTCCTCTTTTTTTACTAGTTTAAGACCAATTCGGATTACATTTCATCCACATTAAGGTGTGGGCAGAGGCTGCTGTGAACCCTTCTTCCTTTTCATCCTTGCTCAACTGCAGTCACTCCTTGCTCCAACAAGTGAGTGAATTCTCTCACCAGTTCTTCCTTTATTTTATCTTTTTAATTTATTTTTTCTATTATTTGGCCTCTCATCTATGTTGTCAAATGTAAGAATTCTTCTTTCCATCAATTGTTGGCCTTCTTCCCTATCAAACTCTTCTCCATGTTGTTGGAATCAAGTTAAGATTAGCTCTAGGCGAGAAAGCTGATTAGAGCATAAAATATTTTGATGGTAAACACCTCACATAGACCCTTGTTTATAATAATAAGCTAGTGGTACGCCCTCGTGTTTCTGTCTGGCAAACACTACCAGATGATTCCCTTATTTTTGTAATAAATCCAATTCCTTTGGGTTCTTCCCTTGTTCAATAGCTCCATTATGGTGTGGACTCTCCTTTTGCTGGCCGCTTGAATCATGTCTTCTTTTGAGTTTTTATGGTTTTGGGTAATTGTATTTTAGTAAATAATTCTTATCTTTCTTGTATCTTCTTTTGTTTATCTTTTTTATCAAGTCCGTATCCATCATGACTCAACTTGCACTCTCAGCTAGTTTATTTTGAGGCAGGTTAGTACTACACATGCTCAATATAGCCCTTTGTCTTTTGCATTGCTGAAGCATGATTTCCATACATGTGACCCAATCCTGAATCTACCCTTGTGACGAATTTTGGATCGTAGATTTGGTGGGCCTCCCGCAAGTACATTGCATATGATCATAAATTAAGGACGAATAGCAGTCCTTAATTTGCTCTTAAAAAGGTCAATTTTAATTTGCTATCTGTTCTCTGTTCTCTGCTCTGGTTTTGTTTCATTTGTTTCACCTTGTCATTTTGTGATCTTTCTATGTTCATCTTATTTGTTTTTCTTTATTAACTAGATAAACTTCCATCATGTGATGTGACTTCCAAGTGTGAGCATCTATATCAGGTATTTGCAACTTTTTAGTTTCACAAAACTTCACTTAACCTGATGGTTTTTCACCTTGGTTGACTAATTAAAGAATCTCTTTACTTGAATCTTTCCATAGGTTGTTGTAGCTCTTCAATATGTCAATAATCAAATCATATGGTTTTCATCTTTTTAATATCTGAGTTTTTGCATAACTGCTGCTGATAGAGTCTTGGGTCTGTAAAAGTCCAGTAGTGGCTTAGTCAGCATAATTTGAGTCATGGAAATATGTAATTTGCAATTAATGATATGAAGCTGTTTGAAGTAGTTCTTCCTTTGTTTTTCATTCTTATCTAACAAAATTTTTTTCTGTTGGCATTCTTATCAAACGGATATTTTTTTGGTTGCCATTCTTATCAAACAGAAATTTTTTCTGTTGCCATTCTTATCAAACAGAAATTTTTTCTGTTGCCATTCTTATCAAACAGAAATTCTTTCTGTTGGCATTCTTATCAAACATGTATCAAACAAAATATTATTCTTCTCTTTCGTCTTTGCTTTGGACCATACAATTTCATATGCTCTTGAATTACTGCGGCAATTAATTTTTTGAAGGCCGAGAGTGTCATGACTCTTATTGCTCCATTGGGTGTTTCTAGATTTCTTCTTTCCTTTCTCAATTTTCTATGTGAATTCAGTAATGGAAATATTATCATTGTCCTGAATGTGGTTTAATTTTGTACCAGTTATGAGACTGGAAGGAAAAATGCAATCTCATAATCAAATTATTGAGATCCTATTATTTAGAGTTGGATGTATTTTTAACTTATTTATTGTCATTTTTTTCAGTTGTGGAGCTCTCAATGAAGTCTGCATGCCACACACGTGAAATGAAGATAAAAATTTGGCACTGATGAGAGCTGCCGGGGAGCAGAGTGGTTCATATGTTGTTAACAACAATACATGTACAACAAAAATTATAAAGCAACTTGACAGTTGTAGTGCACCAATGTGTTTTATGAAAACTAATACTTTGTAAACAATTTTTTTTTTTTATTTCTGTCCCAAAGTAAGAGATCTTCTAGTTACAACTTATGTAACTTCATTAAATTAGTATTCTATCACATTTCATTTGTGTTGCAATACGGCTAGTAATTTAAAATAAGGTATACGGGGGTGGGGTTGATGAACTTTGTCACTTACAATCTTAACCGACAATGTACATTGTCATTTAGAATCCTAACCGACAATGTACATTGTCACTTACAATCTTAACCGACAATGTACATTGTCATTTAGAATCCTAACCGACAATGTACATTGTCACATAGAATCCTAACCGATAATGTACATTGTCACTTAGAATCCTAATCGACAATGTACATTGTCACTTAGAATCCAAACCGACAATGTACATTGTCACTTAGAATCTTAACCGACAATGTACATTGTCACTTGGAATCCTAACCGACAATGTACATTGTCACTTGGAATCCTAACCGATAATGTACATTGTCAAGCCACTATGTACATTGTCACTTGGTTTGCTTCCCTCATCACTTGGTTTGCAAAGTAACAATGTACATTGTCAATTTGCTAGCCAGGCAACAATGTGCATTGTTAATTGGCTTACCTGGCAACAATGTACATACATTGTCCCTGGTGTTTTCAACCGACAATGTTCATTATCACTCCGGTTGCCAGGCGACAAAATTTAGTATTAATTAAGATTTAAGGTAATTGAACCGTCTCGGTTGATATGTAATCGGTAATTAAACCGTCTCGCTTCATATGTAATATTTAACAAAAAAATTCTGCTTGATTTGATAACAAAAATAGGTAAAAGAGTAGGCAAAACGTGCAAAATTGACTCAATTTTGCACCCCTTAAATTTCTACTTATCCTTGTAATTTAAGATTATGTTGAATGAAATGCATCAGCCCTTGTTGTACCTAGGTTGGAAAATTAAAATAACCACAAATAATATAAAGGGTTTATTATAATATTTAATATTTTATCTTGGATATGAATGAAATTTTAAATTATAAAATATTTATATAGAAGGGTATTTTTGGTTTTTTATTAACTTTAAAACCGTTAACGGGTATTTTCAGAATATTTAATATTTTTTGTGGGATATGAATAAAATTTTAAATTATACAATAGTTATATAGAAGGGTATTTCTAGTTTTTTATTACCTTTACAACCACTAAATAGTATTTCTGAAATATTTAATTTTTTTACTGGGATATGATTGGAATTTTGAATTATAGAATACTTTTGTAGAAGGGTATTTTTAGTTTTTATTAAATTTAAAACCGTTAAAAGTATTTTTTAAATAATTAATATTTTTTCTAGGATATGAATAGATTTTTAAATTATACAATAGTTTTGTAGAAGGGCATTTTTGGTTTTTTATTAACTTTTAATATTTTTCCTTGGATATGAATAGAAATTTAAATTATACAAAAGTTATATAGAAGGGTTTTTATGGTTTTTTATTAACATAAAAACCTTTAAACGGTATTTTTGGAATATTTAATATTTTTCTGGGATATGAATAGAATTTTAAATTATAGGAGAGTTATATAGAAGGGTAATTATGATTTTTTTACTTTAAAACCGTTAAAGGGTGTTTAGGAATATATTTTATTTTATATGGGATATGAGTGGAATTTTAAATTATACAATGCTAATATAAAGGGTATTTCTGGTATTTTTGAATAACTTTATTACTTTTGTTAATTTATTATTTTATCTGAGATATGAATGGTATTTTAAATTATACAATGCTAAAATAAAGGGTATTTATGGTATTTTTGAATGATTTTGTAACTTCTATTAATTTAATATTTTTCAGGGATACAAATGGAATTTTAAATTATAATAAATTTGTGCAGCCTCAAGGTGTGGCGCGAGCGCACGGAAGATTTGAAATGCTCCAAATAAGAGGAAAAAAAAAAGAGTAGAGAGAGAGTGACACAAAGAGGGAGAAAAGAAAAAATAATCTTCTGCTGTAATATCTTGGTTTCTTGATGAAGTTGCGGTCATTGTTTGAACAGAGAGAGTGAGCGGGGAAGCAAAGGGTTCCGAGCGGGGGAACATAAAGGGATGTTGAGATCAACTTCGGCACTGCCGAACATCTTTACCAATCCCAAAGGTCTGTCGCTTGTTTCTGTCTATCTTCTTAGTTCTGCTACAGTATTCCTTTTCTTTTTTACTTCTTTTTGCTTTTTTATGGGTCTTGGTCGGTCTTGTTTGCTTCACTTACCTTTGAGTGGTATAATCCTCGTTTATGATCTATCTGGTTGGAGATGGAAGTTGTTGGTTTCAGTGGCAAAGGTGTTCAGTTTTACTTTTTTGTTTTTTGTTTTTATTTTTTCCATCTCTTTTATTTTTGGGTGGGTTTTGCAGTTCTGAACTTCTATTTTGGTTGATTTGGAGCTGTACTCTTGTGCGTTTCTTTTGTTTCTGGCTCACGGATTCAGGTGTTGTCATTGAACTCGTTTTTCTTTTGCTTTGGTCATTTGATTTCGTTCGGTGTTTGATTTCCCGCTGGCGGAGCTGGCGTTCGTGTAAGGATTACAATAATCTCTATCATTGGCATGTTGAATGCTGTTACGGGAAAGGAATGGAACATCTTATATTGGAATCTTCTGGTAGTGGTTTCCCGTGAACCGTAGTGAAAATCTGTTACTCGCTGACAATCTTGATGCGCAATACGACCTCGTTGCGCGGCATGATACCTGATAGCAAGAGTGGGGTTGATTCTAGTTACAACTTATGTAACTTCATTAAATTAGTATTCTATCACATTTCATTTGTGTTGCAATATGGCTAGCAATTTAAAATAAGGTATACGGGGGTGGGGTTGATGAACTTTGTCACTTACAATCCTAACCGACAATGTACATTATCTTTTAGAATCCTAACCGACAATGTACATTGTCACTTAGAATCCTAACCGACAATGTACATTGTCACTTGGAATCCTAACCGACAATGTACATTGTCACTTGGAATCTTAACCGACAATGTACATTGTCACTTAGAATCCTAACCGACAATGTACATTGTCACTTAGAATCCTAACCGACAATGTACATTGTCACTTAGAATCCTAACCGACAATGTACATTGTCACTTAGAATCCTAACCGACAATGTACATTGTGACTTGGAATCTTAACCGACAATGTACATTGTCACTTGGAATGCTAACCAACAATGTACATTGTCACTTGGAATCCTAACCGACAATGTACATTGTCGATTAGAATCCTAACGAATTCTAACCGACAATGTACATTGTCACTTGGAATCTTAACCGACAATGTACATTGTCACTTGGAATCCTAACCGACAATGTACATTGTCGGTTAGAATCCTAACCGATAATGTACATATTCATTTAGAATCCTAACCGACAATGTACATTGTCACTTGGAATCCTAACCGACAATGTACATTGTCACTTCACTTGGATTCCCAACCGACAATGTACATTGTCACTTGGAATCCTAACCGACAATGTACATTGTCACTTCACTTGGATTCCCAACCGATAATGTACATTGTCACTTGGAATCCTAACCGACAATGTACATTGTCACTTCACTTGGATTCCCAACCGACAATGTACATTGTCACTTGGAATCCTAACCGACAATGTACATTGTCACTTGGAATCCTAACCGACAATGAACATTGTCACTTGGATTCCCAACCGACAATGCACATTGTGTCTTGGGTTGCCAACCGACAATTTACATCATCGCTTTGGTTGCCAAGCCACTATGTACATTATCACTTGGTTTGCTTCCCTCATCACTTGGTTTGCTTCCCTCATCACTTGGTTTGCTTCCCTCATCACTTGGTTTGCAAAGTAACAATGTATATTGTCAATTTGGTAGTCAGGCAACAATGTGCATTGTTAATTGGCTTACTTGGCAACAATGTACATACATTGTCCCTTGTGTTTTCAACCGACAATATTCATTATCACTCCGGTTGCCAGGCGACAAAATTTAGTATTAATTAAGATTTAAGGTAATTGAACCGTCTCGGTTGATATGTAATCGGTTAGTAAACCGTCTCGCTTCATATGTAATATTTAAAAAATAAATTCTGCTTGATTTGATAACAAAAATAGGTAAAAATATTGGCAAAACGTGTGAAATTGACTCAATTTTGCACCCCTTAAATTTCTACTTATCCTTGTAATTTAAGATTATGTTGAATGAAATGCATCAGCCCTTGTTGTACCTTGGTTGGAAAATTAAAATAACCACAAATAATATAAAGGGTTTATTATAATATTTAATATTTTATCTTGGATATGAATGAAATTTTAAATTATACAATATTTATATAGAAGGGTATTTTTGGTTTTTTATTAACTTTAAAACCGTTAACGGGTATTTTCAGAATATTTAATATTTTTTGTGGGATATGAATTAAATTTTAAATTATACAATAGTTATATAGAAGGGTTTTTCTTGTTTTTTATTAACTTTATAACCACTAAATAGTATTTCTGAAATATTTAATATTTTTCCTAGGATATGATTGGAATTTTGAATTATAGAATACTTTTGTAGAAGGGTATTTTTACTTTTTTATTAACTTTAAAACCGTTAAAGAGTATTTTTTAAATAATTAATATTTTTACTTGGATATGAATAGATTTTTAAATTATACAATAGTTATGTAGAAGGGTATTTTTAGTTTTTTATTAACTTTTAATATTTTTCCTTTGATAAGAATTAAAATTTAAATTATACAATAGTTATATAGAAGGGTTTTTATGGTTTTTTATTAACTTAAAAACCTTTAAACGCTATTTTTGGAATATTTAATATTTTTATGGGATATGAATAGAATTTTAAATTATAGAATAGTTATATAGAAGGGTATTTAGGATTTTTTTACTTTTAAACCGTTAAAGGGTATTTTAGGAATATATTTTATTTTATATGGGATATGAGAAGAAATTTAAATTATACAATGCAAATATAAAGGGTATTTCTGGTATTTTTGAAAAACTTTATTACTTTTGTTAATTAAATATTTTATCTGGGATATGAATGATGTTTTAAATAATACAACGCTAAAATAAAGGGTATTTATGGTATTTTTGAATAATTTTATAACTTCTATTAATTTAAAATTTTTTAGGGATATAAATGGAATTTTAAATTATAATAAATTTGTGTAGCCTCACGGTCAGGCGCGAGCGCACGGAAGATTTGAAATGCTCCAAATAAGAGGGGAAAAAAAGGAGGAGAGAGAGAGTGACACAGAGAGGGAGAAAAGAAAAAATAATCTTCTGCTGCAATTTCTTGGTTTCTTGATGAAGTTGCTGTCATTGTTTGAACAGAGAGAGTGAGCGGGGAAGCAAAGGGTTCCGGGCGGGGGAGCATAAAGGGATGTTGTGATCAACTCCGGCACTGCCGAACATCTTTACTAATCCCCAAGGTCTGTCGCTTGTTTCTGTCTATCTTCTTAGTTCTGTTGCAGTATTCCTTTTCTTTTTTACTTTTTTTTGCTTTTTTATGGGTCTTGGTCTGTCTTGTTTGCTTCACTTACCTTTGAGTGGTATAATCCTCGTTTATGATCTATCTGGTTGGAGATGGAAGTTGTTGGTTTCAGTGACAAAGGTGTTCAGTTTTACTTTTTTGTTTTTTGTTTTTATTTTTTCCATATCTTTTATTTTTGGGTGGGTTTTGCTGTTCTGAACTTCTATTTTGGATGATTTGGAGCTGTACTCTTGTGCGTTTCTTTTGTTTCTGGCTCACGGATTCAGGTGTTGTCATTGAACTCATTTTTCTTTTGCTTTGGTCATTTGATTTCGTTCGGTGTTTGATTTCCCGCTGGCGGAGCTGGCATTCGTGTAAGGATTACAATAATCTCTATCATTGGCATGTTGAATGCTGTTACGGGGAAAGGAATGGAGCATCTTATATTGGAATCTTCTGGTAGTGGTTTCCCGTGAACCGTAGTGAAAATCTGTTACTTGCTGACTATCTTGATGCGTAATACGACCTCGATGCGCTGCATGATACCTGATAGCAAGAGTGGGGTTGATTCTAGTTACAACTTATGTAACTTCATTAAATTAGTATTCACATTTCATTTGTGTTGTAATACGGCTAGTAATTTAAAATAAGGTATACGGGGGTGGGGTTGATGAACTTTGTCACTTAGAATCCTAACCGACAATGTACATTGTCTTTTAGAATCCTAACCGACAATGTACATTGTCACTTAGAATCCTAACCGACAATGTACATTGTCACTTGGAATCCTAACCGACAATGTACATTGTCACTTGGAATCTTAACCGACAATGTACATTGTCACTTAGAATCCTAACCGACAATGTACATTGTCACTTAGAATCCTAACTGACAATGTACATTGTCACTTAGAATCCTAACCGACAATGTACATTGTCATTTGGAATCTTAACCAACAATGTACATTGTCACTTGGAATCCTAACCAACAATGTACATTGTCACTTGGAATCCTAACCGACAATGTACATTGTCACTTGGAATCCTAACCAATAATGTACATTATCACTTGAAATTCTAACCGACAATGTCCATTGTCACTTAGAATCCTAACCGACAATGTACATTGTCACTTGGAATCTTAACTGACAATGTACATTGTCACTTAGAATCCTAACCGACAATGTCCATTGTCACTTGGAATCTTAACCGACAATGTACATTGTCATTTGGAATCCTAACCAATAATGTACATTATCACTTGGAATTCTAACCGACAATGTCCATTGTCACTTAGAATCCTAACCGACAATGTACATTGTCACTTGGAATCTTAACCGACAATGTACATTATCACTTGGAATCCTAACCGACCATGTACATTGTCACTTGGAATCCTAACCAATAATGTACATTATCACTTGGAATTCTAACCGACAATTTCCATTGTCACTTAGAATCCTAACTGACAATGTACATTGTCACTTGGAATCTTAACCGATAATGTACATTATCACTTGGAATCCTAACCGACAATGTACATTGTTACTTGGAATCCTATCCGATAATGTACATTGCCACTTGGAATCTTAACCGACAATGAACATTGTCACTTGGAATCCTAACCGACAAAGTACATTATCACTTGGAATCCTAACCGATAATATATATTGTCACTTGGATTCCCAACCGACGATGCACATTGTATCTTGGGTTGCCAACCGACAATTTACATCATAGCTTTGGTTGCCAAGCCACTATGTACATTGTCGCTTGGTTTGCTTCCCTCATCCCTTGGTTTGCAAAGTAACAATGTACATTGTCAATTTGCTAGCCAGGCAACAATGTGCATTGTTAATTGGCTTACCTGGCAACAATGTACATACATTGTCCCTTGTCTTTTCAACCGACAATGTTCATTATCACTCCGGTTGCCAAGCGACCAAATTTAGTATTAATTCAAATTTAAGGTAATTGAACCGTCTCGGTTGATATGTAATCGATAATTAAACCGTCTCGCTGCATATGTAATATTTAAAAAATAAATTCTGCTTGATTTGATAACAAAAATAGGTAAAAGTATAGGCAAAACGTGCGAAATTGACTCAATTTTGCACCCCTTCAATTTCTACTTATTCTTGTAATTTAAGATTATGTTGAATGAAATGCTTCAGCCCTTGTTGTACCATAGTTGGAAAATTAAAATAACCAAAATAATATAAAGGGTTTATTATAATATTTAATATTTTATCTTGCATATGAATAAAATTTTAAATTATACAATATTTATATAGAAGGGTATTTTTTGTTTTTTATTAACTTTAAAACCGTTAAAGGGTATTTTTGGAATATTTAATATTTTTTGTGAGATATGAATAAAATTTTAAATTATACAATAGTTATATAGAAGGGTATTTGTAGTTTTTTATTAACTTTACAACCACTAAAATGTATTTTTGAAATATTTAATATTTTCCTGGGATATGATTGGAGTTTTGAAGTATAGAATACTTTTGTAGAAGGGTATTTTTAGTTTTTTATTAACTTTAAAACCGTTTAAGAGTATTTTTTAAATAATTAATATTTTTTCTTGGATATGAATAGATTTTTAAATTATACAATAGTTATGTAGAAGGGTATTTTTTGTTTTTTATTAACTTTTAATATTTTTCCTTGGATGTGAATGGAAATTTAAATTATACAATAGTTATATAGAAGGGTTTTTATGGTTTTTTTTTTAACTTAAAAACCTTTAAACGGTATTTTTGGAATATTTAATATTTTTTTGGGATATGAATATAATTTTAAATTATAGAATAGTTATATAGAATGATATTTATGATTTTTTTACTTTAAAACCGTTAAAGGGTATTTTAAGAATATATTTTATTTTATATGGGATATGAGTGGAATTTTAAATTAAACAATGCTAATATAAAGGGTATTTCTGGTATTTTTGAATAACTTTATTACTTTTGTTAATTTAATATTTTATCTGGGATATGAATGATATTTTAAATTATACAACGCTAAAATAAAGGGTATTTATGGTATTTTTGAATAATTTTATAACTTCTATTTATTTAATATTTTTAGGGATATAAATAGAATTTTAAATTATAATAAATTTGTGCAGCCTCACGATGAGGCGCGAGCGCACGGAAGATTTGAAATACTCCAAATAAGTGGGAAAAAAAAGGAGGAGAGAAAGAGTGACACATAGAGGGAGAAAAGAAAAAATAATCTTCTGCTGTAATATCTTGGTTTCTTGATGAAGTTGCGGTCATTGTTTGCACAGAGAGAGTGAGCGGGGAAGCAAAGGGTTCCGAGCAGGGGAACATAAAGGGATGTTGAGATCAACTTCGGCACTGCCGAACATCTTTACCAATCCCAAAGGTCTGTCGATTGTTTCTGTCTATCTTCTTAGTTCTGCTGCAGTATTCCTTTTCTTTTTTACTTCTTTTTGCTTTTTTATGGGTCTTGGTCCGTCTTGTTTGCTACACTTACCCTTGAGTGGTATGATCCTCGTTTATGATCTATCTGGTTGAAGATGGAAGTTGTTGGTTTCAGTGGCAAATGTGTTCAGTTTTACTTTTTTGTTTTTATTTTTTCCATCACTTTTGTTTTTGGGTGGGTTTTGCTGTTCTGAACTTCTATTTTGGTTGATTTGGAGTTGTACTCCTGTGCGTTTCTTTTGTTTCTGCCTCACGGATTCAGGTGTTGTCATTGAACTCGTTTTTCTTTTGCTTTGGTCATTTGATTTCGTTCGGTGTTTGATTTCACTACCGGCGGAGTCTGGCGTTCGTGTAAGGATTACAATAATCTCTATCATTGGCATGTTGAATGCTGTTGCGGGGAAAGGAATGGAACATCTTATATTGGAATCTTCTGGTAGTGGTTTCCCGTGAACCGTAGTGAAAATCTGTTACTTGCTGACTATCTTGATGCGTAATACGACCTCGATGCGCTGCATGATACCTGATAGCAAGAGTGGGGTTGATTCTAGTTACAACTTATGTAACTTCATTAAATTAGTATTCACATTTCATTTGTGTTGTAATACGGCTAGTAATTTAAAATAAGGTATACGGGGGTGGGGTTGATGAACTTTGTCACTTAGAATCCTAATCGACAATGTACATTGTCTTTTAGAATCCTAATCGACAATGTACATTGTCACTTAGAATCCTAACCAACAATATACATTGTCACTTGGAATCCTAACCGACAATGTACATTGTCATTTGGAATCTTAACCGACAATGTACATTGTCACTTAGAATCCTAACCGACAATGTACATTGTCACTTAGAATCCTAACCGACAATGTACATTGTCACTTAGAATCCTAACTGACAATGTACATTGTCATTTAGAATCCTAACCGACAATGTACATTGTCATTTGGAATCTTAACCGACAATGTACATTGTCACTTGGAATCCTAACCAACAATGTACATTGTCACTTGGAATCCTAACCGACAATGTACATTGTCACTTGGAATCTTAACCGACAATGTACATTGTCACTTAGAATCCTAACCGACAATGTACATTGTCACTTAGAATACTAACTGACAATGTATATTGTCACTTAGAATCCTAACCGACAATGTACATTGTCATTTGGAATCTTAATCGACAATGTATATTGTCACTTGGAATCCTAACCAACAATGTACATTGTCACTTGGAATTCTAACCGACAATGTACATTGTCACTTGGAATCCTAACCAATAATGTACATTACCACTTGGAATTCTAATCGACAATGTCCATTGTCACTTAGAATCCTAACCGACAATGTACATTGTCACTTGGAATCCTAACCGACAATGTACATTGTCACTTAGAATCTTAACCGACAATGTACATTGTCACTTAGAATCCTAACCGACAATGTACATTGTCATTTAGAATCCTAACTAATAATGTACATTGTCATTTAGAATCCTAACCGACAATGTACATTGTCATTTGGAATCTTAACCGACAATGTACATTGTCACTTGGAATCCTAACCAACAATGTACATTGTCACTTGGAATCCTAACCGACAATGTACATTGTCACTTGGAATCTTAATCGACAATGTACATTGTCACTTAGAATCCTAACCGACAATGTACATTGTCACTTAGAATCCTAACCGACAATGTACATTGTCACTTGGAATCTTAACCGACAAAGTACATTATCATTTGGAATCCTAACCGACAATTTACATTGTCATTTGGAATCCTAACCAATAATGTACATTATCACTTGGAATCCTAACTGACAATGTACATTGTCACTTGGAATCTTAACCGATAATGTACATTATCACTTGGAATCCTAACCGACAATATACATTGTTACTTGGAATCCTAACCGATAATGTAAATTGCCACTTGGAATCTTAATCGACAATGTACATTGTCACTTGGAATCCTTACCGACAATGTACATTATCACTTGGAATCCTAACCGACAATGTACATTATCACTTGGAATCCTAACCGATTATGTACATTGTCACTTGGATTCCCAACCGACGATGCACATTGTATCTTGGGTTGCCAACCGACAATTTACATCATAGCTTTGGTTGCCAAGCCACTATGTACATTGTCACTTTGTTTGTTTCCCTCATCACTTGGTTTGCAAAGTAACAATGTACATTGTCAATTTGCTAGCCAGGCAACAATGTGCATTGTTAATTGGCTTACCTGACAACAATGTACATACATTGTCCCTTGTCTTTTCAACCGACAATGTTCATTATCACTCCGGTTGCCAGGCGACAAAATTTAGTATTAATTCAAATTTAAGGTAATTAAACCGTCTCGGTTGATATGTAATCGATAATTAAACCGTCTCGCTGCATATGTAATATTTAAAAAATAAATTCTGCTTGATTTGATAACAAAAATAGGTAAAAGTATAGGCAAAACGTGCGAAATTGACTCAATTTTGCACCCCTTCAATTTCTACTTATCCTTGTAATTTAAGATTATGTTGAATGAAATGCTTCAGCCCTTGTTGTACCATAGTTGGAAAATTAAAATAACCACAAATAATATAAAGGGTTTATTATAATATTTAATATTTTATCTTGGATATGAATGAAATTTTAAATTATACAATATTTATATAGAAGGGTATTTTTTGTTTTTTATTAACTTTAAAAAACTGTTAAAGGGTATTTTTGGGATATTTAATATTTTTTTGTGGGATATGAATAAATTTTTAAATTATATAATAGTTATATAGAAGGGTATTTCTAGTTTTTTATTAACTTTACAACCACTAAAATGTATTTCTGAATTATTTAATATTTTCCTGGGATATGATTGGAGTTTTGAATTATAGAATACTTTTGTAGAAGGGTATTTTTAGTTTTTTATTAACTTTAAAACCGTTAAAGAGTATTTTTTAAATAATTAATATTTTTTCTTGGATATGAATAGATTTTTAAATTATACAATAGTTATGTAGAAGGGTATTTTTGGTTTTTTATTAACTTTTAATATTTTTCCTTGGATATGAATGGAAATTTAAATTATACAATAGTTATATAGAAGGGTTTTTATGGTTTTTTTTTTAACTTAAAAACCTTTAAACGGTATTTTTGGAATATTTAATATTTTTCTGGGATATGAATAGAATTTTAAATTATAGAATAGTTATATAGAAGGATATTTATGATTTTTTTAATTTAAAACCGTTAAAGGGTATTTTAGGAATATATTTTATTTTATATGGGATATGAGTGGAATTTGAAATTAAACAATGCTAATATAAAGGGTATTTCTGGTATTTTTGAATAACTTTATTACTTTTGTTAATTTAATATTTTATCTGGGATATGAATGATATTTTAAATTATACAACGCTAAAATAAAGGGTATTTATGGTATTTTTGAATAATTTTATAACTTCTTTTAATTTAATATTTTTTAGGGATATAAATAGAATTTTAAGTTATAATAAATTTGTGCAGCCTCACGGTGAGGCGCGAGCGCACGGAAGATTTGAAATACTCCATATAAGTGAGAAAAAAAAGGAGGAGAGAAAGAGTGACACAGAGAAGGAGAAAAGAAAAAATAATCTTCTGCTGTAATATCCCATTGGTAATGTTTACATTTGTACTAATGTCCCCAAACCCCGATGGCCCTATCTGAGGAATCGCCGCTGCTCCCTCCGATGGATTCCGCCTGCTTCGCCTGTAATTCCGATGCCGTCTGCTCGCGCGCCAAAAACGGTTCTCTTTCTTTGATTCCTTCACGAGGGCGCTGCACCACACATTTTTCGCTTGATTTGGAGACTGGGACACGGAGAATGGAAAAAAATATTCAAATTTTGTGAAAAAAGCCCAGCGGTGCCGGTGAATCGGGGGCGACAAATCAATGGCTTTAATGGCTTCAATTCTGAAATACTCTATTTTCTTTCTTTTTCTTCGAGCTGAAGCCCCTGATACAGTGATACGGTCGAGTAGAGATAAACATGTTTATACTATGGTGGAGGTGCCACTATGGATTTTGGCTTGGATCTGACTCGGGTTCGTCAAAACCGTGTAACTCGGGACGAGTTTGCTGCCTGCCCCTCCGACCCTCCACATGACCCGGCCTAATTTAAAACCAAATTGACCAATCTATTAAACACTAAAAAATGTATTTAAAAAAAAAATCAACTATGGTTGATGACTGAGAGTTGGGACTCAGTCGGATAGTTCAACCATTTGCCCATGCCAGTGTGATACTCAATATGTGTTGACTTCACTTTTATCGCTGTCTGGACTCTAACCTGAATGACCCGGATAAGACCACTTAAACTATTGCCATGACTCATATAATTAATATTTTTACTAGTGATAATATAAAAATGTATTTTTCTACTGATTTATAATGAACTAGAGTCAATAAGAACCTGGCCTCCATATTCTAGTTCAGCCCAATCCAAATGCTCGTTGAAAATAGCCATTATAATTCTAATTTCTAAATAATGTGATGGGTTATTAATAGGAGCTATACGAAATGATTGGGTTCAATTGTGTTGTATTATTAATCTCGTTGCTATTGTCATATAAATATTGCTCGAGTATGAAATCCACCGACACCTGGCCTGATGTAGTCAACCAAAACCGGGTCAACGTACCCAGACTCGAGTCGGTGTAAAAGCAACTCGGCTTGAAGTAGAAAGACGAGTCACCGAGTCCCACCCGAACCCAGTTCATCCTCGTACCCAACATCTGTATATCGTAAACAAATCATATAAAATCTGTCCTTTCCGAATTTTCTAATCCGCCGAGGAATCAATCAAATGAATGCCGTCCCTTTCTTTCCCCAGCACAATCCCCAACACCAATATTTAATATAATAACCAATAAAATCATTATAAAAATTATTTTTTAAATATATTACAGCAAAAGACACCTGTGGGACACCTGTGGGTGTACAGTTGGCAAGTGTCATGGAGGCATCGACATCTGGCGTCCTTCTACGGACGACGTGGCGACGAGATTTCCCCGCCTGGACTTCCCTCTCTCCCCCAACCGCCGACCGAATTTTTTCCCCCTTTTTTCATATTTCTAATTTTTCCCGCTAAAACTTCCTCTAAAAACCCTAATTTAACCCCCATTTTCCCAAGGCCCAAACCCTAATTCCCTCTTTTTCATAATTTTATTTTTCCCTCTAAAAAATCTTTTCCATGCCCTTTTTTCTTTTATCGAATAATGTCTTGCTAAATACACGCTGAATTAATCGGTTAAGATATAATTATCTCTTCGTTTGAAAAACGAGGACCATTGTTTGGTGGATGTGGGACTATTAATGCTACACTGCACCAATTCATTAAAGTCAGAGAATGCGAGTATAGTTAATATTCTTCCTCTTATTCGATGTTCGTGTGAATTGATTAAGTTTCGGTTTCTTGTGAGTTGACGTTGAAATCCAAGTTTCTGAGTAAGTGTACATGAACGATGATGGTTTTGTTGGTCAGATGTAAGTATTTATGTTCTGCGTGTACCGACTTATTGATGTTGCTAGTGAACGTGTAAAGCTGCTTCGATTTAAACTGGTGAACTTTAACGAACTACAAGTTGCTTGAACTCCTTCAGCTCGAGAGAGCTTCTGTGCATGAGATTACTTCTCGATAAAAGATATTTGAACCTTTTTCGACAGAACATTTATAGCTATTTATAATTGTTTCTATCCATTTATTGGGGGTCGATTATGAGAATAGAGATTGCAATCTCCTTTCTACTACTTCTGTTGAAATGGGAGGAGGACTTGGGCACTACTCTTTTTTCCTCTATTGATCTCATCGAAGGAGAGGATCGTAGTGGTTTTTTGGTTTCTTCGGTTGGCGACCAAGCTTCGTCGTTTAGATGTTGAAGTGGCATGCAAGGTGATCGACAGCTAGGTGGTGTTGACGCGGCAACTTGTTGCTAATTGGAAGGACCACTGTACTAATGACACGGCGAAACAAATGAAACCAACAATGCACTGTGAGAGGTGACTTTAAAAATCGATAAAGCAGATCCATGACCACCGATTGATGGATTGGTGGGCGTTTGAGCTCACCCTATTTGGGCAGACTATATTTTGGTGTGTACAATAAACTTGAATCACTTATACTTTTATTTTTTTAAACCAAAGCAAAAAATTTTAACTGCGAATCTATCTATTCTAAAAGATAATAGCACTTATTAAGAGAGCCCATACAGAGACCTAGTCGGTTAGCATTGTAACAGATTCTAAAGACTAAAAATGAGTTGTTTTTTTATTAGACCGTTCTTCAAACCCGAATTAATTTTATACCTAATGCAATCTCTCCAGTCTCTTCCATATGCCGTCTCCCAAATCGGCGATCTCTGTCCAGTCGGCGACAACACTCCCTCACCGGCGACTTGTCTACCTCCCGTACGCGGTCACTCCAGCCGGCGATGTCTCTCCATCGGCAACCTCTCTCCCATCATTTTTAACTGTTTCCTTTGATCTCTCTCTCTGTTTGGACTCTGTCTTTTTTCTTTATTTTTGACAGATTTCGGCAGTCCTCACCGTCGGCCTAAGGCCGAAAAGATTCATTAGAACAGCAGACCCCAATCGTTGTATATTTAATTATATTTTGACTTATGAGTTACTTACGAGTGTTTTAAGATATTAAAAATAATAATATTGGTTTCTTTTAATTTTATAAATATATTTTTTAGTGAATTCATTTATATTTTTTCTGTTTCGTGCCCGTGCATCGCTCGGGCTTTTTATGCTAATTTTAAATCATTGGTAAAGCCAGCAAGTTCAGGATATACAGAATAAGAAAAATTTATAATTTTTGTGTCGCGAATAAGAAAAATTTAGGGATGCGATCTCTTAGATTTCTTCTCTCTGTTCGAATAGTGTATATGAACAGGTGACGGGTTTGGCCGGCTAAGCTGGAGTATTTGTGTCCCGTGTATTACAGCGTATTGGTATTTTTGGCGGTTATATAGAATTGCTTCAGTAGTTTGGATAGTCCTCGACGAATATGAGATTGCTTGAACTTTGGATTTCGAGTTTATGTGTTTGGAGTTTTTTTGGAATAATGATTTTTTTGGCCCTTCTAACAAATTGATCTCGGCTATTTGTAGTTAGTCGAGTAGTTGTTAAGGTCGATTCTCTTTTGCTAGTCGAGTGAGAAGAGGGAGGAAAACTGTGGTGCTTTCGTCTCTCTCGATCCTTAAGAGAGTTTTTTTTATGTATTTAGCCTCTCCATTGGAATAAGAGGGACTTGCTGTCTTACTATTTCTAGTTTTCATGCTGCCACTTGGATCGAATGACATGGTTACTGGCGATTGCTGGAAGGTGGTGAGTCGATGCTGACTGTAACAACTTCGGCGATGATGCAACTAATGACATGGTGGTGATGTGGTAAATGATGTGGCGATAACATGACTGATGATGTATCAGTGATGCAACCAATGATGTGACAGTGATATGGATCAGCAACTAGAGTACTAATGGGTGGCTCTAAAAATTGACGGATAGACTTGCGATGAGATTGTAACAATCGATCAATGGGCTATTGGGTGATTGGATTCACCGGGCCAATTACATTTTAGCATCTACAAACATAAATATATATATATATATATGTACTAAATTGTGCATGGCCCAATTTCAACGAGTCCAACAGTCCACCGACCCAGCAAATAACGATCGTGGGTAGACTCCATCAACCTTTGAAGTCCTTCACTACAGCCCATAGCGAAGTCCAGCCGCATCGTCTGTCAGCAACACAATCAATGTCCTCAGCACCAGAAATTGCCAAGGTAGCATGCCCTGTCAACTTATCCCTTAATTCAACAGTTTAAGGATCAGCACTAGGCCATCAACCGAAGGAGAAAAGGAAGGCCGCGATCCGGTTCTTCCTCCCTTTCCCTCTTCTTTCTCAACTTCCTCAGCTAATAAATAAGACAATATAAAAAAATCTTTAAAAATTAAATCTAATTATTTATAACATGTTATCTATGAAAAACCATTTGATGAGTGACACATATATGTATATTGTAGTTAATGATATTTTGACCCCTGAAAATCTATTTGTCATAAAATAATAATTTCAAGTAGAAAATTAAAGTTACGATGGGCTCAGTCACGAACGTTCAAAATTGTTCGCGGTTAGAGCCCATGAACTTCCTGGTTGAATGAATGTGACAAGTAACAAGCCTTAGGTCCGATTCAGTTTTGTTTCATTGTTTTACGGCTCGGATTCTTTTACAAAACCCTAATCAAGTCAGCCGTGTCGATTTAGGTCCATTATCAGCCTATCTTTAACCGAACGTAAGAGTCTGACCCAATCCAGCCCAACTCCAAGGGATTAAAACCCAACCGATTAAGTAAACCGTAATCCCACATCCAAACCTTGACTTCTAAAAAGCATGGTGTAGTATAGGACTTTAGCTAGCTTTGAATTAATTGAAATTAAATTATTTAGTTAATTTTTATGGTTTAAAACATCAAACTTTAATGGGAGAGCGTTGTTAATTACTCTGCGCTGTACAGATTCGAGAGGGTACATACAGAGTTCAGAATTCAGAAACTGAGCTATAATGCAGTGCTGCAGGGAGTGGTACTACTGCAAATTTCCATCCCTCACTCAAAAGTCATGGCTCACGAGTCACGAGTCGTGGAGGTCCAAAGGACGTAACGACGAGGACTACTACTACGTACAGCGTACGCAGTAGTACCTACAATTTGGCCACCGGATCCGGGCTCCATCATCGACTAGGATGATCCCATTTCGTCGGATGCAAAAACACAAGCGTTCGCCTCCATCTCACCAAACTCCCCTACCGACACCGCTTCATTCTCCCCATGTCAACGAACATGAACAACAACAAAAAAATTATCATGAAAGAGAAACATAAAACGAATACCGACTTGCTTTCTTCCTCAACTTGATCTCTTCAGTTTGAGATCATCATCGATCCTCAATTAATTTTCCTGTACACTGCTCTCTATTTCATTTTGATCATTCGTACATAATTAAAAGCTGCCTGATCTCTGCTGCTCCCACACTCGTTACAAACATATCACATTAATATATATATATATATATTTAGAGATCTCGTTCTTTCTCGAAGATCGGGGAGAAAAAAACAAAAGAAAAACTCTAAACAAACCCACGCAGCAGTACAGTGACTACAGTATCTCATCTCAGACTGCCGCCTGCAGTGTCACGACGATGGGACTGGTGACGAGATGCTTTCCGTCCGACCACGAGATGGTCCCACTCCTTATACTCGAGCTTCCCGGCGACAGTCTCACGGTTTCTTCCATTTCCAGTCTCACCACGAAGCTCAGCTTCTGGTTCACCCGCCTGAAAACCAGCCTGGACGGCTCCACCGTCACCCTGCTCCCCTCCGGGCTCCTCACCGTCGCTTTGTACTCCGACTTGGGCTCCCCCACGTTGCTCACCGTCCGAATGAAGTGCGTCGACATCTTCTTCTTCGCCTCCGACTGAAACGCCACCGCCATCGAAGGGTAGTTGAGGTTCCCGACGTGGCCCGCGCGACGGGCCCCCTTGCAGTCCGCGTACCTCCGCGCGATCACCTGGATGTTCTTCTCCGTATAATTGGAGTTGCAGAGGAAGTCGACGTAGTCCCCCGTCGAGATGTCGTACACCAGTCCCGGGTCCATGGCCCGCTGCGGGTCCACGTGCCCCGCCCCGTGGTCCATCACCGTCGACGCGTTCCCCGTCGCCTCGTCCACCATGACCTCCCCGCGGTTGTCCCTCACGTACGCCGTCGTCATCAGCGCCGATCGGATCGCCGCCGGCGACCACGTCGGGTGCGCCGCCTTCAGCAGCGCCGCCAGACCCGACACGTGCGGGCACGCCATCGACGTCCCGGACAGGATGTTGAACTCCGTTCTCCTCTTGTCGGACGGCAGGCCCGAGGGTCCCACGCGGTCTGGCCACGCCGCCAGGATGTTCAGCCCCGGCGCGATCACGTCCGGCTTCAGAATGTCAGGCGACTCCGGGTTGGGCCCCCGGGCGGAGAATGACGCCACCACCGGGGCCGGCCTCACCCCCAGCCGAGTTCCCCTGAACAGGATCGTCGCTTTCGCGGCGGTCGCGGCGGCTTTGGAGTCCGATCTGGGGCGTTGCGTAGAGGCGATGTATTTCCTTATCTCGTCCCCGCCGGCGGCGCCTACGGCTGTCGCCGGTAACACGTGGCAGTCGGCGACGAGGCCTTCGCCGTCGAAGACGCCGTTCGCCAGTATCATTCCGACCCCGCCGGCCTTCTTCACTACCTCGCCCTTGGCGGCTCTGGAGTTGATCCCCCGGTCGCACAGCACGATCTTGCCTCTTACGGATTTCGGGCTCAGGGATCCCTCCAAGCACAACGAGGAAGAGTAACCGTCGCTTCCCTCGCTTCCGGCGTAGGTGAGAGGGTAGAGCTTCCCGCGGACCAGGCCGGGTCCCCCGTAGACGCTCACCCCGGGGATGATCTTCCCGTTCCCGAGCTGGACGTCCGCGGGGAAGTCCCGGTCGAGAGTGCCCGCGCCGACGGTGGTCATCCAGGGCGCCACGTTGGTGACGGAGAGCCCCCCGGGGCCGCCGTTGCCGGCAGAGGCGGAGACGAACACCCCCGCGGCGTCGGCGCCGAACGCCCCCACGGCGATCGCGTCCAGGTAGTAGGGCACCACGACGCCGCCGACGCTGAGGGAGACGACGTCGACGCCGTCGGCGACCGCTGCGTCGAAGGCGGCGAGGATGTCGGAGTCGAAGCAGCCGGCGAGCCAGCATACCTTGTAGGCGGCGACGCGCGCCTTGGGCGCCATCCCGGCCGCGACGCCGCGGGCGTACCCGAGCGTGGACGCCGCGTACACGTACCGGCCCGCGGCGATCGACGCCGTGTGGGTCCCGTGGCCGTCCGAGTCGCGCGGGGACCGGAACTCCGCCGTCTCGTTCATCTTCCCGTTCGTGGACTCGTACCCGGCGGCGAAGAACCGGGCCCCGATCAGCTTCCGGTTACACTTCCCCCCTCCCGCCGCCCCGAAATCGCACCTCCCCTTCCACTTGGAGGGGACGGGCCCGAGGTCCCGGTCGCTGAAGCTCCGTCGCTCCGGCCAGATCCCGGTGTCGATGACGCCAATGACGAGGTCGGACCCGAAATCCGACTCGGCCAGCAACCCTGCACCGTCGCGGCTCTTCAGCCCCAGGAACTGCGGGGACCGCGTGGTGTGGACTCGCCGGATCCGTTCGGGAATCACGGCGACGACGCCGGGAGCGCTCTCCATCGCTTCAACTTCGGACGCTTCGAGCCGAGCGGAGAAGCCATGGAAGACAGTGTCGTAAGTGTGTAAGATGCGGCTGGCGGGGGACGCGTCCGAGACGACGACGTCGGCGGTGGGGGTGGTCGTCACCGATCGAAGTGTCTGCTCGTACCAGTGCTTGTGGGTCGGGAAAACGGAGGGTTTGGCGTCGTGGAGGACCCGGATGATGTAGGTCTTCGTCGTCCCGGAAGCCTGCAGTAAGGGCAACGCGGCGAGCGCGCAGAAGAAGAGAGATGCTAGTACTGGGAAATGAGACATTCCCATCTTCTTCTTCTTCTTCTGTGTTCCTCCTCCTCTTCCTTTGTGTCTCAGAAGAGTGAGAGTGAGAGAGAGAGAGAGAAAGTTGGGAGCTGAGCAAGCAGTGGCCTTGCTTGCTGTGGCCTGGCTGTTAGAGGGTGGGTTTTGGCAGTATATCAAGCGAGGAAGGGATTTCCAGATTGGTGGTGGAGAGAGGAGGGCGCTGACAATTATCTAATATATTCCGGTTTGCGTACTGTCGCAGTTTGAGAGCACATTTGGGCCCTTGGTGACTTCGTCTCTCTCCTTTCCTTCTACCCTGTTTCGAATTTCAAATCGTAGCACTCCCTTCACTCTACACTCTCCACTGTACTGAGCTTTTAAGAAGGCAGAACTCGCTCAGTCCTACTTAAAAGGAGACTCAATTAGTGACATTGCCAAGATTCAAGGGTCCTTGTTGTAATAAATTTTATACATTAATAAAAATTGAGCCTCTGGGTGTATTTTTTTAATTACATGAGACCGACAATAAAGTTTATTGTACTCTATAATTTGTATATATTTGATAAATATTGGGCTTCCAATTTTATAAGATAAGAAGCTTTTATTGATTTTCAACCATTGGTCTCATTGGGTTTGACCAAACCCAGTTTTATTTGTTGGCTGGTCTGGTTTCTAAAATATTGATTTGAATAATAAATATCTCAGATTAAATTAACGCACTTAATCTTGAATATTTCAGTTTGAGATTTTTGTGTCTGTGATGCGAACTCCTGAGAATGTTTTTTGATGTACAATAATCTAAAATATATAATTTATTATTATTTTTATTTTTATTTTTTGCGTGAGCTTCTGTGCTCCTATCTGACGTGGCGGGAATTCGAAGAACTAATCAGAAATTTTAAAATTAATTAACAAATGGGGTTTTTGTTTCGTTGCTGTGTCCGCGTGACGCGATTTTCGGCGTGGAAATTTGATTCCCTACTCCGGTCCGATGACCGGACACGAAGGGCGTGTCCAATTCTCTGACGCGATTCCGCACACGTGTACCTCCTTTTTTTACTTTTACTTACTGTCCTTTTCGTTTCTGTGATTTTCTTTTTAAACGCAGTCGGAGTTCAGGTGCACTTTAGTCTTTTACTCGCGGGATCCTCGAGTCGCGGACCCGTCACGTGACCGACTCAGATTTTTCTTTTTTTTTTTTTTTTTTTTTTTTCAAACCGGGGATCATTTGAATAAATACTTGCGCCACATTATTAATAAAGCAGTAGTTTAGGGTATTAATATAATTATCATACTTTAATTAATTCATTATAAATAATAACCGTTAATCTGATGGTAAGTATGAGATAGTTTTACTAATAAGTATTAATTAAAATCTATCCTATGTAGGACATGATGATTGCTCTGTCATTAAGAAATCGATGCAGGTAAACTTAGGGAAGTATGTGACTAATAATACAAGGGGACCAACACTTGTGAACCTTGACACTATGATAATCTCAATTATTTTATGTTAACAAGATGCCCTGGTTCTTATATAATCCAGTGAGGTATGGATTGCCCTACTACTCTAACCACCACTTTTTAAATTTTTAAAAAATGGATCATTATTGTCACTTTTTTCTAAATTACTGTTATTATATAGTAATCTTTTTTAAGTAGAGTTCCATGGATAGGATCAAATAATTGATCACTTGAGAGTAGCTGAGTAGGTCGTGACACATTTACACTAGCTGATTCATGAGCCACTTTGTGATGGAAATTAAAAATAATCAAATCCAATTAGGAGAGGCACTTGTGGTCACTCTTTCAACCATGAGAAAGAAAAATAGTTCTTGTTTGGAATATTGGAGTTGGACCCATCAGATTTTTTTTATTTTATTTTTTTTTTTTTTTTTTATTTTTTTTTTTTTTTTTAAAAAAAAAAAAAAAAAAAACTTATAAAGAGGATATCCAATGCTGAAACTACAACTTTTTAGGTGGCCATTTTTTTAAAAAAAGGCCTGTTTAATTAAGAGTGACTACCTTTGGGATGTGTCTATCCACCAAGTGCATTGCATCCTATATAGTGGGCATATTGCTCACTAATCTCATAAGGGATTGAGGTGAGCAATACCATATTGCTGGCTTTCAATTACATACATAATGTTTATAAAATGTTTCGTAATGGGTAAACGTTACTTATCACTAATACGCCCGCTAATTGTTCGTTTAGTGATGGAGATAGATTGGATAAACTTGCTACAAATTAGGCTCATTGTTTAGGCCCTTCTTTTTAAGTGAAGATGTACGTGTTCAACTTTTAATTAGCTGTATATTCTTTCTTTACAGATATCTGTACAGGGTTTTGAAATTTGTTCTTTCACTCAAGTGTGTTTAGGAGGGAAAACAAACTAAAGCAAGTGTAAAAGGAAAAGTGAGGGCATGCAATGGCCAAGCTCAAAAGAAGGGAAGAAAGAAAAGGAGAATGAAGCACAAGAGGGGAAGAATGGGCCAAAAGCACCTTCCTAATCCCAAGTTTGAACTGGAGTGAATGGTAGGGTTGAGGCAATTATGGAAGACCCTTTTTGCTGCTAGTGGAGATGGTCATGGATTTTGAAGGCAGATATGGGATTGTTTTTCATGTGTCTCAATATTGTGTCTCAACATTGTGTCTCAAGATGATTAAAACTACTACAAGTGAGACTCCAATTCTTTTCTCTATTTTGGTGGGTCTGGGTCTGGGACTGTTTCTCATCATAAAAGCCTTGTCTGATAAGGGTGCAAAGAGAACCAGGCTGGCAGGGAATGGAGAGGATCCTAGTGGGAAGAAGGGACAGGTGAGGGAACATGACATTTCTGTTAATGATTCAGATTTGTAAGTATTACAGAAAGGGAACACTTGTACCTCACAATGGATGGATGCTTGTATTATTTGAATCTTACCTTCTTATGAATATTTCTTCTGTATAAAGATGAAGGGGGTCTCTAAACTTTAAAGCAACCTTTAAACCTCTCTGGGTCTTGAACTTTATAATTGAATTTTAGTGTTAAACACAATTTTTTAAGTCTGACTAACTTCAAAATTCTGGAACCACACAATTCATATGAGTCTCCGTTATATTTCTCCTTTTTTTTTTTTTTTTTTTTTTTTCAGTCTTTACATACAAAAGGCTCAGCCAAAGCATTAAAGAATGCAGTTGTGGAAGCCATTAATCGTGCCGAGTTGACAGAAGAAAAGGCACAAGGGTGGATTAAAGCTAAGATTCTGCTAATGATGTGGGTTTTAATGCATGATTAGTTTGAAAGAAGAGGCCTGACCTTCTCTTTCTTTCTCACGACAAGATGTCTATTAGAAGGCCAGGGTAATTCCCCTCGAAGCATATCCAAAATAGGAGCCTTTCGAGGCTTCATGAAGAGCTCTAGTAAGGCGTGCATGGCAGACCCTGGGCCACATGTTCCCTGAAAGGACGAGTCGTCTCTTGAACAAGATGGGGTCAAAGAAGGAGGAATTGATCCTTTGCTCTCTCTCTCTCTCTCTCTCTCTCTCTCTCTCTCTCGAATCATGAACAGAAGCCTCTCTCCTTTTTTGAAGAATTTGTGGCAACTGGTAAGGTAAAATCAATGAGAAAGAAGAGAAATTAATGGTACCGATATGGTCAAAGGGTTTGGACTCCTGATCATGTCAAGTAGGGGACTGAAACGTCTCTCCCGGAGGTCCCATGGTGGTGGCTTCTTTTCATGACATGAATGGGTTTCTATCCTTGTTGATATTTCCTGCTGCTTTGCTTAGCTGGGTGGGTTGCTTTTGGGAGATTGAACTGGGAAACAAAAAAGGAACAAGGAACAAACTATTGAAGTGTTTGATGCCTCAGTGCACCAGCTTGTGATTCCACAGTTTCAGATATTTGGGCAGGAAGACAGAGCCAAGTAAATGAATGATTTCCTTATCTTCCCTGCCATACCCCATTACTGACAGTGTGACACTACTGTGCTGGTAGGGGATTGTGGGGGTACTGTAGGTTACAGGCAGCAGAGGGGTTTCAACGCTAAACTCCAAAGCGTTACTAAAAAGCACCGCTTTTTGACACATTAGTTCCAGTTTTTTTTTTTTTTTTTTTTTTTTCCCTCTAATATTCGGGCCCGTGACAGCCAATGTCTACTCCATCAATACTAAACTGAGGGTTGTGTTTGATTTTTATTTTTGTGGAAGATTGGATCTTCTACATTTCCTCAACACTCTAATGAAATGAAGTATCAGTAGTGAGGCCAAATTCATGAGACAGACTTCCTCTTTCAAATATGGTAGAAAGAAGCCAATTTCATGAGACAGAGGTTACTTATGAGTCATTTAATGGTGAGGCAGAAAAGGAGTAAGTATATATTAATAATTGGAGAGACAGTATCATAATGTAACCACCCACATCATAACTACAGAATTAAATGTGATACTCAAGGTTTGACAGCTGTGGAAAATATTTAGCAACCTTTACTCCGTAACACGTGACATCCATCCCTAGTAAAAATACAAATGATACAGTATTCATATTCTGTTTTTTTGGATCTTACCGTAGCTTATAATTATAATCTATGATGTTGACTTGAAATTATATCCTACTATTTAAGTTTTTCAGGCCCAAAAGCCCACGGTTTTCTCTTTTTTCCTGACTCGAACTAGGAGGGAGGACCGGAGGAGGGAATTAATTGACTCGCCCTAAAAAATCCGAGTCGGAGTGAGGTTGGGTCACTCGCCGGGTCAGACAGGCGGTTCAAAAGTCTAACTTACTTTGGTGTGGTCAGTCAACGGGCGAAGCGAGGGGTGAGCTCATCTCACCCGGTTTTCGGGGCGGTTTTGGACCCGTTCAAACGGCCCCGCAACGATCGACCGAGTTTTTTCCGCCAATCGCGGGTGCACTTTCGTAATTTCAACCGCTCGTGCCAAAGACCCACCCGAAACCACTCCGCATTTCCCGGCCCAACAATACCTTAAGATTATTTTAAACTAGAACAAAAGAAATTAATTATTATTATTATTTTATTTTATTAAAAAAAGCAGATGATTATTGTTATATTTTTTAATATTTTTATAATACTCGGACGAGACGATCCCTCCACAGTAATAGTTTCCAATCACAAGAAGCAGCTACTTTAATTTTTAATTATCCCGATAATTAATTATTTGGTTGAACTAATTAAGCCACTTTTTCTTTTTTTCTGAAAATAAACTGTTTAAAAAGTTATCTTTGTGTGGGTATTTAAGTCATTTGGAAAAAAAGTGCGATTCGTAGGTTATATATATCATTCATTGTCTACGACTCGAAAGTAGAAAGTAGGTGAAAAGACCTTGATGCCCTAATGGACGCTGCTTTGCATTCTCCAACTGATACGCTACGGGGAGAGAAGACGTTTCGGATTCTAAGACAAGTCAAGAACGGCGTCTGATATGGCTCTCAGAGTAAAAGGGCAGTTACGGTAAAAGGGTTTCGTTTTGTTTTATAAAAAGTGAAGGGCCTTTTTGGTACCTGACAACACCATATTAAAAGCGACTGAATTTGGGAAAAAAGAAAACAGGTTTTTTTCGTAAAATGCTTTTAAAATGCTTTTGAGGCTAATGATATGCTGCCACGTACGTCACGATCTTTCTCGGGGAATACCGGGAAGTGCTAAAAAAAATTAAAGATTTTATGAAAATTATTGCAGCTATAAATCGGGTCTCTTACGGTTTTATTTTTATTTATAATTTTTTGGGAAAACGGTAAATTTTTTTTTTTTTTTTGGACGCTCTGGAGGCTGGAGCTCACTCTGTCTTGCCTTTTCGTTGTGAGTAGAGTTCTCTCAATTCTTGCACTCTGTTCTGCGATTGTTTCTGGTTCTAGTTTTTCTGTTTTGTGAGGTTTCGGAATGTTGATTCGGCGAACTCAATCGTCTTGACTTTTATTTGAGGTGTCGGGGGTTGTTTTTTTGGGGAGAAGCAGTGTTGTTGTCCTTGCATCTTTATTTTTTTTTTTTTTTTTTTATTATTATTATTATTATTATTATTATTAATTATGTTTTTGGAAGGGATGATTCCAATCATGCGATTGCCTTCTTCTGTTTTTGGTCTCGGTGTTGCTTCGACGATGGTGGGTTTTTCGTGTTGTTAGCTCTTAGGTGCCTTTGCTTTTGAATGTGAGAATTCATGAATTCGAGAAGTGGACGCCGGGTTTTTGGGTTTGGGTACTTGGAAGTTGCAAGCATTTTTGCATGCATGTGCGAGTGGAGGTAATGAATGTTAGGGTGAGCTGCTGTTTCTGCTCTTGGTGTCTCTATCGGGCCCTTGTTCCTTAAAATTTCCGTTTGATGTTTACACAGTCTGACTGGGGTTCAGGTGGAGAATCAGGGATACGGGGTTTTTTTGTTGAACATTTGGGTTGGAATTCCATTTCTTGCAATTTGCGTCTCAGATAGTTTGAATGATGGTTAAGTCAGATCGGGAAACGATCGGGTTCAGACTTTTTTAGTCTTTGTGTGGTTAATTATTTTTTTGCGTATGATTTTCTCTAGTTACAAGATATCTATTAATTTTGGGAAATCGTTATGATGAGTCGTCTTGTGGTAGTATTCATTTTCCAAATTTCACTGCGTTACACATATTACTGTTTAGGTGTTGTCTCCTCCAGTCATTCTATAAAAATCTTGCCTAATTGGTGAAAATATCAACAGTATTATGGGGCTGCTGCAGAAACTGTTTCTCTTTTCAAAGTGTCAGTTACACAACTGTGTTAGCAGTAATTGGGCGCCTAGGATTAGTCTTTTCTGGATTAGGGGGCAGTGTGCTAATAAGCTAATCAGTGCAAACCTAATGTAGCTTGTGAAGTTACTCTTCCTCAGTTGTGTACAAAGAGAGTAGTTGCATGAATTTGGAGGATAAATCCGTTTAAACTAATAATAATATGAGAAGTTTCTTTATTTGATTGTTGATTGTTGATTTATTTTTTATGTGTACTCCCACTAGCATTCTGTGGATGAATAATTCAATGTTTGATACAGCTCGTTTTCAGCGTTACAAAGTTTAATCTGATCTTTATTTCAAAGATGACAATCTTACTGGACATCTTTCTCTGCAGATATTACCAGTATTTTCTTGTTTTTAAGTAAGATTTTATGTTAGTGCTGATATCTTATTTTGTTTCACTAGCTAGGAGCCACGACTAAGCACCCTCGGCATACTCACTTCCAAATTCCAACATCTGTATTCAGCTCGGTATACTGAACCTTTGGGCTTCTACTTGTGCTTTGAGGATGAGCAACACCACCAAAGGATTGACAACTTTTCACTTGACCTGGAATGGTTTTGAATCAATATAAGCTTATCTCATACAAAAAAATCTATTTTCCAGCTGAGTTCACCTTACTTGACTGAAATTCACAGAATTATATAGGGATGGATGACTTTCTAGATAATGTCTTTCTATCTTCACAATGGACAGACATGAATAGGTCATCTTGGGTTGGCACAGCTACTCAAACCAGTGGAGTACTTGCTGACTCAGCAGGTGTCTACCAAAGGAACGACAAAAATTTGCCATCAAGCATAATAAGCTCAACCAGTATTGTTCAACTCAATGATATGCCAAACGATGGTTCATCTATTCTAGTTGATAGAAATTCAGATTATGACATCCACAAAGGTTTATTTCATGGAGCACAAGTACAGGAGAGTCTGGATCATCTCTCTGTCCCATCTGGGCATGTCAATGGGTCTCTCAGCAAGTTTGCATCACAGGGAGCTTTTGAAGATACCCCAAGGTCTGGTTCTCTTGGTCTTCAGTTGAACTCATCTGCAGTTACGCTTCCTCCAGGTTCTCCAAAATTTTCCACTTCTCTTGGGGTGAGAGGGAATAACACATCTGGATTTCAACAATCTCTCGTAGATTCCAATGTCATTACACAAATGTGGGCTCCAGCTTTTGGAGGTGTCGCTGTGTCCCCTTCACTGACTACTCAAGGAAAACTACATGGTTTCGGATTGCAAGGAGAGTTTTTAGAAGGTGAACCTTCCATTTTGGAAACGAAACTTCAGCAACTGGACAGTTTGGCAGCAACTCAAGTGAGTCAAATCTCGTGATGACTGTTAAAAATTCTGTTCACTCAAAATGGTTTTCATTGTCTTTCAATTTACTTAAATATTTATGCCTGATATTACAGGGACAGGATGGTCTTAGGGATTCAGGTTTGCCTTCTTTTAGTGGTGGACCATCAATAACATTGACAAGAACCACCACTTTACTACCTCAAAATCAGGTTTTACTTTTATTTTCATTGAGAATGGTGTGATTTTCATGAAATTCATTTAAACAAATGCACATTTAGCTCATCCATGCAATTTCGTATATCAGTTGTCACAATCTGTGGAAGCAAATCCTGTTAAGCATTTCACAAATCAACCATCAGTTTCACAATTACAGTCTCCACCATCTGGTTCAAAGCCACGGGTGAGGGCACGGAGGGGCCAGGCGACTGATCCACACAGCATTGCAGAACGTGTTAGTTCTTTCCCATAGTTTCATGAGTTAAATCACAATTTTAAACATCACATTATACTTCTCTAGATTTTTGTATTATTGAATTATGCACCTTATATGACAATAAGAATTTTATAATTGCAGCTTCGGAGGGAGAAAATTGCAGAAAGGATGAAAAATTTGCAGGAGCTTGTTCCAAATTCCAATAAGGTATGAGAGCATATTGTATTTATCTTAGGGTGCTGTATATGGATTTCAATTCATGTTCAGCTATATGACAGAGGCCTTTTAGTTTTTTCTCATATAGGAGTGTTTTTATAATTCTAAAAATCCCTTTGTCCATTCCTTATTGCAGACTGACAAAGCATCGATGCTTGATGAAATTATTGAATATGTCAAATTCCTTCAGCTTCAAGTAAAGGTATGGATAATAATGCAGATTACAGCATCCCAATGGTTCATATTACATCCCAAAATATAACTCATTGATGACATCTGAAGTGCAGGTCTTGAGCATGAGCCGGCTAGGAGCTGCTGGTGCTGTTGTACCTCTGATAACAGATGTTCAATCTGAGGTGCATATTACTTCCTCTTATTGTGTATATGGACAATTAATTGTTGAATATAGGTTACTACAAGGCTTTCACATGAAAAATTAAGGAAGCCAACTTTATAAGGGGTTTCACTATCTTGATTCATGTGACTGGCCTTTGGGGGTAGTGAATACCTTATGGAAAGTATCTTCCAACTAATTTCCCTCTTATTTAGGCAGCTCATTTGGTTTTCGTTTGTCTTCTGTTCTGGAGCCTGGTCCTTAATTTTACGAAGGCTCACTGTAGAAAAATCTGTGAAGTACTCTTAAGTACTCTTATTAGTGGCTTTGAATAATTGTTCTGATTTTAGATGAAAATTTTATATGCTGTCATATCTAATTAATTGTTTGAAATTTTGTATTGTTGCAGGGATCTAATAGCCTGCTACTATCTGCGTCACTGGGGCAGGGACCTGATCTTTCCGATTCACCAGATAGTATTGCCTTTGAGCAAGAAGTCGTGAAGTTGATGGAGTCCAGTGTTACCTCTGCCATGCAATTTCTTCAGACAAAAGGCCTCTGCCTCATGCCAATAGCTCTTGCAGCTGCCATTTCTGGAGGTACGTCTACCTCAAATGCTCCCTCTGACAGAAAGAAACAATTTGTGCCCTTCGGTATGGTATCGCCGAACTGTAGCTCAACCACAACTAGTGCAGTGACTCATCCCCCATCTTCAAGTGAGAGTGGGACTCGTAACGAGATTAAAGACGACGTAGTGGTTAGTGGTTGTAATGGTGGTATTAAGACGGAAGAAGCACAGAAAACTGCTGATTGAGAAGAGATCATACTAAAAGTCTTGCATAGCTTTCTTCTTTAGCCTTATTGAGATCTGACTTAGTTGTTAGGACTAGAGAGAGTTCTACAGTATCATAGTAGTGGTGGTTTGAGGATATATAGGTGAGTATTGTATAGCCTCTTCATGTATATGTCACATACATGCATATGCTATTATAAACATGTATATGCAGTATTTGTTTTAAAGTGAATAAATAAATAACATGTGCGAGAGGGTTGGATTTCCAGTATAGACTATCTTGGGGTATTTGACTAAGGAGCATCGGAAAAGTTACAGGCCATTCTTGGGGTATTTGACTAAGTTGATGTGATGAATCTTGTCATAAGGAAGGTATTGTACTTTTTATTTTTATTGTTTATGTAAAAGATCTCATCAAAGCGCTGATACGATCTCTATTAGGTTTTATTGCCAGCCTAAGGAAACATTTCTTGCACTTCGTGGGTTTGTAATTTTGAACAACAATAGATGAGCCGAACTGAATATTACTAACTAACCAACAATACAAAGCTTACATATACATTATTGGCAGAACCCGAATAAAACATTAAAAGGGCCACAAATCTCCCCATAGCGATCTCCGGGCCTGATGATGCAAGGCAGGATTCTTACTTTTAGTAACTACTATTCGATCGAATGATCCCTCCGAACCATCACGCTTGGTTGATCTGCACACATCCAGTGTTATTCGTTTGCCCCTCCGTACAGGGGTGAAGAGTATCCTGCCCCACCCACTTCCAAGATCAGCCCGTGCAGCTTCCTCATCTTCTATTTCCTCCTGATCATCACACATACCATCTGTTTCTGCTACATCTGACGTGTACTTCACTAGATCTTGATCTGGATAATCTTCGTCGGTTTCGGAAACAAATTGATCCTCTAATACAAGAAAATAGAAAATTTTCACAAATTGCTTGCAATAAACGAGTATGAAGCAATGTCAGAAATGATAATAATAACTAGATAATGCATTTGTACGACATGCAGTAATTTCTATTGCTAAAATACAAAGAAAACAGAGTTCCTGGACAGCAATGCAGATATACCAGATGACCTAATTTTGATTGCTGCCAAAATGTAAGCAAAAGTTTCCGGTATGCTAGGGTTGATATGCTGACAATTCGTTTAGAAAACGATGACAGTGACTATTGTTGCTGAACAAGTTTCAAGAAAATATATGTACCATAATCAATTTCAAGGTCTTCCGGATTTCGCTTTGCTTGCAGTTCCTTCAGTGTCTCAAATGTCATTTCATCAAGTGGCCAATTTTCCCTGAAAAGGTAAACAGCAGAAGGCATCCAAAGCGTTTTGAGATTGATTCAATACAAGACAAAACTACAGCGGTATGATGCAGTACATGACTCTACATGATTCACAAATTTCATTTGAATCCACATAAAATACTCAGTTTCCTGGCATCCACCCTAGTTGGCTTTAATAAAAGTTTCACCATTTTCAAAAACAATTAACCAATGGACACTTGTTACCCCAAAAAGATATACTTACTTTGGTCTCTCACCACGCCTTAAAGCAATAAAACAAAATTTTTCATCCTCAAAACCACGCAAAGGTTCTCCCTTGGACCGCTGCACAATGTATACATGAACATAATAAGCTTACTACAAGAAAATCCATATTTACCCTTAGTAAGCATAATAATAGCCTAATTAAATAAAAAAGAAGAGACAAAACCAGGACGAACTTTGTTCCAGATTTAGGCGGTACTGAACACCAATAAAAAGAACAAAGCTAGGATTTTTGCCATAGAAATGTCAAGCAACATAGGTGAAACAGACAACGAACCATGGAGTAGATTACAGAAGCAAAGGGATTAGCTTGACCAAACAAAAAAGAACAGAGTAATAGATGAGAGCCAGAACAGTGTACTCAAGTAAAAACCAAATTAAAATTCCAAGGGACATTATTATGACTATATTATCAAGCTCCTTATATCAAAAGGTAAAAAATAGTAGAATATAACAAGAATACCAGAGTATAGTTCTCTCCTGGATAAAAATTTAGTAATTTAAGGAACTCTTAGGCATTTTAATTTAATCCTTCCCATCAAGATGAAGCTCAAAGATAGACATTTCAAAAAAGAAAAATAAAAAAGTTGAGAAAGAAAGTGATCCTTTCAGGTGAGAACATAAACTCCAACAATGTGAAACAGCTTCAAATTCTTCAACTTCCATATCATTTTTTAAATTCAAAGACTCCAACACAAACAAATAAATCCTGAGAAGTTTATTTGTAGCAGTAGTTTAACTTGCTGAATACCAGATGACCTAACAGACAATATTTACAATATTTAAAACTCTTATGCACAGAAAAGATTCATATTAGGCAATGCTGTTTTCAACACCAAATCAGTCATCCACACCCAGGATCAGCAAAGTCCTTGCCAGGGGGACAAGGAAGTCCCTACTAATTAAAACATCTAACCTTCTAAAAAAATAAAAAACATAAAAAAAATAAAAAACACCTTTACAGGCTTAGTGTAAATACAGATAAAAATGACATTAGAACAGCAAAACCCAGAAAACATGCCCACCAGAAAGAAGCAACTACGTGTAGCAGCAGGAAAGAGATAATCACGCCTTACAAATTCATGAACTAAAAGAAAGACACCGTTCTTTTGAAAAAGCAGAAAATACTGGAGAAGTTTCCATACCTTGTATGCTCGCTGTGATGATGTCCTTTCCAATCTCTGAACAAAATGACAGTACTTATCTGATTTCGCTAAAGGGCAAAGTCCATCATGAGCACACTGCATGAGGCATCTCATTAAGCTAAAATGTAGCAGAGATGGGATCCAAAAATGATAGCAGCAACACCAACAAAGGTTTTTGGACAAACAGTATACTGTATTTCAGATTTATTTGCTCTGTATTTGGAAGGAAGCACTTGTATCAAAGGCCACAAAAGACATAACAAAAACAAAGTCAGTGAAGGGGGTGGTGGGGCTTCCCTTACTATAAAAGACTGGAGGGTGGTTCCAAGCAAGCCCATGATGTTACAATTTGCAAACCTTGGAAATAACTAATTCAGAGGTGAAGTCCATGACCTCCCTGAAAAACAACTATATTTGTTTACTACTCATTCCAGTACTAGGAAGTTATAGACTCCAGCAACTCCTATTCCCACTATTGTCTTTGTTCATCTGTTAAAGTAGAAAGTTGTATAACTTAATGAACTATATGTTCTTTCATGAGCACAAAAACAAGGAATTGTCATTTCGAAATTAAAAAAAGGGTGCGAACTCAGATCATCCCAAAATGACTAGCCAAAGCTAGAAAGTCTTTTCCAAACCTCCTCATCTTCTTTGTTGCTCCAATAGATGGACAACTTTGGAGTGAATATCCACATACAAATACTAATATTAAAAGTATATTAAAGTAAGGTATGCATCCTCCCTAAAATGTCAAGCAGATAGGAGTCCGAGTTTTTTTTTTTTTTTTTTTTTTTTTTTTTTAGGAAATTGAAGTTTATTTCGTATGTATTTCCAATAGAACAGATTTCATTACATCATTATCTCAAGGTGGGAGCATCACTGCCATGGTCGTTAGTGAAACTCCCTCCCTTGCAAGCGAATCAGCAGACTGATTGGCTGTTCTAATTACATGATTCCAATTCTGAACACAATCCCCTAATGTCCAGATTTCTCTAAACATGTCTAAGATTCTCCAAGGGGGGTCTTTCTTCTGTTGACACCACCTAATAACATTTTTTGGAATCACCTTCACCTTCAACTTTTATTTTTTAAAGCATGGTATATGCTAATGTTGATTGGGAAATTGCATATAAGCTAAAGTACAATGATTGAATGCTATGATGAACATGCAATTCCTCAAATATTAAAGGGAGAAGAAGAGCCAAAGAATAGTGCTTCATAGGAATTCCCTCTTTATGAAGCAGCTCTGAAAGACAGATTGTTGTTTTAGACAGGATCAAATTCCTAGTACTCTGCTCCCACTCAAAGGACATTAACAAAAAAGGCATATAAAAAGGATAATTCCTAGTATTCTGTAACTTATTTTAAAAATCCCACAATAAAGTCACAATTAAAATATATATATATATATATAACTCACAGGAGCAACTACAAAAGCACCACGTTTAAGGGGTATTGAGCAGTGAGCAGGTTGAAGGGCTACTGCATTTTCAGCATTATTCTGCAACTCTCCTCCAGAAGTACTGGTGGAAGCATCTCTTGACTTGCGGCATCTCTTTGTTGACACCATACACAAGAAGTCAGTAAATCTAAACAAAGTCGAGTTCAATGGTTATGCATTAACAGTTGCAATCACATACCAAAAAAATAAAAATAATAAAAATAACAATAAAAATACAAAATAAAAAAATAAAAAAACTACAACTTCTTTATAAAAAAAAAAGACTTGAATGTGATAAAAAAAAGAGGGAAGATTAAATTAAAATATCAGCTTACTCTTTTCTCCATCCACAAGATGTGGGATCGGACTTGATGAATGATGCTTGACCCCTGAGGTGTTCCAGGCTCGACTAAAACCTATCACCAAATATAATACATGATTCAGAAAAGGTATGTATAATTAACATCAGAATAAGTGTCTTAGTGTTGAAGAACAAGAAACAGTCAAAGAAAATGCTCTGTGAAATCAACACAACTTCATTCTAGTTTAATTTGAAAAAATCAGTCTTTCATTCAATCTCCTCCAGAAAGCAGCTGCTCAATATTGTCGACTAGCTGAACCAGTATGAAACAATCACAGAGAAACGCATTCACTAGGTGAAATCTGGCTATTTGGTGCTCAAACTCAGAAGAATCTTAGAAGTTCTAATTGTCCAACAGCTTGGGTGAAAATTGCAGGATTTACCAACATACTCAGGCTACCTGTCTTTCGTGGCAGAGCAACAAAATGCTGGAAAAAAGGGAGAGCAATGCTGTTAGACTCAGGAAAGGAGCAGCTCCTCTCACAGATGGGCCATGTCATGCTTATAAAGCCACATTGGCAAGGATCCAAACTATTTTTTTTATTCTTTACCTTCCTAGCAAGTATAACAGACATGTTAAGAGGCCTTATAGAGAAAATTCCTATGGCGTGGCAGCTGTTCTTGGCAGCTATGGTTGGAAAGGAATAGGATATTAGAAGGCAAGACCACCTCTACTAGTGAACCACAGAGAAAACCAAGCATAGCATCCTCTTCTTGGCATAGTATCCACTGCCTGCCCCCATTACCATCTTCAATTATTAGAAAATTGTGGAAGCAAATCATCCTCTTCACTTCATCCAAGACTCCTGTCAGTAAAAGAATAGCAGACTCATCTCAACTCTGCATCAAACAAATATTGACGGTTCCTCCCTTGAAAATCCTTGGCAGCAAGAACAGGAGTATTCCCAAGCAGCCATGGTCAAATCCTCCGTACATATTCTGGGCCAGGTGGAAGATGAAACTCAAATGAATTAGAAGTGCACTCTCTCATACAAGGTCAAAAGCTTTACTACCAAAAGTAGTGTGCCTTTAATGCTAGAAGATGATCCGGCCTCACTAATTGGGTGAACCAGTGAGAACCCCCTCTCCCCCACCCTCCCCTTCCCCCCCTCCTCTACAACATACACACAATGGAATCTAAAGATTTGTTTGATGATATCCCATTTCATATGCCAATGAAAAAAGTACTTCAATCAGCCAAAACCATTGTTGAGCTCCTAACCTAGTCCTGAATTTTCAAAACCTCTTTAGCTTTTTAGCTTCAGGGCTGGTCTTGGTATATAAATTAGCTTTGCTGGCAATATGACTTTTGCTGTACTCTATAGTACTCCCCTATTAATGAACAGTCATTCATCATTTAAAAAAAAATTCATTTACATCCTAGATTATATCATTGACCAGTTACAGGAATTTTTATTTTCTATTTTCTGAAACGGCAAATACAAACTCCCAATTGCAAACTTCAATTGACTCCAATACTCTACTACTCCAATGCTGCTGTGGAGACCCGAACCTCAGACCGCCCCCAGCAATAACTCCCATGGGACCACTGAGCTACAGCCCAAGTTCAATTACAGGAATTTATCAACTAAAAAAGCATGTGAGAAAAAATTAAATTTCTGACTAATAATCTCATTTTCACTACCAAACTCACAAATGGGCTAATAATATTCAGGCAAAAAAATTAAAAGGATTGCTAGAAACAAAAAGGTGAGTATAATGAATAAGTGCAAGCAACAGACTTTGGGCAATGTTGACAATTCTCTAGTCAAGTAAATGAAATCAGAGAGAAAATAGTCATTCTAAGTCGAAATTCCCAAGTCGTAGGAATTACCAGAACATCCTGTGTCAGATCCCAAAGTTGGCGAGCCACAGTAATCCGATCTTTCAGTGATGGTATTTCCCCAAGCACATAGGACTTCAATTGAAAATGCCCAAAAAGATAATTATATTAGTAACAGAAAGCAAATAGTACATTTAGAGGGGAAAGGAGACCGACATCCCAACATAAAATTCATAACTGAAAAAAGAATATTCCTCAATCATGAACTATCACTTGTCACTACCATGTAATCACGCATGTTCAAGAGACATGAAACAATGTAGTGAAGGGAACTTACAGCAATAACAAGGTCATGTCGTCTTTCATTCTTCCCAATTGTCTGGGACAATGATTGAATGCTGTCATAGCTATGGATAAGTGGCAAGTCCTTCACATCTGAAAAGGCCAGAATGTTACCTTCTAGTAGTCCAGTAAGCTTCTAACAATCTACTAAAGAACAGGCAGATATCCAAAGACAGAAAAATGACAAATTTAAATAGAAAATTTTAGCTGATACGCCAAGAGGTGACACCTTGGATTCCAGGACGTCCTGTCCTGAAAAAATCCAAGATATCTCACCATATAAAAGTCCACCACATTTTGCCCCATAAAAAATTGAGATATCTCACGCTGTTAAAGATCCAAGAGGACAAACACGAGACTGTTGAAGAGAAAATCTATTTGACTCTCCTCTTAGATGATTTACCTACCTTGCAAAAGGCTATGACAAGCACGTTGCATTGACTTAGACGGTTCAACTATATTAACCTTCTCCAAAGAATGAGGCCAGACGTCACGTAAGGCCCTGCAAGGTTCAGAGCAGGATAGATGCAAGGTATCACTAATTTAGGAAGACTTATACGCCCACTGAATAAAGTAAAATTAACGAATCACAGCCAACATATTAGTAATTCTCTTTGAACGATTTCCTGAATCATTGAAGCTATCTACCAAGGCGACAAACAAATCCAACCAACTACTAACCAAAAAGCTGAACCCGTACCGGCGCCAAAATCGAGTACCCTAGCTGGAGAAAAATCAGGTAACCTCCTACGTACCTGGGCACATTACTTGATCAAATCAGGTGAAGAATAAGCCACTCAAACTAGAAGCGGAAACAGTTAATAAAACTAAAATGAGGAGAAAACAAATAGCAAGTAAAATTCCGCCCAACCTCTTTGAGAACCCTGTGACAAGCGGAGTAAACAGCAGGCATTCTCGACGCCACATAAGCGATAGTCTCGTCGTCGGTGTACTTGAGTCCAATATCCCCGTAAGCCGACTTGATTTTCCACCTCTTAGACGGCTCCATGGATTTGAAAGGATCCTCTACAAGCTCCCTGGAGGTGCTGCTCGGAAGTAGGAGGTTGAAGTCCTTGATTTGGCAGAAGGATTCAGACAGCCTCAGAACCTTTCTCTTCATGTGCATCCTCTCGTTATCTGCAATTTTAAAAAGCCAACAACGTGAAATACGGCAACATGAGAGTGTGATATGGGCGAGAAGCTAGGGAAACGAGGATGACCTCGAAGAAACTTCTTGATAGCTCGCCGAAGGCGCAGAGGAACGATGTGGATGCGCTCCGACTGCTTGGCGGCAGTGCGAAGTGTTTCCGGCGTGAAGAGCTTCTTGGCGGTCTCCACTAGAGCTGCCGCCATTTCGCCGGCGGTGGTTGCCCCAGAGGGCTGTATGCGTGGAGGCGTGCGAGGGTTTTAGCTGGGTTTTAGCCGGCTAAGCATTTTTATTGTGTTTCCGTTTTGAGAGAGTGATGCGCCCGATATGCAATACCCGGTACACATCTTAGCTAGAGACCGGTACGGCAAGTCCGACATCTAAGCTTGAGACGGATACGCCCGATAATACTATTATCCCACTGATACAAACAAAGCGTACGTAACATGGGTCAACATGTCAACAAAACAGATCGGGGGATGTTTGTTGGCGGTAGCAGGTGGGACCCAGGACGGACGGTGTCTGGATTTCTTGATTTCCCCTCGTGCAAGAAATCTCAGAAGTTGCGGATACTTATAAAATGGGATCGTTTGAACTTCGAAGGAAGGAGAAGGAAAGCTGAAATTGATGGCGTCGGAGGATTCTTTGAAGCAGAAACTGCAAGACCTGCAGAAGCAGCTCGGCAAGAAGCAGACTTTTGAAGAAGCCGTGACTTCGATCCGATCCATTCTTCTCGAAAACTATTCTTCTGCGTCTCCGTCACTTCGTAAATCTGTACGTATTTTACGGCTTGATTGGATTCGTTATTTTTCTTGTACTCTTCCATCATAAAATTCGTTTACTTGGCGGAATTTTTCGTATTTCGTTTGTTTATATTTGATGTCGCAGACTACATCGAACTTGTTCGTTTCAGGATAAAAATGCCATAAACTGGATTCATGAATGTCCTATTTGGTGAACGTTGACGAGAATTTTGGTAAAATTTTAGGCGCATCGAGAAATACTTAACGACCATCTGGAAATTTAAGTGTTAATAACTTTTCACGTTGTCTTTCATATACGTCAATTTATAGGAAAGTTTTAGTCTTTGGTTGAATTGGTTAATTTTTTTCATGAGAATTGAGCCGACGACTGTTACGCGTGCCTCTGCAGATATATGCTGTAATTTGTCGGGTTGCAACAATCCTGCAGACAAGATATACAACACCTGGATTCTGGCTTGCTGGTTTAAGGCTTTTTGAAGATGCAGAGCGAATTGTCGCCGAATCTTCACAAATGGAGCATCTGAAAACATGCATTGCTAGGGCTCTTGAACATATAGGTGATGCAGAGAATGGACCACAGGCCTCACACTCCACACCAGATAATCTGCGCAGAGGTAATCTCTTGCACTTCAATAAATCTTCTGGCGGAAAAACCTTTGGACTTCTCTAGACTCATGAGAAGTAAATAATAATGTCAACCACATTTTTTGGTTCTTGCTGTTTGTAATGAAAATATTATTGCCAAACCAATCATTTGACTTTTCCATTAACAGAGTTCCTCAGTCCTCCTCACATAAGCGTGGTTGGACTTAAAATTCGTATTGAACTTGAAAATTGGTTTATTGTCCTGAGGAGATGAAGGCATTGATGAAGATTAGGAAAAATAACAGCATTTTTTTCCTATGTTTTTTCAACGAATGAAAATTCAAGTGGTCGTTGATTCATTTGGTTTGCTGTTAAAAATGTCCAAGAAAGCCTTGTAATCACCTAGAGTTTCCTTCTGAATGATGTACCTACACACCTGTTCATCTTTTCATGCCTGTTCTCATTTGGTCTTTCATATAAGTTTTTATCAAATTTAGGTCATCCACCATTGTAATGCTCTAGATCTTGTACTTTATTCTTGAAATGCAATTTTATGGTACTTGAGGAGGTTGGGTCGTGGATTTTTGTTTCCTTTTTCACATTAAAAAATAAATAAATAAACACATACATAGAAGGTTTAATTAGAGTCCAAGAGTTAGGGTGATAAAAAGGGATGAATTAGACAAAAAGTGTTGCCGTGAATCTCTAAACCTGGCCAAGGAGCCAGCCAGAATATTTGGCTCTTCTGGCGTATGGATTCAGGTAGCTGCATTGTTGGTGTTCAGTGACAACAAGGTCTGTGACATGGATTTTATGCAAAATGTATGAATCGTTAATAAAAAATTTAACATGAATTGGCATGTTTATATGCAGTTGCTTTCCACAGTTTCCTGAAACTGCACTTTCCAAAACCAGTTTACATTTTTATTTTTTTTTTAAAAAAATGGACGTTTATTTGACTTCCTGTAGTTTTTTCTGCTAAAAGAAACTAATCTCGAGCTTGCTAATGGGATTGATCATCCTTTATCACCTAATCTTATTTTCAATCTTCTGTTGATTGCTGACTTTTGCATGTGTTGCTCTAGATTCTAGATTTCTGTTTGAAGGACATTTAACCGTTGGACCTGAACCCCCACCTCCTGCATGGCTAGTAGCACAGAATTTACTTACGACTCTAGCTACCACACAAGGACAGATCAGTGCAGCTGAGTCTTCTCGAACCCAGGGAGAGACCAATAGAACAGGCAATGTTGGTGAGGGTGCTTCTTCTGCAATGCTTGAGGAGTTGATAAATACTATGCAAGAAATCAGTGGTATGCAGGACCTTGATTCTGTCATTGAAGCTTCACTGCAGGTATTACTTAAATGTGATAGAAGCATTCAATCGTTGAATTTTCCTTTTGGCATCTAGAATTTGGAGTTTATAAAGTGCTCAGGTAGCTGAGAACTCTGTGCTTTTGGAGAAGCAACACATTTTATTTTCTTAGTATTTTTTATTGATTTTCATTTCATACCTTTTGCATTTACTTATTTGGAAATTAGCTTCTTCCAACACCTTTGCATTTCTACTTTGACCACTGGGAAGGGGCTTATTCTAAATTTGTCTTTTCTCAGTGGTTGGGTACTATATGAATTTATCTTTAGAGTTTCAGGACAACATGCTTTTTTCTTTTTTTTGTGACTTAGTACATGATGTTTTTCTTATTAATTTTGTTTAAAGACTAACAAGATAACTGGAAACATGGGACACAACATATCTTTGTAATGCTTCATAACAAGATATGAATTGCCTACAGGGCCTCATATCTTTGTACAGTTAGTAACGCTTCATGACATTTTTGGTGGACAATTCCATTTAAAAGTTCAGTTAATCTGTATCTTTTTCACATATCAGGTGTATATCTGGCTTGATTAAGTAATCTCCTTCTCATCCTGCAAGAAACATGGGACACAACATATTGAAGTTTATCACGTGTCACATTCATTGGCTATAGAGGGTGTCATATGCCTCACATTCATTAGCTATAGAGGGTGTCATATGCCTCACATTCATTAGCTATTGAGGGTGTCATATGCCTCACATTCATTAGCTATAAAGGGTGCCTCATGCCCTCCACTTATAGTGAAAATTTGTTTTGCCTTTGACTCTTTAGTTGGTTTCGTTGTCCTTGGAGGCCCTGCTTTTTCACTTCCTTTTGGTTTGTGTTCTTTATCATTCTTAGGGAAAAGCAGTTCACAATTTGATCTGTGCAAATTGCAGTTAGTTTTTCATTATTGTGACATTTATGCTGGCGTGAGATGCACACTGATTTGAAATGGATGTGGCTCTTGTGCTGATCAGTTTTGTATGCGCAGGAAATTGGTGCAGGGCCAAAGAAACCACCTCCTGCCTCCAAAGAGTTGGTTGCGAAGCTTCCAGTCATCACAGTTACCGAGGAAATCTTGGTGAGGTTGGGGAGTGAGACTGAATGTGCAGTGTGCAGGGAGAACTTGGTTATAGGCGACAAGATGCAAGAGTTACCCTGCAAGCATTTGTTTCACCCAAATTGTCTCAAGCCATGGCTGGTAATCTTTTCTATTTCTAGATCATTTTGTTTTCGAAGTACTATTGTATATTCTTATAGAAGTTGCCATTCCCACAATAAGAGGAATCATGTACATTATATGTACTGTATTGAAGTGCATAAATAAAATAAGAAATGTAGGGATTGTAGCATTCTATTCAAACAAGCTGGTGCTTGAAGCAACAAAATTAACCAGACCTGAGATTGTTGAAAATGTTACATGGAGCATGTAGTTGGGATAGAACATTTGATTTACTTGGGGATTTATTTAGTCTTTCAGGAGCATTCACTTGTATGCAGAAGACTGATCATACCTGTTCTCTTGTGTCAGGATGAGAATAACTCGTGCCCGATCTGCAGACATGAGCTGCAAACAGATGACCATGCATATGAGAGCCGGAAGGAGCGTGAGAAGGAGGCTGAAGAAGAAAGGAAAGGAGCGGCAAATGCACTCCGAGGTGGAGAATATATGTATGTTTGATTTAGTGTTACTGATTCATCGCACTAGTCCAGTTGTCACTCTTATTATTATTACTCTTTTATCATTCTTCATTTTTGGACTAGAAAAAACATGCCAGAATTAGATGTATGTATACCTTCCTATATATTCTTCATTGGAAGTAGCAGTTCTTGCTTAGCAATCAAGTTATAAGAGGTGGTAGCTGTCTCAAGTGAAGGTGGGCAGTTACCGTGCAGAAACTAACGGTGGGGCTAGGAACCGACTCAGCGCCTGAAAATCTGAGTTAACTCGGGCAAGTCGCTCCAACTTGGGTTCTGGAAAATTGGCGAGTAAAAAAAATTCAAAAAATTCAAAAAAAAAAAAAAAAAAAGGTAATCTTCTATCTTGTGTATAATATGTTATAAAAATGTATGAATCAAAAATCAAATAACATATGCAATGGATCCGACAATAAAGTGTATAGCGTATACAAATTTATGCAGTTATTAGTGGGAATCTAAACCCGAATTTTTTAGGTTGGATCGATTCGACTTAGTTACTCTGAAAACCTGACCTGATGCTCACCCTAGGACAAGTTATTCTTCGAAAACCCGTCATGGGGCAGGGTGGGAACAGGTTTCACCACCGCTAGCTCTTCAATCACAAGAAAAAAAAAAAAAAATCTAAGCAAAAGACATCTCAAAATAAACCATAAGTTAATGTAATTATGTAATAGATAAATATTTCATTTAAGGGATTTATGAGATTCCATTAGAGTGTACAAACCCTTCAAAGGACTCCTAGTAAATTAAATGTTTTCCTCATAACAAAATCATCCCCTCTCTCCGTCTCCCTTGCCTGTCCCGCCAAGTCCACAGTTTTGAACTTTTGACGGCAAGGGAGGATTCTCCTCTCCTGTCAGCCTAGAGAAAAGAGTCCAATTCCGAGCTAAACCGGTCGAACTGGCCGTGTCGTGACAGAGTTATCAGAATCTAGTTTTAACATGCGTGGTCGTGAAGATCGCATCGCCGGAGGTATTATACTGTTATGAAAGAACAGCTGCCAAGCCTACTGTAGTACTGTGTACTTCCTTCCCCCTCCACTGGACATCGATGAGTATCCCGCCACTCGCATCCACATCTGTAGCAGAATTCATACTTGCACCTGAAATAGAATTGATTCCGATGTAGAGAAACCAAATATATCAGATATACGCGCAATATTTTTTTTTTTTTTTTTTTTATTGAGAAACAACAATAAGAAAAAGTTAAAAATACCTGCAAGTGATATGCAGACAGCCGTCGCTCTTCTCTACAATGAACTTGCACCTTGGACATCTCTGCCATTTCTTCTCCTTGGCAAGCTCCACCAGCATCCGATCCTCATTTTCCCTCTCATTCACGTCAAGTTTCTGAAACTCCTCACAAAGCAAATCCGGATGCCAAGGCACCTTACACTGAGCACAGAACAATCTTCGACAAGTGGCGCATTCGGATGCCCTTATCACCTCCCCTGCATCGTCCACCATCAGGGCTTGGCAGTCCCTGAAGGGGCAGTAAAATTTCTGAGAAGCAAGGATGAGAGACTCACAAAGGGCGTCCGCCCATCTCTGGAACACCTCCAGTGGAAGAAACGCCTGACAGAATTGGGGTTCCAAAGCAACGTTACAGTTTATTTCAGGACAGGGCACCGAGCTCGTGTTTTCTTGAACTTTCGCGGCGATGTGTTTGCTTACACAATCGAAGCAGAAGACGTGGGAACACTTGTCCTGATCGAACATTTCACCCCATGGCTTCATTTCCATGCAAATGTTACAGAAAGCGGTACTAGTGTTGGAGGAGGATGCAGCACTACTACTGCCGGATTCTTCTGAAACAGAGATGTTCTTCTTCTTCATCTTCTCCTTCTTACGTCTGTCGGTCTGATTTACCCACAGTGATGAGACGATCACCTCCTGAAGCTGTAATTCTTCTGGGTAACTGTCGATGGAGAGGGGAAAAGCAGTAGTCCCTGCGTTTGCAAGGATGGAGTAGTAGTCATCCTCATCGTCGTCGTCATCGACTTTGGCCGTTGATGATGATACTATGGAAACATCGTCGCTGGAACTGGCAGAAGAAGAAGCCCCGGAATCAAGATAACCATGTTCGTGACTGCGATCTTCCATCGCTGGTGCCTGATTCGTTCTGATCTCCGATTCGCAAACTTAATTCACTGATCATAACTTGGGTATCTTTTACTACTCTCTTCTGTTGGGTGTCTGTGTGGCCTTTTCTTTCAGAAATTAAATTGGTGAAAGGCCGAAGATCTCACAAACGCGAATAAGATATGCTCCAAAGAATAACATATTCCCATTACTCGAACCCAACTACAAAATGTAACTGTTTCTGTTTATTAAAAAAAAAAAAAAAAAAACTCGGAGCATTCATTTAAACGCTTTCATTAAAAGATGTGGGAACTAACAGCGAAACTCTTTGAAATTAAGAGGACTCTTTTAATTAATTCGAAGGGTCGGATAATTTAAAGAAAGATTCACCATCCATGGAGAGATCATTGTGTTGTATTTTGAAATGAATTGAGATTTGACGGTTTTTATTTCAACTGTCGACCCCTGATCTTCTCTTTCGTCTTCGATAAAGAGAACTTGGAAGAGATGGATGGAGGTAACTTTAAAGAAGCTAGCTAGCCACGGGGAAACGAGTCCATATATATGGTGAAAAATGTAAATCACTGATTCACCGGAACCAAATCAGTTGACGAGGATAGACGGCTTGTTTGAAATCCGTATAGATCTTTTATATATCTCTCTATCAAAGAACGCACCCATGTCAGAGAAAATAACAGAGAAATCGAATTTCAAAAGGACTCGGAGTTTTATCTTCTTCTTCAGAAATCATCAACAGTGGGACTCTTTTTTTTAAAATCTTAATAGGGAGGGAGGGAATCCTCCTTATTATTATCCAAGGACTCGACTCGTCCAATTGACTCTGTGACCATTGAATTCAACGAGTCAACCCAGAACAGCAAGTTAACACAGTGAGCTGCATGCCACTCAATCGGTCAACTGTCATTCGCCGATTCAAACTCCAATGACGTCAAGATTTGATCGAACTAAGATCTGACGGTCAGAAATCAATTTTATGATCTACGGCTTCGATCGACTGATTTTCTCTTCAATTGAAATAAAAAAAATTGGCATTAACAAATCAAGGATTGGCAAGAGATTATTAACCAATTGTCGAAGTTGGATCATCGATCAAAGGTCTAATTTTAATCCGATCAATAATGATCCCAATTTTACGATCAAGATCATCCCAATTTCATAGTCAGTAGGGCATTTTAATTTCCAAAATTGACCACCACAAAACCTAATCGACGGTCAAAATTGCCACAATCAAAATTGCTATGGATACATCCCATGGGCAAGCAAAACCCCACTGCTAGTAAGTTAGAAACCACCCATTGAAGGATCCATCAAGTTTAATGGAGGATTTTTTTTTTCGAAACCATGGTAGTGTCTTAATAATAGATTTCAGTGGCCCGATGCCAAAAACAGATTCGTCATAAGCAAAAATTAATTAATTAAGGCACGTATCACTGGAATATGTAAATCACTGAATATTCATAAGGGATCAAATTGGTTGAGAAAGATCGATTTGATATGGGTTTTTAAGGATTTTCTTACAGCTTACCTTGGAATTCATCCGCTTCTGTTTCTACTAACATCTATCAAAGAAACTAATTCAATCTTACTAACATATACTTATGGCCTTAAAAGTAGTTACCCTGTTTACAGAATTGGCTAGTATCTTATCTATCCATCATCAAACGATTGCAGTTACCCTGTTTACGATCAATTAATCATCAGTACTTCTTCTCAATTCCTGCCGGAGCAGGAATAATTAGCGCATGTTCCCCAAGCAGACCCACATCTGTAGCAGAATTCATACCGACACCTGAAACTCGAATAACCAAAATTAATGTAATTCTTTCAGTCAATCCGAAGAGAAGACAGAGCAGAGTAAGACAGACAGACAGACAGACAAGAGTGAAAGAGTATGGAAGAACAATTAAACCTGCAAGTCATATGCAAGCAGCCCTCCGTCTTCTCTACGAAGAACTTGCAGCTTGGACATCTCTTCCAGTTCTGACGTTTAGCGAGCTCCATCACCATCAAATCTTCCTTTTCCCTCTCATTCCTATCGAGTTTTTTAAAATCCCGACAGAGAAGGCCAGAGTGCCAGGGGACCTCGCAATAAGCGCAGAACAATCTCCGGCAGCTCGGGCATTCCGACTCCCTCACCGTCTCTCCCGCGTCGTCCACCATCAGAGTTCCGCAGTCCTTATAAGGGCAATAGAATTTCTGGGAAGCCAGCACCATGGACTCGCAAAGGGCGTCCGCCCATCTCTGGAACAGGGCTTCTGGAACTAACTCGCGGCAGAAATCGGGTTCCAGAGCAACTCTGCAGCTAACGTCGGGACACGGTACCGAGCTTATGTTTTCTTGAACTTTGGCCGCGATGTGTTTGCTCACGCAATCGGAGCAGAAGAGATGGGTGCAAGTGTTGTTCCTGAACATTTCGGTCCACGGTTTCGTCTCCATACAGATGTTGCAGAAGCTGGAGGAGGAAGATTCGCCAGGAGAAACATGAGAATTTTGGTTCGTGGATGGTACCCGAACCGGAAGATTAATCCTCGACGACCCATTCGTGATCGGAGGCGATTGATGACGATTCTGGGCAATTACAGGCGACAGAGATGACATGATCGCCTCCTGGAGCTGTAATTCCTCCGCATATCTACTGTCAGAGACGGGAAACGTTTCGTCTGCATCAAACAGGAGAGAAAAGTATAAATCGTCTACGTACTGCGACATGTCGAAGGACAACGTTAGTTCAAGACATTGTTAGTTGCTCAAAAAGCAGGGATTTATATTAGTGACTGTTCCCAGAGGAAGAAATTGAAGCTACTTTGTTTTTCTCGAGAGGGAACTGCTACTGTTAATGGCTTTGATAAATGGCGACGAGACCGAAGCAGCGTTTTCTGTGTTCAGTTGGGAATGTGTTTTCAACTTCGAAGACGACTGTACAGTATAAGTATAAGACTCGCATTCCGTTGGCTTTTCTCCGCTGATTCCATGGCAGACATTAAGAAAGTTTTCCCTCCATTACTTAATATTAACATAAATCCACCTTTCTAATGACTTTCAAATCGCATTTTGTGAAGGATCAGTATCGCAGTGAACATACTCTCTTTTCATTTTTTAACGAAGCCCCAAAGCACGAGAAGGAACTGAACTTGTCACTGCCTCATTTTGCTTCCCCTGTTTTGTGACAATACAACTAGGTAAACCAGCCCACCTGTACACCTAATTTGTCCAAAAGATTAAGCGTCGCCAATTCAGCATACTGAACTAGTAAAGTTTCATGGCCAGTACCTCTAAAAGGTTCACCAGTGATCAAAATTCGGGACCTCTGCGCATCTCAGAGCAAAGAAAATTACATGTTAAAATTCAGATTGTATACAGTGCAACTGCAACATATTGAGCCCGGTCGGAACCTACGATGCAGTTTGGTCTGACCCAGTTAAAACCTTTCTTGACAGTTGACACTATCGACACCAATGTTTGCTTTTTGTACAAAGAGAAAGGTTGTGTTAGGAAACTGAAGCGTGCAAAGACATGTCTAGTTGGGTATTCATTTCTTCATGTGAATATATGACTGGAATCATTGAGCTACAAGGAATATATATGAAACTTTTTTGCCTGCAGACCACCTGCTTTGATGGATAATACAAATCGAGACTCCCACTCGCATTGGGAGCCTTTCCTTAGACGCGTGGAGGGAGAGATAGAGAGAGAGGAACAAAAAAAATATCAAATATAAAAAAACCAAAAAGGGCGAGATTACAGGTAATGTAACAGAATTACACCGACCGCGGTACTGCTGATTGTTGCGAATATCCATTCGATATCTTGTGGGATTTTCTTTTAAAGTTTGTTAAACTGCAATGGGGGCAAACATACTCCAGTCCATCCGTTTTTGCATAATCCTGCCAAGACAAATTTTATCAAAATTGAGAACACTTTGAAAAAGTGTTTAACAGAGAAGCGATCACACACTAGGAAGAAATTGCTTGCCTTGAAAGCACCAAGACCTTGCCGTCTATCACAACCGAAGTGAGCCCACTCCCCACAAATTCCACAGTTCACCCAGTCGCCAGCCGCACTACTGTTGATTGGTTAAACCCAGCATTGACAGAGACAGAGGGCTCACAGAATCAGACACTGATAGCCTCAAAACAACAACATTGAGCATAGTAATAAAGCTCTAGACTCACCTATGACAAAGCAGACAGCATTCACCATCAACATCATCATGTGCTAACTCGTACTCTAGGAGATACGTTTCATAATGTCTTTTTAGCGTGTTACCAACCCCCTGAATATTTCATCAAGGAACAACAATGTAAGGAAGGGAAATAGACAGAGACTGGAAGAAAGGAAAGGCATAAAAAGTGATTCCCGGTTTAAAAGCCAAACCTATAATGATGTTCTAGGTCCTAGAATTAGTGTTCTCAGGTCCTACTTACAAACATTTTAAAGCTTGGAATTCGGTGTGAAAGGTTAGGAAAAAAGTTTGACTAAAGAAATTCTAGATTATCTTCAAAAAAGAAAATATTGGTGATCTTAAAACTTGAGAGTGTTGAGACTTAGAGCTGAAAGTCAGTTTTAATTTGGAAATGGAATTTTATAAAGGTAATGCAGATCGATAATGCTTAAAAAAACCTTTCGCACAGATTACAAGCATCTGGCAGAGTAGAAAATCAAATTCAAAGACAAAACAGGTGTAGTGAGGCATACAGTCATTCTGTTAGTCATGGTATGGTTCCGCATTTTGGAGAAAACTTGGCCTTTCCAATTGATACCATTCCCGACATGAAAGCCTCCCCTTGAAACCACCTGACAAGGAGCACAACATGAAGTTTTAGCAACAAAAATTGAATTTATTCAAGCAGGAATTCAGGTAAAGATCATATTCACACCTCTCTATACAAATTGTACAGGTCCAGACGCTTTGCATTGAGAATTGCATCTGGAAATTCTGCAAGGCCACCCTGGGGCACAAGTCGTGTATGCCCCCGAAGGATCAAAAACTGCATGACATCCCTCAGAAATTCCTCCTGAAAATGTAACAGAACACCGGTCAGGGATAGCATACTCTACTCATTTATGTAAGTAAAACTTTGAGCTACAAGAGCACCAAACTTCAGCATACACTTAAAAAATGGCATCAATTTGTTCAAACCACCCTATCACACCATTATCCTGCCAATTATTTGGACTGACAACGTTACCCCTACAGAGTGATTTTGATCAGAGGCCCACCCGTGGCACCTTCAATTTATCCAAGCTAAGAGCTGTGACTGACAACTTTACCCCTACAAAGTTTGGAAAATTTTACTTACTTCAGAGCAAGAATGGATCGGGCAACGGCCACACCCATGTTTCTTCAGTGGCAGGGGATTCAAAGAAATAATCTGCTGAGCCTGATAAGAGCTTGATAATGCTTTCCGATGAGTAACAGGTGCTGATCCCATGTGACCATTCTTAGTAGCTGGAACAATAGATAAATTGGGTTTTGGCTGAGCGGCTTCATATGTTTCCACCTCTGGTATTCCAGAGAAAGGTAGCATCTTGTGCTGTCTAGTGTGAGGCACAGGCCTCATGGCAGCTACCTTCCTTTTCTGTCTAACAGGCACTAAAGGCATAGAAACCTCTTCTACAGTTCCAGCTGTCCTAATCTCTTCCTGTTTCATACTACCTTCATTTTCATCCATGACAGAAGTACAGTCTTGGGAGAGCTCAGACCTTTTTCTGCTCGGAGCAGGCACCTTAAACCAGCTAGGCAGACTACCAGGAAGAGAACAGTGCGCACTTACATCCTTCTCCTGCTGTTTACAAAAGAAAAGAAGGCGATCTGCATCCTCATTCTCGAAAGATGCAACAGATATTCCTTGGATACTGGCAATGCCAAGAGCAACCAAGCTGCGGTAGGAGCCATCAGGAGCAAGCTGCCTCAAAACCTGATTCAAAACCGACTAGTGTTAAAAGAGTCACAACAGTTCTCACAACAGTTCTAAAGGCCAAGCAAATGCTTCAAGTAAAATTTAAAAAAAAAAAAAAAAAAAAAACTCAAAATCTGAAAGGAGAAATAACACGAAGAGGCAGTGTTTAGATAAATTGGTAACCTGTGATGCCCATGTCGGAACTTTCATACAAACTTCAAACACAGAGGCCCCACAAGCAATTGAAGTAGATTTTCTTGGCTCTGCTGAAGATGGCTTGCTTTCCTCACAACTAGGCAAGGCATGAACCAACTGACTCTTCTCGATAAGTTCATTCTTAATATGGGCTTCCAAGAGCTGGCACATAAACAGACAAGGATTTGCACTTAGCAAGAAAATCTATTAATTTTCCTGTTTCATTCTGTTGCAGCTTCTTTTTTTGGTCTATTTGAGAAAATGAGAAGAATTCATTAAGGGCACTAACAAGCAGGAAAAACGAAGAGATGCAAATGCCTGAATAACAACAAAAATAGATGCTCTCTCCCCTAAAGAATAAACATGGGCAATATCAAACATTCATAGAAGAAAATTTTCTTCATCCACAATAACTTCGTTTAACAACCACATGATAACTAATAAGTTTGATTTGTTTGACCAATAGATTTTCTACCAATCCTTATATAATAAGGTTCATCCAAAGCCCCATCACTTCCCATCAAAATAAGACACCCAGCCACACAGAACATAATATCCATCTTGAGATGCCTCAGAAACAACACTGAGCAACTTCTAGCAGGCTTATAAGCGACATCAACCATGAGAGAAGCCTGGAACAACAGATCATCTGCTAATTTACTCAAAGCATTCTACTGACCTAACACTAGGCCAGGTCAATGTTACTGAGACCAATCAGGGTGTGCATCTCACAGCTCAAAGCTTCAGCAGGAAATAAGAAACAACCTCCTGTATTATGAGGAATGTCTTGGAAAAGAATACCAGATTTTTTTCCACCTGAGATACAACAAAGAAGTCCACCCCTAAGCTCCATCATATGTTCCATGCATTGGCTTGTAGAAGGGTATTGATTAGTTACCGCTTCAAGTGTATATAGAAAGAAATTTCTCATGTTCAAGGCTTGCAATGTCACACTTCGGTTTAAGACTCACTAACATCATCTATAAAATGGCAGCATAGACAAAGAAAAAGAAAAAGAAAAAGGAAAAAAAAACTACCAAGGAATTCGTCTTATAATTTGCCTACCTGATCATCAAAGCAGGTTTGAGCACTGCCTGATACTAAAAGTGAGATATGACCCAAACTACAAGTTGATAGATCACATTTCATTGTCACAACTCCACGAGAAAATGCTCCAGCTTGAAGAGGTGGAGGGGTAGCACTGCAAAAGTAAAACCAACGATACATCAAATATAATTATAGAATGGTTCATTAAAAATATAGGAGAGAAATTGAATATGAGTTAATCATATCCCAAATTCAAAAATAAATTGTATCAGTAATGTGTATTAGAAGGATAGGAGAAATCACTCACCTTACCCTATTATGAAGCTTGCAGCCTCTAATCTGAATCACGAACAGAAAACAAGAACAAAATTAGTAATACCATATAAACAAGTCAAAACGTGATGAAAAATTAGTTAACCCAATACAACAGCAAAAAGAAGACCTAAATTGATCCAAGGTCAAAACACTCAACAAGGAGCAACCATTAGTTTTAAACTGAACAACTTTTCCTTTTAATTAGAATTTGTTCAGATATTAAGAGGCAAAAGCAAGAGTATCATTACCAAATCACAACCCAGGAACAAATCAGATCCACTTGTTAAATGAGACATGCTACAAGGCTCTTCCATACTTATTTATACACTTTACAAAGCCACATTATCATGCCACAAATCATGTTTTCTTCATCCAGTTACATCATGTAATAATCTGCCATCGTCTATTTCTTTACATGACCATTCTATTTCAGTGCACTGCTATATATTTCTTGACACGGCCCTTTTTTTAACCGGAAAATACAAACTTCAATGAAATCCAATGCTGCAGTGGAGACTCAAAACCAAGACCTCCCACAGCAATAACTCCCATCGGACCACTGACCTACTGCCCAAGTTCCCTTCTTGACATGGCCCTTCAAATATTAAGTTCACAGCAATCCATTTCTTAACATGACACTTTTAATACTATGGACACTACAATCTATTTCTTTAAATGGTCCTTCTAATACCAAGCACACTGCAATTAAAAGAAAAACTGCAAGTCAATACCGTGTTCAGCTAATATCTTATTTGTGTATGTTGAGGTTATTCAATTTTTTTCTGAAAAGAATGTTGATGCACACACATGATGCCATAACAGGATGAGATAACTCGAGGCATTCCAGAACTTCTTGAAACAAAAATAGAGGGCCAAGAATAAAAGCTAAAAGAACAATAAATGCACAATAAATGCATGAATACTACACTCCACTCACTTCAATGTTCAACAGAGCATTGAGACCATCCTCCAGTGAACCCAGCAAACAGGCATCCTGACATAGAATAGCAACAGATATATAGTTCAGTGAAGAAAGATACAAAGCATGATGAATATGCTGAAGAAGGAACAATGATACTCACCAGTGTACATTGGGCCCCACAAACTAGAAACCGCATGTTCATCTCATCATCATATATCTTAATTGCCGGAAGTCCAGCAGGTGAATCTTCATCTTCTTCATCAATAACCTTTTCTGGCACAGTAATATTAATTTTTGGAGGCTCTCCTAACAAGCGGGGTCCAGGTTTACTGCCAGCTTTTTGACTTTTAGATGGTGAGACTTGATTATTCCTTACACAGTAAAGCCTAAAGGATGCGTGGGCAAGCTGAAATGCATCCCATGTATGGCTACAAGAACTGCAATCAATTGCATCCATAAGTTAGACGACCTTTATAAATACCATTAAACAAAAACTAAAGCTCATACCTCTGCACAACTGAGAAAAATGCTTGACGAAAATGTGAAGCAGCATAGCTTGAAAATGAATTTCTCCAGTATATAACATAAGGAATCCCCTGAAGAGGTGCAAAAGATAGAGAGTTGGAATACAGAAAATCTTTTCGCTAATAACAAACAGAGTGGTAACCTGGATCATACTCACTTTTACATGAAGAGCCTCGGCCAATTTTTCACCATTGGGAACCTCCAAGTAAACCTGCAAATGCATTTCAGATAGACAAACATTCAGCCCCATGCTTCAAAGCACTAGATCTGAAAATAAGGAAATCAATACGGCATAAATACAAGGTGAAACAAATGATTCTGCACAACAGAAGCTGCATAAAACTTCTCAATATTGTGGAACAGAAGGTCATTTTAGCTGATCCATTTTTCAACTTTAAACTAGAGTAAGCTACATTTCTGGTAATGCATACAAAAAAATTTGGTTCTTCAGCTAACCTAAGACTAAAAATTGCCTGTTTCTGTAATTTTTACATCATTAATGGCAAACATAATTAGAAGTCATCTGGAATGATTTAATGTTGCTACGAAGAAAGTAAGTACTAGTAAAAATGCATCATCCAGTGAAAAATGCCAGTCCTCTTAAGTTTCAACCATCAAACCAGGACGAAATAACTTACAGTGGATGGAAGCTTTTGCTCAAAAAGTGCAGCGATGGCTTCAGGAGTAGATATGTTATCTTCACCCCAAACCAACGGTCCAATTTCTTCTTCGTTCAGGAGCTGCTCTCCTTGTAAGTATACAAAATTAGGATCATGCGAGTCTAAAGCTTGCCGGAATTCATCGATACCGGGATTATTTAGAGTCTGGACCTGAATATAAGAAATAAGAAGGATTTTCAGAATTGTGAGAAAAAATAAATCAAACGGCATAAAGAGACTTGAAGAACAGAGAGACGAAGAATGCCAACCTCAAGGCGGCCCGAAGAAACGAGCTCGGGAAAAGGATAGAATTGCTGTCCATCTTCCAGATTTGGTTTTCGTTCATCTTGAGTTTTTCCACAAGAAACGGCTAGGAGAGTACAAGCCTGCTTGGGAGTACCTTGTGGCTGAAACATCCTTCATGCATGACAACTCGGCCGCAGAGGTAAAAGGGTCAAGAAAGGCCACTTGGGAAACTCTAAGGCCACCTTCAACCGATCACCAAAATCGGAGCTCCAATGCATCACCAAAATCACTTTTTTTTCCTCAGAGACCGTAATTTGAGACTAAAATCAGAGTCAAGGCCCCGTTACCCACTTAAGTACTGGCTTTGCCGGAAACGGAGAAGAGAACAGATTAAAGAGGCGTAGATCCCCCACCAGGGGAGCAAAATCAAAACCCTAAATCGTCCAGCAAAATCTCGTCCAAACGCCGACAACTTGGACGCGGAAGCGCTTTCCGTGAACAACAAGGTGAAGAATCGTCAAATATCGCCACTCCAGCTGCTCATATGCTCAAACAAGGCAGAAACCGCGAGCCCCGTGGCAAACCTGTGTGCAATCCGCAACCAACGTGCAACAAGCTAGAGGAATCACCGTCCTGGATGAAAATTACAGAAGAAGCATAGCCCGCCCGAGGAGACCGGTAATCACGAACCCGGAGCAGAAGAAACCCGCACCAGCAAAAAAAGATAGAATTTTTTTAAAAAAAAAAACACACGCACACACACAGAGACAGACACAAACACAAAAAAGAAAACCAAAAAAAAAAAAAAAAAAGAACAGACGGGTGAGTGGAAAGAGGGGGAATAAATCAGGAACCCAACCAGAAGAGGAAACGAAAGAAAGTAGAAGATGGAAGCAGCGATTAGATGGGAGAAGGAATAAAAAGAGAGAGGTAGGGGAGCAGCCAAAATCACAGAAACGCAAAAAGAGTAAAGTAGAGAAGGAAACCCTAAGGCAGCAGTGCCTTAAAATCACAGAAAACCGGAAAGGACATCCCCTCATAAAAATTCTCCCCCCAAAATCAAAACATCTCCCCCCTCCCTCCCCAACTTCCCCTACCAAAATTTAATTAAATCCGCATTTGCTGAGAGTGTCAGTTTTTTTTGCTGTCACAACTCACAACCACACCAAGTCAAAGAAAACAAAACAGAAGCGAAGAAATCCATCCATCCCTCTGCACCAAAAGGCAAAAAAAAGGGGCACCCCAATTAAAAATCTTTTGACGAACCCAGAAAGAAACACAACAAATCGGGAATAGAAAACAAGAGAAATAAAACAAAGGGGGGAGGTAATAGTAGTCATCTTTGTTATAAAAACCAAAACCAAAACCAAAACCAAAAACCCAAACCCCGAAAGCAAAATAAAGGACTTAATATCCCACGCATTTTCGAAAATTATTCATGGGGCTGCCCACGACGCTCGGGGGATGTGGGGAGGGATTAGAATTTAAAATAAAATAAAACACATTACACGCAAGTCGGAAGACACTCGCTTCGCCGAGGTGGAGCTTCGATAGAAACAGATGAGAACAACTTTTAACAACGCCCCTCGCCCGCGATTACGTTGCTTCGGATTTCTTGGGCCCTTTTCTTTCTTTTTTTTTTTTTTCCTTTTTTCGCTTTTTCTTGTTTTCTGACGCGATTCGATTCATGACTGCAGTTCTCCGAAACGCGACTCTCTTTCTCTCTCTTCATCTCGTCCTGCCGATTTTATAGATCTCCCAACCAGATTCCCATCCTCCCCCCCCCCACTCTCTCTCTTAAGTCTAATCCCTGTCGTCGTCCGCTCGTAATCTTCTCTCTCTCTCTCGCTCGCTCCCTCTCCACCTCCTTTCTCTCTCTACATTTCGTCGCCGGAAAATTTACATTTTTATTTTACGTCGGGATCTCACCGACACGTGTGAGTAGTTCCTCGTCCCCGCCGTCTTTTAATTACGATAATTGACCAAAACACCATCGCTCCTCGTACTTGATAGATCTACTGGACCGGGAGGAAAACGTTTTCCGGGCCGCTGACTTTTAATCGACTCGTTCTCAAATTCCTCTGGACCCGGAATAACAAAATATTTAATATAAAAAAAAAAAAGAAAAAAAAAAATATTTACGGAGAAAAAAAAACCGAAGAAAGTCCTCCTCGGAATCTGGGAAGTGAGTTCTCTCGTCGATCCAACGGCGGAGGGCGCGCGAGAAGAACGGGACCCACCGGCTGCACGCGAAGAATAAGGTATGAAAATGCCGGAACTTCGCTTCCCGAAGAATCCTTGGATTTATTATTCCTTCCTTCCGGGACAAGGAGTTGTTATTATTCATTTCTGCTGCTGATTGACGTTACGTTTTCTTCTTCGATGCAACTGGAATTTGGAAATGCTTCCTTTATTTTCTTTATTTTTTTTTTCTCCCCCGAGGAAATTCAGTTCGCATTTTCGTACGTGTCTCTCTTTTTCCGGCGTCAATTTGCCACGTCGTTAAACGGGTAAGTGTAGTACGAGAAAGTGTCCCCAGTAAAATTTTCTCCCGATTTATGTTGCTTGGCGTCGTAATTCATAGATATTATATAAATGGAAAATGGGAAGTTTGGTATCATATTAATTATCAAAATTGCATGAAATCTCATGAGTGGGAGGCAATAAATGAATATATGAGATATGTACATGGACACGTGAATTGGAGAGAGACGTAGGGTCTAATGAGGCTACTCCAAAAACCTGCACATATCCAATTCCTTCCCCTTAATAATGTTTTGTCGTTCGTAGATAGACTTGTGAGAACGAAGATCATGAGTTTTTACTTTTAACTTTTAACTTTTAACCATTTTTTTTTATTTTTACTATCCTACTGCCGTGCGTGGAGAAGCAATCATAGGATATACCTCATAGTTCATACTTCGAAGATCTTACTTTAATGATATTTTATCTATATTATATGTTTAACTTTTTAATTTTTTTTTTTTAATTCTTCATGCGTACAACGTTATTTCTTTCTTCGGATTGGGGACGTATTAATATTATATTGGAAGCGAAAACTCCTGAACGAGCTCTCTGCATCTCTGCGTACTGGGAGGAAACACCGGAATCTGGGGAAGTGTGTGTCGACGGTCGGAAAACTGCGGCGGCGGTTTCATCAAATTCCTTGTGCCGGAGCCGCCGGAGATGGGAAAACCCTTCCCTTGTTTTCCGACGTCGATGCGCATACCAGGCGGAGGCTCAGGACATGCGATACCATCGAAGAGGGACAGAAGATACACGCCCAAGTCCTCAAGAGAGGGGACGCCTCTGCTCCTTGTTCCTACATCGCCAATGCTCTGCTACACACGTATGCCAAGCTCGGATGCGTCTCTGCGGCGTCGCAGGCGTTCCATCAGATTCTCCCCACGCATAGAGATGTCGTGGATTGGACTACCCTGATCGCCTGCTGCGCGCGCCACGGTTACCCCGACGGTGCTCTGCGTTTGTACCGGGCGATGAGGGAGGAGGGGGTTGATTCCGATCAGGTCACGGTGGTCGCCCTTTTTAGCTCCTGCGCGCAGCTGCTCGACGAGGCCACCGGCGCTTCCGTTCATCAAGCCGTCGTTAAAACGGGGATTCCGTTCACGACCACCGCTCGCAATGCGGCCATGGACATGTATGCCAAGTGTGGGAAGATGGGCGATGCGCGACGGCTGTTCGACGAGATGGTGAACGGTGGAGATGCCGGCGCCTTCCCTACTGTGTTCTCCTGGACCATAATCCTTACTGGGGCGATCAAATGGGAAGGCCTTACGGAAGGCCGCCACTTGTTCGATGCAATGCCCGAAAGGAACGAGGTTGCCTGGACGGTCATGATTGCCGCCTATGTGGAGGGTGGCTATTCCAGGAAGGCTCTAAGGCTGCTCTCATGTTATCTATGGCCCCGACCGCATTCTAATGGAGTTTGCACTAACTTGAACTACATCACAATCTGCTCCATTTTGTCGGCCTGTGCTCAGTCGGGCGATTCCACAGTGGGTGCATGGATCCATCTCTATGTGACGAAGATGTCGGACATCTCGCATCTCAAAATCGGCACTGCTTTGGTGGACATGTATGTGAAGTGCGGGATGTTGGAACGTGCTCGGCTGTTATTCGACAGAATGCCTCAACGAAATGTAGTGACATGGAATGCCATGTTGGGTGGACTCGCTATGCACGGAAGGGGCAGTGAGGCCTTGAATCTCTTCTCCCTAATGACTGCTTTGACAGCAGAGGGGGAGATAGCGCCAGATGATATCACCTTGGTGGCAGTGTTGAGTGCCTGTAGTCACTCTGGCTTGGTCGAAGAGGGTAGGCATTACTTCCGTTCGCTTGAGCCCATTTTTGGCATTAAACCCAAGGTGGAGCACTATGCCTGTATGGTTGATCTTCTAGGCAGAGCTGGCCTTCTAACTGAAGCCGAAGCTATGGTAGCTCAGATGCCCATGCCTCCCAATGCGGTCGTCCTGGGTTCACTTCTGGCCTCCTGTGGCCTCCATCGGGATCTCCTATTAGCAGAAAAGCTCATAGCACAACCTCATTGGCCTCGCTATGCAGCCCAGCAAAATGAAGTGCTGCTCTCAAACGTGTATGCATCAACAGGGAGGTGGGACAAGGGGAATGCTCTCCGGCGAGAAATGAGAAGGTGGGGCGTCCAAAAGGACCCTGGCTTGAGCTACATCCGGTCACACGATGGTCAGGTCTACCAATTCTGTGCAGGGGATAAGTCTCACCCTCGAAGCTCAGAGGTGTATGACATGCTGGAGGAGATGAACCAACGCATGAGGTTAGCGGGATATGTACCCAATGCCTCCTCCCAGGCTTCGTGTTTGCTACCACCAGATGAGGAATTAGAGGAGGAGAAGGAACAAACGCTCTTGTACCATAGCGAGAGGCTAGCCATTGCATTTGGGCTGCTAACCACCAGAGAAGGGTCACAGCTCCGAATTTTCAAGAACCTGCGCGTTTGCTGGGATTGCCACTCGGCTATTAAGCTTTTATCTAAGTTATACAACCGAGAGATTGTGGTGAGAGACCGGAATCGTTTTCATCATTTCAAGCACGGCCATTGTTCTTGCTCTGATTATTGGTGAAGTATTTCGGGTTCGTGCTCTCTGATTTGAGGAGCTAGAGGTATTGTATTTTTCCCGAATGTTGCTATTACTTATATTTTATTTGGACCTCGTCGAAACAAGTTCATTGAAGTACTGAGAAATTTAAAGTTTCAAGCCACGTTCCCCTTACACTTGTGGAGAAGAAGACATGATTTCCCCTTACCAAAGCAGCAGCTACGATCTAGAGAAAATAGAACAGTAATTGGTAAAGTGCAAGCCTTGTCCCAGATCGTACCATCTATGTAGAAGAGCACAATGACATCCATGGTAAAGATGTTGCCCGCTATCCGCTAAAGCCTCTCTTGCGCGCCGCTCACAATCTCATTGTCGCTTCAATCTCTTGGTAAGAACAAGTGCTTCTGCTCCCACTCTGCGTGCGGCTGTTCTTCCTTCTGCGTAATTTCCAGCGCAACAATCGCACGTTGCTATTGTTCAAGCCTCGAGGACTTGTAAAAAGTTAACAAGTCAAACGAATACGATGACCTCTGAAATGTATCCATCTCCTTACATTTTCATCTGGTTTCTTCCAATTGGTTCTCCCGGTATCTGTTTTAGAGACGGGAAAGTACTGTTACTGGGAAGCAGACGATGATTGCTCTCATCCTCGTGGTGGTCTGTAATCCACAACCTGTCCCAGAGTATATGCTGTTCATCAGTGCTACTGAGCTATGTCAATACTGGGTTCTTCCTGACTTCTTTATATCTTCCCTGTTTTTTCATGCCATTATATATTTCTCTTTTGCTGCTTCTGCAAGTATAATGTAATTCATTACTAAGTTGCTTGTATGTCCAAGGGGAAGAAGTTTACTTGTTCCTTCGTTGAGCAAGCAAGAATTCCATAAACCTTCAGTGCGTTTCTTTATGTCTCTTTTTGTTGTTTGGCCCTTAATTTGAACTGAAAAAGATGCTCAGTCTCCTGATGCGGACATGTTAACACACTACATATCCAGATTTGATTATTTTCTCAATTTCTGCTTCTTCAATTCACACTGAGAGTGGATTTCCACTAACTCCACTAGAAGATGAATTATCTGGAATGGCCGTCAATCAGATTTGATGGGTTTGCCGTTGCCTTCATCTTGGTTGGAACCAAGTGCCATCTGTGAGTTGCAGTGCACGGCTCATATCTGGTAGTCATGACTAAAATTTCCACCACTTAGTGGAAGAACCATATCGAAGATTCGAAGAAGAATGCGAAAGAGACATTTAAACCATCTTATTTGGAGTTACGCTCTGGGTTCTTCCTTTTGTGCTTCTTCAGATTTTCGTACCCGGAGATGGGGAAGCAGGTCTGTTGCTCCGAAGTGGACGCCGGCGGTGGCGTTCCTCTCATGGGATTGTTCATTGCCTTCTTCATTGCTCTCGTCCTCATGCTCCTCTGTGGTCCTCCGCCTCGCCGGAGGTGTGTTTCCGTTTATCGGTGCCAGTGATCATCTGAGACTGATCAGTTCCGGCCTCTTTCCATGTTCTCCAATCTCCTCTGCTTCCGCATTCTTCTTCTGCTTCTGCTCTCTTTTCTTATATCTCTGAGTAATTTTCTGGAATTAGCTACTGCTATTGTGCTACATACCCAAACAGAAACGGTATCTCGTACTCAGTGGTCAACCCATGTTCCTACTGACTTCAGATCTCGTTGCGTCTACGGAATAAGGGGTATCAGTTTCTAGTGGGAATGTAGACGTCGTGGAATAAAAATATCAAATTGACGGCCGAGTCCATTTTCCACGACGACCATATATTCAGAAAAATAACGAAAGTGACGGGTCTGCGGGGACGACGACGACGAAGGGGGCTTTAAAAGCATAAAGACCCCTTGCGAGGTTCTCCGAATTCGGCTTCGCTCGCACAAGTTCAGAGAGATGGGGAAAGTCTGCTGCACGGAGTCCGACGACGGCAATGGCGTCGATCTCATGGGACTCCTCGTGGCGCTTGTTCTCGCCCTCGTCCTCATGCTGGTCTGTGCCCCTCCCCGTCGGAGGTTTGTTGTTGTTCGTAGCTGGTGATGCCGTGACACTCAATTTACAGCTTCTTCTTTCCGTCTCCTCCTCTCCTCTGTTCCTTCTCTTGCTTTTGCAAGTTTTTATGTAATCTATGCCCATTGCAGTCTATTTATATGAATCTGTTACTGTTTCACAACTGCGAAGACTCAGACTCGGATGAGTGATCATAAGATTGAATGCAAAATGTTGATTCCATATATTTATCGGTAGATACTGTAATGTCGATGGGAAGGCCATGATCACGGAGACGACGAAGACTCGAGAGAGTCTGGCCTTGTGAGGGAACTACACTTGTATAAAAAGAAGTCCCTTGGGACTTTTTTCTATCATCTATAGGCTTATTAAAAATAGAGTATGATTGTAGAGTAAGGTAATATGAAGTAATATAAAATTGAGGCATATGGACCTGGTCAGTCGACTACGCCTTGGTCCACCCCTCCCTTTTGAGAAGGGTTATGGGAAAAACATATGGTCCTTTTTTTTACTATTTTTCTTATATATGAATGGGGCAAGGGTTAAATGCCTCCTCTCTCTATGGATTTAGTCTTTTTCATGATGAAATTTAATCGGGGATACCCTGGCATTAAGCTAGCATGAGATGGCTAATTCACAGCTAATTCATTGTTAAGTTAGCCTCGGCCGTCACAGTTTGGTTAGCAAGATAAAAGCAAATATGTATAATATTACCTTGTATCAAGATGAAAATTTGGGTGCATCAGCAGCTTGTGTATATCTCCAATCGGGCAGTTCATAGGGAGAAAGCATGCTGAAACTCTTGAATTTTCTTAATTCAACTAGCAAATACACAGGGAACCTTCTCCCACTTTTTTTTTTTCCCGTTTTTTTCTTGCCTCAGACAAATCTTTATGGCTGCCGAATTTCTATCGCAATGTCAACATCTAAAAAGCACAAAAGGGGAACAAGAAAGAATTTGACAACTCCAATCCTAAGGCTCCCAAATTACCAGCAATCTGTTTGATCAAAATTTGCTGGGTGACAGAATTGTAATCAGTCTTCAGTTTTTACCTTTTTTGTTCTTCTTGTCTTTCTTTTTGCTCTGCTGATCACTAGCTTCAAGTTCTAACTTATCTTCTTGCATGGTCACATCCTCTGCTTGAGTGACCTTTTTCTTTTTCTTCTTTTTCTCTGATTTTTCTTCTCTCCCCTCTTCGACATCTTCCTGCTGCAATCCGTTAGTATCAACTTCGCCTAGTCTATTCTTCTTTTTCTTCTTATCCTTCTCATCCACTCCTTCAATAGCTTCACTTTTAGCCTCTTCCGTCTCCATTTCTCTGTGTTTCCTCTTTTTTGGCAGAGTCTCTTGTTGTTCTTCCATAGGTTTCTCGATTGCAGGTTCAATAGAATTTCCAATAACAGCATTAGAATTTCCAATAACAGCATCAGCTGCAGGATTGTATGTCTGCAGCAAAATGTGGGGCATTCCAGTCAAATTTTACAGGTGTGCACACCATAGAACTATCTTACAGCAAAACATAGAAACAAGGCAGAAGAAACATACCTTGGCAGGAGTAACCAGTGCGCCTGTCCCCTTCTTTCGATCTTTGTCATAGAATTCAATCTTGGGTTTGCCTTTAGCTGATCCAGCAGATCGGCCCAATTCTCTGCCCTCAAGATTTCTCAAGCGAGCTTCAAGCTGTAATTCAAAAAATTTGTTATAAACAAAATGCCTAAGAATACAGCAGTTAAATTACCACAAAAACTTTACCTTGGCTCGATTTTCTAGTCCCATAGAGTTATCCTGGCCCTCTCCCAAAGCATCATATCGGATGGCTAGGGCAGTCTTTGCAGCCAGAGAACGAGAAATTTTCCCCTTAAGTTTGGGCGCAGCTTGACCAATTAAAGAGGCATGAAAGATGAGACCATATTTTGGGGTAGCATGTTTTGTCTTTAAAGCTCTAAACAGGGCCTAAAATGAAACACAGTATCAGATTAATGACAAGGTGCTATAATGAAAACAAATGTTCTCTTTTCAACAAATCAAAAGAAATGAAAAAACGTACTTTCTCTGCCCCTAGTATCTGAACAGTACTGCCAGGTTGCTTAGCCAGGTTCAGTAAACTACCTCCATGAGCAATCAGACGAGCCCCAACAAGCTCCCCAACAAGGGCTGTAAGATTCGGGGCAATAGTGTTCATTCTGCTTTTAAGATAGTCATAAAGTTGAGCTCTATACTCTGAAAGTGCTAACACCTGGTCACAAAGAGCTTTAATATTTGCCAGATCAAGGTCACTGACTTCGGTTCCCATGGAAATCACTGCTGCCTCTTTCAACTCTGCTTCAGTTTCTTCAGGCAACATCTGTCATCCATCATTCAAGGCCAAATAAACCGCCCATTTTCAAAATTTTCATATTAATACACCAAAAATGTTTTACCTCTGAGAAATCTAAATCCACTGCATTAACACGGTTGCCCATCAACTTGACCACCTTGGCATACTGGATATTATCTTGAATAATTTTAGTAAGCTCTGGGAAGTGCCAACCATACCATTCACGAACCCTCATGGCATACGTATTAAGTTCTTTGTCAAGATCATCCAACAAGCCAATTGCCTGAATAATCATGGTGTCCACCTAGAAAGCATCAAAATGGTACTTGAATCAATTGAAACTCAACATAAGGTTTAATCTAATAGGTTCAAATTCCAAGAACTCCAACAGAAAAGAAAATTCACCTTATCTGGACTAAACTTGAGCTTGTACCTAGATAAACTATGTGACAAACCCAAACTCATTGGAGCCAAATCTTGGGCACCTAATCCAGTTATAAGTTCCGTTAACTGACTCCTTACTCCCCTCATGAGCTCCATCACAGCATTATTATGAAGGCACTCAATTTTCTGCAACAAAATAAAATCTTTAGAAAAACTAGAAGCAGAAAATTGCATCTATATCCACCAAGAAAGGATCCTAAAAATCAGAAAATTAGCCAACCAATTTTTCTTTAATTGCATTTCCAAGTTTTGAATCAGCAACTGCAAGCGTTTCTCCATCACAGTGAGCACGTAGAAATTTACGTAGACCCTTACTGGGCTTTCCATCAATCAGTAAGGTGGCAGCAGACAATGCTTCAGATGTGTTCTCAAACTTTGTAAAAGCTTTCAGCTTGACTACCTGATTGAGGCAAATGTTGTAAGCATGGCAAATTGGTGACAGAACAAAACATACGAATTCTAAGTGAACGTTACTGTAGAAAACAAAAGACAAAACTTAAAACTCTTTAAATCAGATGAGAAGAACTAACGAAAAAGACCTTTCTAGCTGATTCAGACGTAGCAAAGTCCTTCCATAGATCCTACAGAACCAGAAAACACAAAACAAAAAGACAGAATCATTAATCCAAAACTACCCAAATAATTAAACTGTGGAAACAAAGAAAGCAACACCAGATACCTCGACTTTGGAAAGTTTGCCTTCATCTAGCACTTTGAACAAGGCAAAGCCTGCCGGCGTTTCAAAGAGCACCAGCATTTTCTGTTCCAAGAAATGTAGAGCCTGTAACACCACGCAATGACGTCAAACTGTAAGGGATATAAGTGTTACCACCATTACTACCTTTACCTAATCGTATAAGAATAAGAGGAAACCATAATACTCAAACATCCATTTTTATACTCTATAGCATCCGTTTTTATACTCTATAGCATCAGTTTTTATACTCTATCACACACTCACGAAATAGGCAACTAGCAACAGAATGAACGGGAGAAAGAAATCACTCTAACGTCGAAAGGATAGACGAAAGAGCCAACTTGAGAATCTCAAACGCACCGAAAACAAAGAAAGCTGGAATGCTAGCAGAGATGCTCTTGGTATCGTCGAAAAAACAAGACCCACCTAGTTGAGCTTACCGGCAGCCACCTCTCAATCGTTTAGCGCGCAGGAGGAGGAAAAGAGATACTACAATTAACGCTGTGAGATATATCTACATAGAGAAATCCAAGGTGACCCAAAGTGGCCGCCTATATTATATATACCAGGGGTTTAGGGTTTTGAATCTTTGATAGCTTTCTCTTCAATTTTTTAGGAATGATAGTACGTACTAGGTTTGGGTCAAACAGATTAAACTTGACCCGACCTCTTTTTTGGGTCAAAGTCAAAGACCGGGCCTATCTTATAACATAGGTAGGAATATTAGTAAATGAGTACCTGATAAAAAGTTTATTTTTGACCCCTTTATTACTAAAGTAAGAGACTTAGAGGTCTCCTTTAAAAAATATAAAAACCCAATAAGAGACACATTTATATCTTTTACACACCAATATATGCACACACATGCACACAATGAAATTTTTACACATCAACAACACACACCGGACATACACTTTGGCTTGGTAAACACACACAATCTAGGTACACACTCACGTCCACTATAGGTTTACACTCCAAGTATATCCACGGTTTAGTACCAACATGTAAGCTACACACACTCAAGGATTATCAAACTATTAGTCAACTTCTTTCATATGTGACAACATCAACAACTACGCATGTTTTATAATGGCATCTTAGATTTGGTCACATTTCGACATTAGCTCGGTCACATTTCGACATTAGCTCGGTCACATTTCGACATTAGCTCGGTCACATTTCGACATTAGCTCGGTCACATTTCGACATTAGCTCTGCCGTGTATAGATTCGGTCACATTTCGACATTAGCTCTGCCGTGTTTAGATTCGGTCACATTTCGATATTAGTTTTGCTGTGTGACAATTTCAAGTGCATATTTGTTTTGTATTCCAAACTTTCTACTCCCATCAACATATCTTCACTCACTAAACCCTACAAAAACACTACCATCACATTGCAGACTGCCTGCTTAAATTTTTGTCTTCAGTCTTGCTTCAACTGTCTTCAGTACAAACAGAATCACTGAACAGATTAAATGCAGCATATTAAACAGTAGAAAGAGGTGTAATTACATGAATCTGCGTAAAAAGTTATTTACAATCCATGTACAAGTTTGCAGCAGAGTATATGACTGCCAATAATAAAACAACCAGTACAATATCTTCAACATATACACAGATATACATCCGAACTTTCACACCATTTCAGGGCCTTCTTCCAATCCCAGATATATACAGACAGAAATATCAGCACAGATTACATTCTAAGAGTGAATCGACACCCAGGAGGGGCTTTCGATCCGAGATGAGATCTGGACACGTAAAACTTCATGAATGGCACCTCTCAAAAGCACTCCCATAACTTCCTCCTCCTTTGCCATTGCAAGATTTCCCAAAGTAAACCGGCGACACCGAGATTCATCTCTCAGACGAAACCCCTGAAACCATCTCCCAAGCTTCCACCACCTAACACACACTTGCCGCTCAGATATATGGGAGATGGAGAGCGCTTTGCATACATCCTCAGCCTGCAATTTTATGGTTTTAGAACAAGGAAAATTAAAAAGTCGCTCATGCATTACGTCTTTGTGATACAGAAATTAACAACTTCATTCGGAAGTCTGTAAGAATCTAAAATTTGATGGCTATTAGAGATTAATAATCCTAAGGGTAAAATTACAAAGATCAGTTTGCTATGTTATCCAATTCCAGAGCAATTGGTTACCATGTAAACAATTGATAAAGGCTAATTAATAATTCCTGGAGCAATTATGAAATGCTCAAATCTCAATCACAACATAATGGCAAAAAATCTCACAGTGAAAACACAAATGGAGAGTACAATACCGGAACACCAAGCCCAAATAAACAGTAGTGCACTCCAATCAGATTAAGCAGCACATCATGCTCTGTGGTGAAAAGAAACAGCTGAACATCCCTGAAGGCAAGCTTTGTTGAACACAACTCTTTGATTGCTCTCAAGTAATCAGCAACTTCCAGAGATCCAGACTGCGAACACTGTTTCACCAGCTGAACAACACCAGTGGCTCTACCAGCCATCACTTTGTGCCACTTTATATACAAAACCTTCCATCCCTTCAGTGTAGGAAAAAGTGAACCAATTAGTAGGTGTGCCGGAAAAGAATGGCTTAAGGTATTCTGTATCACATGTCTCATGTTGGAAACAGAAACAATTTAAATTCGCATAACATCTGACCAAGCCTTCCAACGATTTGAGATAATTTTCAGTAACCTTATCAATTCTTAAAGGTAGCAATGGACAAACTAAATAACCAAATAGAAGAAGAAATGTGGTGGCTCAGTCAATTATCCACAGTAATCCTCGATAAAATATGCAATAATTGTGTTTCATTCCAGCAGATCTACCATCAAAATATTTGTTCTCGGTCTAACACCAGCAAATCAGACAAAATCATCAGCATGCTACTAAGGGAACATGCGCAACTGAAGAAAACCCCAATCCCGATATTTAAGATTTAAGACGGTTCCCTTCATAATGGCAAATCTTCATTCCCAACTTAAAAGTATTTTGAATTTTCTTATCAACCGTAAATCCCACAAAATTCACAGTATGCTACCACGAGAATGGGGATGACACATTTAATTTGAGTATCCTGAAATTGCAAGACTTGAAAGTTTCTTGATGGTTATATCAATATATTTTTGACATTATGCATTAGAACTGAAACTAGCAGCCACTGTAAAGAACGATATTAAGAAAATGTAAAGAACCCGGAGGCAGGAGACGGGTGTGTACCATATTTTCACTTGTCCGTTCATCCGAACGGACAATTTCGTCACAGAAATCGATGGAAGGCCATCGTTCTCTAGAGAGAGACACCCAGATGAAATCCGACGAGCAGAGTTCGCGCCAGAAGCGAGAGCAAGAACCCAGCGAGCAGAGTTCAGGAACCTTTGTTTCAGAACCAAATTAGAAAAAAATAAAAAAATACAACGAAACAACAGAAGGTGAAACGAGGAACCAAATTCAAATTGGGGAAAGTCGAAGAAAGAGGAAACCAGGTGCACTAACCTGGAGGAAGGAGGCGATAACGAGCGCGACATCGTAAGGAACAGCCAGTTCCCACGGCATGTTAGAAACTTGAACAACAATCACAGAAAAAGTAAGAATCAAAAGAGATCAAATCGACAATTGAGATGGAAAGTCGAAGGTTCGACCGCCTCTCTCTTTCGGATACCCGCCTTCTTGGCCAGCTGCCCAAAATGTAAAGAGAGGGAGAGAGAGAGAAAAAAACTGAGTGCCGTGCCAGAGCGAGGAGAAGCCACAGAATGTCAGAAACTAGTCCCCAGTTCCTACTCTTCATGGACGAAAGCCAGCATGCGCTGTAGCACATTTGGATTATCCTTGACTTGCCCCAAAAAGCCACGTTGGAATAAGCTATTAATATTGGGTATGTTGGTATATTTAGTATATGGTATATGGTATAATATTAATTATATTTGGTATATTAGGTCTTTTTTATATCCATTTGGTAAATCATAGTTGGATAAGCTTGACACCTTATATTCTAGTATATAAATTAAAAATATAGATAATAAAAAATAATTATTGTCATGGAACTTTGATTCAGTCCGGTTTCAGTACAACAAAAGTATAAAACACTTCTTTTGTGTTACTATTGGTCCAACTAGGGGTGGCAAAGGGGCGAGCGGAGCTAGGAAACCGTCCATGCTAAAACCCGCCTGCAGGTTTGCTTTGTAAACCCGTCCTCGGGCAAAAAAACCCGCCCCATCCCGCCCCATCCCGCCCTGCCCTATTATGATATATTTAATATTAAAAAATTTTAAAATATAAAAAAAATTTTAAATAAATATTATAAATTTATAAACATATAAATACTTATGAATCATGTAAAATTTAAATATTTTGTTAAACATAAATTTTATTAATATATATTTTTATTATATATTTATTTTTTAATATTTTTTTTTTTAATAAATATTAAACTGGTTGGGTTTTTAGGGCAAAACCCATCCCCGCCCCAAACCGGTGACGGGTTTCACTTTAAAATACCAAACCCATGCCACGAAAAAAAAAAATACAAACCCGATTAGATTCATATAAAAAGAACGAAACAGCGTTTCTTCCCAAGTTCTTTGCATTTACTTTCTTATCTTATCTGTTGTGATCGGTACGTCCTCTAAAATATGCCCACACTCTGCAGTGTTTGCAGTTTGCTCCCCCAAGCTCACTCGTTCCATTACTAATCACTGAATCAAATGAAAAGAAACGCTCAACCAAACAAAATTTTGGATTGCCATTTATTTCTGACTCAGTTGTATCAAATGAGCTGCCGCAAGTGAAGGCATTTGGGGAAACCCATCTCGGTACTCCAGCCGCTCCCTCTCCAATTGTTCTGAAGCCAAACATATGGACCTGTTCTTACAAGGGTGGAGAACTTGCCTCCTGACAAGGAGGGATTCCCATTCTGACCCACTCAGGATTCTTAGATCCCAAGCTTACCAAGCTCTGAACTAACTGCAGCAATTTCGCCCGAATCATGTCCTCTTGAATCAACGGAAGGTTTCTCTTGGGTTGGGGCAGGCACTTTCCGGGCTGGTGGAGCTGAGCAGACTGGTATGACTGATCTAATCTGCACCGCAGGAGCCATGGAGTTAACTGGAGGGGATCGGATATGCAGATTCTGTGGTCTTGGCCTAGGCGAGTAGACGGGCACAGCAGTTCGGACAGTCACCGGGGCTGCCACCAAGGGAGGTCTACTGAAACCTCTACTTACACCTGAATAACCTACAAAGGATGGGTGGTACTGTCTTCTACTGCCCTGGACCGAGTAGCAAGAGCTCAAGTTGTGAGAGGATGAATGGTTTGGAACTGCATCGGTCTCCCTTCCATCAAGTATTGAGCCACAAGCAACACTAGAAACCCATCTTAATCTATCTTTTTGATTTCCCTCAATTTGTATCTCTTCTGCCTTCTTCTTGTCACTGGCACCCTGAAACAACATTGGCAGCTTGGAACATGATTTGCCTTTTACGGGTTCTCCCCCACTGCTTCCAATGTTTGTAGTACCGAGCCCATTGCTTTGCTGCCTATCCTCCATTAACTCTTGAATTTTGGGAAACGAAATAGGAGTTTGGTGATCAAGATCTCCACTACCATCAGAAGTCCCACAAACTTTATCTTTATTCTCCCCTAGAGTCTTCTCATCATGTATTTCTTTTATTGTAACTTGAGACCGGTTTCTGGCAGAATCCTGTACAACTTGATCTGTGAAATAAATTGATGAATCAGGAAGTCTACTAATTGGTTGTTCCTCTCTGGCTGGAAAATACTGTGCATGATCTGGCTGTACCATAGATTGTATGATTGGCAAAATTCTTGGACCTGATGGAGGAGGTGGTGCTGGAAGAGTCAGTAACTGGCACAGCTGCTGAGACACTTGATCATGCTGCCACATTTGATACATTGCAAGTTCTGCAGACAAATTATGATATCTCCAAGGTTGATATGGCATAGGGTACAGTGACACTCCACTAGTCTGATATGTGCCTCTGAGAGGAGGATGTTGCCTCCGTCTACCACGATGACGGTCATTCTGCTTTGCAAGCTTATTTCCATCTGAGGAGCACAGACTAGCAAGAGCACGGGCTACAATGACTTGTTCTTGTTCCTCATTGCCCTCGGAATCTGGTGGAGTGGAATCACATGTGGACGAGGTTGATGTAGTTAAACTTGGCACTGCAGACAAACATGAAAATTCAGAATCAAAATTGACATTAAATCTTACAGTTATGAATGGACCACTGATTGGTTATAAATTACAGAGGCCGTTTTGGAAAAGAAACCCTATTAGTTGAATGCATTTAGCCATTCTTTTTGTTTTTAAACACTCAAGTACCAAGTATAAATTTTATTAAATGAAACCCTATTAGTTTAATGTATCTTAGCCATTCTTTCTGTTTCTAAACACTCAAGTAACAAGTTTAAATTTTATTCAATTCTTTCATTGACCAAAAACAGGGTGCTGCAGCTGTGATACCACAGTTCCAATGTTGCTGAGAACAAGTTTCGCATTGGAACATCATCTTTGCACTTTTCTTTTTTTTAGTTTAAAGGAAATCTTTTTACTTATCTGGAGCACTTTAACAAGGTTTCCAGGAAAAACAAATCATTATCAAACAATCAGGACCTCATCACTTTATGGAAACAAGAACAAAAGAAAGAGGAAAGTTGTGGTCAACAATAACACAAGTAAAGAGCTCACTTACACTGTTTCAAAGCAGACCAGGCAGCCATAGCAGCATTTTTTTGAGCTTGCTTCTTTGTCTTAGCCGGGTCCCCAGAAAAGCTCATTCCAGCAAGTTCAACAGTACAGGAGAAAACAGGGACATGTCCTGGCCCAGATCTTACAGTTGTGTAAACAGGTAAATTAAGTCCTGCTCTGTGTGCTGTTTCTTGGAGCAGGTTCTTGTAGACTCCTGTCTCATCCTGCATAACAGAACAGTCCCCCACTATCAGCCTTTAGACTTAATACTGTAAAAGTGAAAGTAAAGTGAATGACAGTCTCAACTGATTCGGAGTATTTATTTCTCTTTTTGAAGTACAGAAGTTTTAGAACCACAATTTTATATATTAAAGCAACAATGAAAAGGTGGTTAAGTAACCTAATAAATGTACTCCCCTGGATTCAATACTTCACACAAGAGCTTGAAATCTCTATTTGCAAATAGTAGGATGAAGAATCTCAAATGAACCAAAAGGCAAACCTTATAAGCCTATACTCGAGCTTCTTTCAATCTAAAGGCCAAAGGAATATAAAACGTCTACAACCAGATGAAAGACATGATTTACAAAATCATACTCTGAAACATAAGTCATGTTTGAGAGATACTAACCTCACCCACAAACCCCAAGAACCAAAATCTGTCTTTCCGGAAATGTCATTCTCAAAAAAAAAATGCTCTTTGCTAAAACTATGAAATGTCGACTTCAAGGCTAACATAGAAAAGCTTCATCCTCAAATTTTTTTCATACAACACCAAATCCAAACTGCATGATAGGCATGTCCAGCAACAAAAGGTCACACATCCAGAAAGAATTCCAACAACGAAAGTATTTTCCAATGATTCAAATAATGCCAGAAAAAACATGACTACCGACATCTCTTGGATGGCACAGAATTGAGAAGTAACAGAAACGTACCAAAACTTTGGCAGCCAGAGACCTTGAAGGACCCCTCTTTGAGAGAGTATTGAGTGCTACCTCGGCCGCTGCATGTTCTGCCTGTCTCAGAGTGGTGCAAAAGTGTGGACTTTCAAAGATTTCTCCATTAAAATTAACAGTTGCTTTGAACCTGGGTGCATGGTCAGGTCCTTCTCGTATGCATGCATAAGATGGAAGATTGAAGCAGCTTCTCTGAGCTAACTCCTGCAGTTGGTTCTTGTACATGCCTGGTGATGAAACGGTTGTACCAGAAAAATGAGAAAGTTAGGAAAACAATACTCGTTCAAGAATTGTAAATTCAGATACTTCATTTTCTTGTCTTTGTACAATCAGGGAGCATAGGTGGCATTTCCTAATTACTTCTCAAGAACAATTGACAGAATTAACTCACTATTGAGCTCATCAGTATGGAGCAGGGTAGAAACTTTACTATTAAAACCAAAAGAATCTACTAAAGATTCGCAAAACCTTGAATCAGATAAAGCGGCCCAATTTTGAAGTAAAGAGCATCTTAGAGATGAAAGAATAACCTCTTGCAATTTTTCCTACAGAGGCATGGGATTTGTTCACTGGAGCAACCGCATCACATAGATCTCAAGAGAAAAATTCCGTCAAGCCATTAACGATTGAGTCCCCAGCTTCAAAGACCCCCAACTTCACTCTACAACTTCAGTCCTGCGAGCGACGACCAATTCAGTAAGAAAAGCGAGACCCCATCCACATCATTTTCCACCAAAAACATAAATCAGCATTCAACAGATCCTCCTAAGCCTCAAACATCCCTCCCCATCTAAATTCAAGGGAAAAAGCACACTCTCCATCAGATCACGAACGAAAAAAGCAAAAAAAAAAAAAAAAAAAACGGATACACTCAACCACCAAGACAAACCAATCCCCTCGAGCACAGCAAAAGCACGGTAATCAAATTCGCCGAAAGGTTTCCAACCGCACCCAAATACCCAAAAGCGAAGAACACCATCATCACATAGCTACAAACGCACAGCCGACCTCAGCTCACCTTAAAAACGACGTCTTCCTCGTTCCTTCCCCCACCTCCCATAAAAAAGAAAGCGATCACCGAAACCGAATGGCAGCAAACGATCTGCTCAAAAGTACAAACTGAATTCCCTCCGCTCACTTTTAAGCCTCCACGATCCGAACCCTCCCTCAGCGCAGCCGCAGCCTGCTCTCGACAGTTTTATCGCTGCTCCCGCGACGCGCGGCGAGGACCCTGAGAACGGCTTTTCACCATTTCCAACCCAATACTTGCAACAGTTATTACTTCACACTGGTCGCTTTCGCGGTCAAACTTTGCGGTTCGGATCCCCCTTGCTCCCCCTGACGACTTGTACCTACCGCACTAGCAATTTTTAACGTGTGGACGGAAAAGCCCTTGCATAAATGTAATGTGATAAAATCGAGACTCGTCAACTGAAGGGCTTATTCGTCAAGCTAGTCTGCCGATATTAGAAGGGCCCACACAAGTATGTGACACATGAAGATAGTGATTAGTGGGCTGTTAGAGATGGGATGAGGTGAAAGGACTCACTGAAGTGGAACATTTACAAGACGTTAGATAATAATGTCAATATCATATGATAAGAAGACCCACTCTTATGGGGGCCACTCTTATGTGGGTCAACTTTGTAATCATTTTACATATTGATAAAGGATATGTGATGATCAACTAATTTTCTGTATATAATTGTCATATAATAAAAATTATTACTGGTTATGAGTTTTTTTCTAAATTTTAATTTTAATTTTTTCTTAGTGATTGTATAACAGTAACTTTTGGGCCTTTTGGCAATCTATGTTAATGGAGAAAAATCAATAAATGCATTTATAATATTTTTGAGCATTGGGTGTGGTGCATTTTGGCAATGCTTGTTGAGTTAAAAGTAGTCTAATTTAGTGTTTAGTGGATACTTAACCCTCCACTTAGGAAAAAAAAACAACCTTCCTTTTTCTTTTTTTATTAAGAAGTCGTAGTTTGAATTACAATTGGAGCAAGTAATTTAGTATAATAATCACTCTTTTCATGAATAGATGCACATTTGAACTATATAACAGTGAAACAGGTTAGGTTAGTGTAACCAAGTAATATATATTTTTTAGGAGTTGCTAATTAAGTGTTTACTCTTACCTCCTATAGAAGATGGACAATCAAGGAAGGCAGCCATCCCTCCTTTTTCTACTCCACTTTTAATTGCAATACTTTGGGCAAGTTGGGTTAGACTAGTCTTGCAAGAGGCTCCATCCCTTCAACCCCATGTCTGGAAGGGCATAAGACAATGGAGATCAATGCCTGAACTAGATCGCGTAAATAATAACCGGACTGACCTCCGGTTCTGGTTCAACCAGGTCGGACTGGCTGATCCGGTCCGGTTTTTAAAACATTGATGGAGACAACCTTTTAATTACTCTTTCCCTGAACAAAATAGGCGAGGGGGGGGGGTTACCCACCATTTCTAATAGTTTGATCTTGCTTTGTGATCTAATGTGGCCAACAACAGCTCTGAAGACGAATAAAGCAATCTTGAGTAGGATAGAGCCCTCTATTGACATATACTAAGAATGGCTAATGGGTTAAAGAAAATGATGTATTTGGTCTCTCAAGTGACTATTATTTTGGTATAGATTATAATTTATTTTGGATGGCATGGGGTTCAAATGAATAACATCGATTACCCATTCTGCCTTGGAAACTATTGAAATGATACAAAAAATTTCTTAGATCTAAACAGAAGCGTTGAAAGGGGACAGAGGTGCAGTTCTATGGAAATAAAAGCTAATACAGAAAAAATTGCAGAATAAGGTGAAATTGATCATCTAAAGAGGTGAATGCCAATAAATTATCAAGCATCTACTCGATCCTTGAATAGTTACAAAAAAATATTTCTGTAAAGATTTATTTTCTTTTCTAATCTACTGATGTAACCTTTGAACCATCCACCCATTCGTACCTTAAAAACAATAATTCAGTTTTTATATAATGGATCATTAAAGCTTCCGAAAGTAGTTCAGTTTCATCGTGAAGGAAGATGGATTGTTTGGTGCTACGGGCATTTGTCAAAACCTGGTAATTCTCACTGTGAAGCCGAAATAAACCATGGCGACTGGTGACTGCATATTTGTTATTCTCTGGAACTCAAATCAAAACACAGCAAACCCCATTTCTCGCTACTTAATCTCATTCGTGATTTAAAAATAAAAAAGTACTAGAAAGCAATATGACTTTGAGGACACCGTTATACCTTTTCATGGGGTCAAATGGAGCCCTCAGAATACTAGCAAGATAAGATACTTCACAGTGCCACAAAACTTTTACAATGGTACCATCTTGTCGCCAAATACCTAAAATGGAACAAGGACAAAAACACACAGCAGAGCTGACATGACAACACGAATGCATCACAATATTACAAAGTCGACAACTATGGAGGTACTACTGCAGGCGACAAAGATATATCAGATATAAAGTAATAGCCTAGGCCATTTTTGACGGCTTCTAGTTCCATTTCAACTATGTAGAGTCCTAAAAAGTTTCTAATGGTGCCAAATCAATTCAAGGAGAGCAAATCAAAGCAACCAATACCTTCTGCATTTATCTAACATATTAACTTACAATCAAAAGTCCAGCTAGTGTTTTCAACTTTTTTTTTTAAGGAAATTGATAGTGTTTTCAACTTTCAGTGGTAACAACTGGGTAGTTGAACAGTCAGGGTCAAGCTAACTCATGATGTGATGTAAGAGTTTGAAAGTCTAACCAATTAAGGGAACTGGGACACGAGCCTTAACTTTTTAAGTATTTCCATTTCTAATCTCTGATTGAGAATATATCAAGCAATTTTACATGTAGTGTTTGAAGGCAAAAAGGAGCTACATATCTTGGAACCAAGTTAGCTCGTAGATCCCTGGATTGACTCAAGGATATGCTCGATTCGGTATTTCATGACTGGCTGACCAGATCGAGTCTTCTTCAACATCTTCTGTTTCAATTCCTTCCTCCGTGATAGAGCTCTTTCTCTGTCTTCATTCTGAGCTTGGATAGCTGCTTCCCTTTCCATCCTCGCCTTCACCATTTCCTCGCGCTTCTTCTCGTACTCTCCTCTTAAACTCTGCAAACTATTCTTTTTGTGCTTCTTAATCTTTCTGTCATTTACGGCGTTTTCATCATCCTATAAAAGCATTTGGAAAACAGTCTCTAAACCAAAGTGTATTTAAAAAAAGGAAAATTGAATAACCATATTGTGTGCCAGTTGCAACTTCTATTCAGGCCTCATCATAAACAAGAGATCATAGTATGTCACTATATGTTACAAATTTTTATGTGTTTCCAGAGACAGAGTTCAAATGTTGGATCTTTCATAAGATGATTCAACATAAGTAATCAAAAAATTGAAAATATAATTTAACAAGAACATTCAGTGATGTACAGTGGCCTTGTTTCACATGTAGTGTTACTGACAATTCTCTAGTCGATATAGTGTGTGTTTGGCTGGGTAACCAAACTTCTGAGCCTCAAAACACACAGTGGAGCTTGCAGAGTAAAAAAGGTGGATATAATAATCTTAACCATCTAAACGTAATTGAACACAGGCAACTCAAATAACTCATCCATCTATAAGCCAAAACATCTAGAGTAGGAACCAAACCTTCTCGAAAATTGTTGATGTTGAAGGATGATTTTCTGTTTGTTGCTTCAATGTCCTCTTGAACTTCTTTATATATTTAGCATTTCTATAGAACTCTTTTTGCTTCTCTGAAAAGATAAAGTATCCATTAGGTTTTATGGACAGAGATTTCAAACATTTTCTCCTAAAAAGAAGGAAATTCCAGCACATGGATGTTCAAGCCAATGATGGAAAGTTATCATACTCATTGCATAAACACAAATAGATCCTAACTCGGTAGCGTTATACAGTTTTTATACACTTCACATGCTCACACAATGAGTATTTGAAGACAAACTAAATCTAAAAGAAACAAACATAATTTATGTGGGAAACATAAAAACAAGAATTGAGGGAGCATTAAGGAATCAAAAGAAAGAAGTGGTGATTAATGGAACACTGAAGCTAAAGCATTTCTTCAAGAAATCCTTCCAGCCACACGAGTAATATAGAATCCTTCGATAGAAAGAGCAGGATAAAAATTAGGATGAAACATACTCTTTTGAGTTTTCTTTTTAGGGAAGCAAGAGCATGGAGGGTCCCTATAGCTGACTTGAAGGATTTACAGTAAATATGATCCACTCAAACAAGCAGGAAGCTGGTCGTAGGAAAAGAAAAAGCATAATTTTAATATCAGTCATCGTAGAAAAAGCTAATGAGATGCATTAGGTCATCCAACAAAGAGTTTTAGGAATTACAGGATAAAAGCATGAACTTCTAGGCCAGACATAGGTAGGATTTTGGTGGTGCAGAATAAATATGATACAACTCTCAGATCTAAGACTATAACAAGATCTTCTTAAACTACAAATTCGAAACAAGTTGGGTAAGCTCAGTTGAATGCCTGCCATTTTTAAAACAATAATATCATCTATTAAAGGGTAACTCTTTATGGTTGCATTGGACTATCAATCTTGGTTTGTTAACTCCAAAAAGTGCCTCCTTTACTGACCTCCGTGCACTGTATTAAGTGAGCATCCCACTTTTGCCACCGCAAACCCCTCTTTTCTAGCAGCCGTTCAATATTAAGTATTTTGTTTTTTTCTAACTGCATTAAATTAAGCAAATATCCTTTTCTTTTACCACTATTTTAGTTTTAAGATGTTCCAAAAGGAAAAGATGCAAAGATGGCTCTAAGATCGGATGGAGGGGTCACAAATGGAATTATGCTCCACCGTTACCCTCAATGGTAGTAGGTACACCCTCAGGGTGGATAAATTGGCAGTTCGTCTCAGGTTTTCTTTTTTTGTGAATACATCTTACGCTCTGAAGGTGCCAATATGTTATGCATAATTTTCCAGAGATATGGTCTGAACACATACATTTTGGATTATAAACATCCCGCTCCTGCATGGACCGCTTAATACATATATATAAAGATGCCTACCCTTGCATGGACTACCTGACCTCAAATTCAATGTGTATGAAGAAGTCTTCCCCTGCATGGACCACCTGTCCGATACACATCTTTTTTTCCTGAAAATCACCTGATTTATACATGTTTGAAACGAGAAGCTCCTTATAAGACATTAGGGTTAATTAACATTTCATAAATCATCAATTTTAGAGAGCAATCGCAGCATTTCTATCAGTTGGGCTCCTAACGATCTGTTCACAACACTAGAGGCGGCTAGTTAAGCTCCTCCTTCAGAGTGTGTTTTTGTCAACCAGTTGGTCGAGGGCATTCACCAATGTGAAGTACGCCAATTTTTTATAAAAAAAAAACAATCAATCCTTGAGTAAGTGCTCTAAACAACAAACAGAAAAATGAAGATGGTGTACTGATCAGAAACCCTCGCTTTATCATTCACTCTGGAAAGAAAATATTTTCACCATGAAGAACACGAAACCTGGACTAACAACGCAATTTGTTCCAACAACAGGGTTTCCACATGACACAGCTCGAGACAATCAAATAATGCAAGAGAATAATAAAAATGATAAACCTGCGGTGGTGCTCAATAGAAATCAATTAAAAAGAGAAAAATAAAAGATAGCTTTTCAATGCACTAAATTATGCAAAAAAAAAAAAAAAAAAAAAAAAAAAAAAAAAAGAGTAATTACAAAAAGGAACAAAACTACAGCATGTCCAACTGAACGAAGGTATTGCACTCACTGATAATAGCAGGATTGTAATCCGGCCTCTTGGTTTTGGCATTTGCGAAGGCCTCGAGCGAGAGACCTTTCCCTCCCAGCCGCCTTTTCTTTCCATTGCGAGATTTCGAATGGGACCCGTTTTCCCCCTTCTCTCCCGGCGGACGCTTCATCTGTATGGAAACTAAAATAAACTGGATCGAGCGTGAAACCAGATGCGCGCCATCTTTTGGGTGGATGCCGTGTAGGGTTTCGCTGGGTGACCTTTCCCTCTCTGCAGGCTGCTTCTTCCAAAGGCCCGACGAGGGCTAAAATGTCATAAAAATATATATATGTTTGCGTTATCGTTTTAGGTACCAATCGTACAATATTATTGCCCTCAAGTGAATAAAATTAAAAATATGTGTATTCTATAGATTAATCTATATTTTTTATAATCAGTTTATTTCGTACATATATATTTTAATGACATTTTAGTTTTAATAGTGCATTTTAGTCTCTTATTTTTAGTACTCAACATATAATAATATATTGTATTTTAAGAGTATGAACCATGATTGAATTTCGGCAAAAAAAAAAGGAAGAATTAACCAAAGCCCGATTGGTTGATATATGTATGTGCATCAATCAAGTGAAATATTCTAGATAAAAATGAACAAAATAGAAGTTTTCAGTTCCTATATAATTAGTACTATAGATATATAGATATATAATCAAGGAGCGCGCAGGATCATATTACACAAAAGACCATCTTTAAATAAGATTGACTCTTTGTTTGTTCACGTTGAAGTTGCAGCAACGATGCTAGGCCCTGAGTCGGATGGGATGCAAAGCACCCCCCCGCTTGACATGCGTATTGTGCTCCTCCAACGTATTGTATTTGGAAAGATCTTTATCATGATGGTACGGCCGGTCTATGATACCTTTCCAGGGAGACATTCCGCCTTGATGAGGAGCTTATTTCAAAGGATCTTATTTTTGGTTGTGCAGCTGAACAAAAGAAAATGGATGATGACCACTCGGGTGTGTTGGGTTTGAATAGGGAACCCATGTCCTTAATATCTTAGGTAGAAGTAAAAAAGTTCTCTTATTGCTTTGTCCCACCGGATAGGAGGACTACAGAAATGAGGAAGGATGAACTTAATATTTTTGTTCGGGTATTATTTGTAGGTGATGAAGCATATAATTTTAGAAAATACAGTACCAAAATACTGTTTGGGTCACTAGAGTATTAATTTGTCAGCCTCGAAGGCATTAGTATACGTGAAAAACGTCTTCGACTTCCTTCCAAAGCTTGCAAATACAATATGAGAGGTCAAAGAAGACTCATTATTGACTCTGTATCTAGCACCATCTTTCTCAGAAAACATATATTTTGATGTTAGAAGAAGTGAATAATTTGATGTTGGGTATTGAATTAGTTGAAAATAGTGATATTGGACTCCAATTGTGTTACCGGACGTCATTCGTGGAGGTTGTTAGGAGGATGCCTTCCATCACCTTACACATCACCGGAGTTGATGTCATCTTGCCGCTCATAGGAACATTTTTGCGGGTGACTGAAGATGAATGGTGTTTGACGGTTGTTGTGTCCATGGATGTTTGTATTTCGATAGTAGAACCATTGATTGTCTACAAAGCTCAATGATTTCATTGTTGATCCTGATTATATGAGGGCTTCTCGAACGCACTTTACTTGCCGCAATTGACCTACAACAAGTTTACAAATAACAATAGCTTAAGGTTTCAAGCGAACAAGAACTTATACAGTTTGTGCCTTTATAGTCTTTCGTAATGTTGATGTGTTGTTGACGTGCCTCTGATTTTCTTTTAAATCTTCAATCTCATTTTTTTAATTTGTACGAATCCTCCTACATCTAGACCTTTTAATGATTCAGTTTATTTTTTTTAATTTATTTTTGATGTTTTTTAATTCTCAGATGCTGAATCATCAGCCGAGAATTGTAGATTTCATATAATTATCAAACTTGATAAAAAAAATAATTCAACTTTTTATTTATATCGTTATCTTCTTTTATATATATCATTTTTAAATAAACATTCTTCAATTCTCTTTTATTACCTTAATTGCAATTGACTTAATCTAATCCCCACACTTTATATCATCCATAGGCGAGTCATGGCAATCAAACTGTGCAGCTTCTCGATCGTCCTCATTATTGTGGTCATTTCAGCCATAGAAGCAAAAATTATACTTCGACGAGGCTCACTCGAATATGTTGCAAAGTTGAAAATGGGGGAACCATCTCAGTCAGTCTACACAGTGTTCGATACTTGCAGCGAACTAATATTGGTGAAATGTAGCTCTTCTTCAATTTGCCATGCTCACAAGTGAATCTACAACACCCTTGTGTTCAAGACTTACCGTAAGGTTCATGCATAAGATAAATAATGTCTCAACTATATATGCGGCATGTGTCCATCTCTACCACTTACAAAGCTACTGTTGACTCCTCCAACGTGTTGTGCTTGAAAAAAGCTTTATAATGATGGTACTGCCGGTCTAGGATACCTTGCCATGGAGACATAAACCAATGATGAAGAGGTTATTTCATAGGATCTTGTTTTTTGTTGTACAGCTGAACAAAAGAAAAAGGATGATGTCCACTCGGTTGTGTTGGGATTGAATAGGGAATCCATGTCCTTAATATCTTAGTTAGAAGTAAAAAAGTTCATTTTTTTCTTTGTCCCGCCGGGTAGGAGGACTACTGAATTGAAGAAGGCTGAACTTAATGCTTTTGTTGGGGTATTATTTGTGGGTGATAAAACATACAATTTTGGAAAATACTGTACCAAAATACTGTTCGGGTTACTAGAGTATTACTTTGTCAGCCTCGAAGGCATTAGTATACGAGCTTGTGAATACAATATGAGAGGTCAAAGAGAACTCCTTATTGACTCTGGATCTGGCACCATCTTTCTCAGAGGGAAAACATACATTTTCGTGTTAGAAGAAGTGTATAATTTGATGTTGGGTATTGAATTAGTTGAAAAGAGTGATACTGGACGTCATTCGTGGAGATAGTTAAGAGGATGCCTTCCATCACCTAACACATCACAGGAGTTGATGTCATCTTGCCGCTCATAGGAACATTTTTGCGGGTGACAGAAGATGAATGGTGTTTGGCGGTTGTTGTGCCCAAGGATGTTTTCATTTTGATAGTTGAACCATTGATCGTCTACAAAGCTCAATGATTTCATTGTTGATCCTGATTATATGAGGGATTCTCGATCGCACTTCATTTGCCCCAATTGACCTGCAGCAAGTTTACAAATAACACTAGTTTAAGGTTTCAAACGAACAAGAACTTGATATAGTTTGTGCCTTTATAGTCTTTGGTAATGTTGATGTGTTGTTGACGTACCTCTGATTTTCTTTTAAATCTACAATCTCGTTTTATTAATTTGTACGAATCCTCCTACATCTAGACCTTTCATGATTCAGTTTATCTTTTTTAATTTATTTTTAATATTTTTTAATTCTCATATGCTTAATAGTCCGACGAGATTTTTAGATTTCATATAATTACCAAACATGATAAAAGAAATAATTCAGTTTTTTATTTATATCGTTATCTTCTTTTATATTTATCATATTTAAATAAACATTCTCCAATTCTCTTTTTTACCTTTAATTACAATTGACTTAGTCTAATCCCCACACTATTTGTCATCCATTGGTGAGTCATGGCAGTCAAACTGTGCAGCTTCTCGATCCTCCTCCTCATTATTGTGGTCATTTCATCCATAGACGCAAACATTCTATTTTGACGAGGGTCTCTCAAATATGTTGCGGAGTTGAATATGGGGGTACCATCTCAGTCAGTCTACACAGTGCTCGATCCTGGCAGCGAACTGATATTGGTGAAATGTAGCTCTTCTTCAATTTGTCATGCTCACAAGTGAATCTACAACACCCTTGCGTCCAAGACTTACCGTAAGGTTCATGCATAAGATAAACAATGTCTCAATTATATATGCGGCAAATGTCCTTCTCTACCACTCACAAAGCTATTGTTGACTCCTCCAACGTATTGTGCTTGGATAGAGCTTTATCATGATGGTACTGCCTGTCTAGGACACCTTGCTATGGAGACATTCAGCCATGATGAGGAGCTTATTTGAAAGGATCTTGTTTTCGGTTGTGCAGCTGAACAAAAGAAAATGGATGATGACCACTCGGGTGTGTTGGGATTGAATAGGGAACCCATGTCCTTAATATCACAGGTAGAAGTAAAAAAGTTCTCTTATTGCTTTGTCCCACCGGATAGGAGGACTACTGAAATGAAAAGGGATGAACTTAATGTTGTTGCTCGGGTATTATTTGTGGGTGCTGAAGCATACAATTTTTGAAAATACCGTACCAAAGTATTGTTCGGATTACTAGAGTATTAATTTTTCAGCCTTGAAGACTTTAGTAAACGTGAAAATCGTCTTCGACTTCCTTCCAAACCTTGCCAATACAATATGAGAGTTCAAAGAAGACTCCTTACTGACTCTAGATCTAGCACCATCTTTCTCACCGAGAAAATATACATTTTGATGTCAGAAGAAGTGAATAATTTGATGTTGGGTATTAAATTAGTTGAAAATAGTGATATTGGACTCTAATTGTGTTACTGGATGTCATTCGTGGAGATCGTTAAAAGGATGTCTTCCATCACCTTACACATCAACGGAGTTGATGTCATCTTGCCGCTCATAGGAACATTTTTGCGGGTGACTGAAGATGAATGGTGTTTGGCGGTTGTTGTGTCGAAGGATGTTTGTATTTCGATAGTAGAACCATTGATTGTCTACAAAGCTCAATGATTTCATTGTTGATCCTGATTATATGAGGGATTCTCGATCGCACTTCACTTGCCCCAATTGACCTGCAGCAAGTTTACAAATAACACTAGTTTAAGGTTTCAAACGAACAAGAACTTGATATAGTTTGTGCCTTTATAGTCTTTGGTAATGTTGATGTGTTGTTGACGTGCCTCTGATTTTCTTTAAAATCTTTAATCTCGTTTTTTTAATTTGTACGAATCCTCCTACATCTTTCATGATTCAGATTATTTTTTTTAATTTATTTTTTATATTTTTTATTCTCATATGCTGAATCATCAGCCAAAAATTTTAAATTTCATATAATTACCAAACTTGATAAAAAAATAATTTAGTTTTTTATTTATATAGTTATCTTCTTTTGTATCTATCATTTTTAAATAAACATTCTCCAATTCTCTTTTATTACCCTAAATTACAATTGACTTAATCTAATCCCAACACTATATATCATCCATAGGTGAGTCATGGCAATCAAACTGTACAGCTTCTCGATCCTTCTCATTATTGTGGTCGTTTTAGCCATAGAAGCAAAAATTATACTTCGACGAGGCTCACTCAAATATGTTGCGGAGTTGAAGATGGGGTACCACCTCAGTCAGTCTACACAGTGCTCGATACTTGCAGCAAACTGGTGAAATGTTGCTCTTCTTCAATTTGCCATGCTCACAAATGAATCTACACCACCCTTGCGTCAAAGACGTACCGTAAGGTTCATGCATAAGATAAACAATGTCTCAACTATATATGCGGCATGTGTCCATCTCTACCACTCACAAAGCTACTGTTGACTCCTCCAACGTATTGTGCTTGAAAAGTGCTTTATCATGATGGTACTGCCGGTCTAGGATACCTTGCCATGGTGACATTGAGCAATGATGAGGAGCTTATTTCAAAGGATCTTGTTTTTTGTTGTGCAGCTGAACAAAAGAAAATGCATGATGACAACTCGGGTGTGTTGGGATTGAATAGGTAACCCATGTCCTTAATATCTCAGTTAGAAGTAAAAATGTTCACTTATTGCTTTGTCCTGCCGGATAGGAGGACTACTGAATTGAAGAAGGCTGAACTTAATGCTTTTGCTGGGGTATTATTTGTGGGTGATGAAGCATACAATTTTAGAAAAAACAGTACCAAAATACTGTCCGAGTCACTAGAGTATTAATTTGTCAGCCTCGAAGGCATTAGTATACATGAAAAGCATCTTCGACTTCCGTCCAAAGCTTGCGAATACAATATGAGAGGTCAAAGAGGACTCCTTATTGACTCTGGATCTAGCACCATCTTTCTCACAGGGTAAACATACATTTTGGTGTTAGAAGAAATGGATAATTTGATGTTGGGTATTGAATTAATTGAAAAGAGTGATATTGGACGTCATTCGTCGAGATCGCTAAGAGGATGTCTTCCATCACCTTACACATCACCGGAGTTGATGTCATCTTGCCGCTCAAAGGAACATTTTTGCGGTTAACAGAAGATGAATGGTGTTTGGCGGCTATTGTGTCCAAGGATGTTTTTATTTTAATTGTAGAACCATTGATCGTCTACAAAGCTCAATGATTTCATTGTTGATCCGGATTATAAGAGGGATTCTCGATTGCACATCATTTGCCCAAATTGACCTGCAGCAAGTTTACAAATAACACTAGCTTAAGGTTTCAAGCGAACAAGAACTTGATACAGTTTGTGGCTTTATAGTCTTTGGTACTATTAATGTGTTGTTGACATGCCTCTGATTTTCTTTAAAATCTTCAATCTTGTTTTATTAATTTGTACGAATCCTCCTACATCTAAACCTTTCATGATTCAGTTTATTTATTTTTATTTATTTTTAATATTTTTTAATTCTCAGATGCTGAATCATCAGCCGAGAATTGTAGATTTCATATATTTACCAAACTTGATAAAAAAAATAATTCAATTTTTTATTTATATTATTATCTTCTTTTATATATATCATATTTAAATAAACATTCTCTAATTCTCTTTTTTACCTTAAATTACAATTGACTTAGTCTAACCCCCACACTATTTGTCATCCATAGGTGAGTCATGGCAGTCAAACTATGCAGCTTCTCGATCCTACTCCTCATTATTGTGGTTATTTCAGCCATAAAAGCAAAAATTACACTTCAACGAGGCTCACTCGAATATGTTGCAGAGTTGAAGATGGGGGTACCATCTTAGTCAGTCTACACAGTGCTCGATACTTGCAGCGAACTGATATTGGTGAAATGTTGCTCTTCTTCAATTTGCCATGCTCACAAATGAATCTACAACACCCTTGCGTCCAAGACTTACCGTAAGGTTCATGCATAAGATAAACAATGTCTCTACTATATTTGCGGCAACTGTCCATCTCTACCACTCACAAAGCTACTGTTGACTTCTCCAACGTATTGTGCTTGAAAAGAGCTTTATCATGATGGTACTTCCGATCTAGGATACCTTGCCATGGAGACATTCAGCAATGATGAAGAGCTTATTTCTAAGGATCTTATTTTTGGTTGTGCAGCTGAACAAAAGAAAATGGATGATGACCACTCGGGTGTTTTGGGATTGAACAGGGAACCCATGTCCATAATATCTCAGTTAGAAGTAAAAAAGTTTGCTTATTGCTTTGTCCCGTCGGATAGGAGGACTACTGAGTTGAAGAAGGCTAAACTTAATGCTTTTGCTGGGGTATTATTTGTGGGTGATGAAGCATACAATTTTGGAAAATACAGTACCAAAATACTGTCCAGGTCACTAGAGTATTACTTTGTCTGCCTCGAAGGCGTTAGTATACGTGATAAGCGTCTTCGACTTCCTTCCAAAGCTTGCAAATACAATATGAGAGGTTCAAGAGGACTCCTTATTGACTCTGGATCTAGCACCATCTTTCTCACAGAGAAAACATACATTTTGATGTTAGAAGAAGTGAATAATTTGATGATGGGTATTGAATTAGTTGAAAAGAGTGATATTGGACTCCAATTTTGTTACTGGACGTCATTCGTGGAGATCGTTAGGAGGATGTCTTCCATCACCTTACACATCACCGGAGTTGATGTCATCTTACCGCTCGTAGGACATTTTCGCGGGTGACAGAAGATTAAAGGTGTTTGGCGATTATTGTGTCCAAGGATGTTTGCATTTTGATAGTAGAACCATTGATCGTCTACAAAGCTCAATGATTTCATTGTTGATCCTGATTATATGAGGGATTCTCGATCGCACATCACTTGCCGCAATTGACCTGCAGCAAGTTTACAAATAACACTAGCTTCAGGTTTCAAGCGAACAAGAACTTGATACAGTTTGTGCCTTTATAGTCTTTGGTAATATTGATGTGTTGTTGACGTACCTCTGATTTTCTTTAAAATCCTCAATCTTATTTTATTAATTTGTACGAATCCTCCTACATCTAGACCTTTCACGATTCAGTTTATTTTTTTAATTTATTTTTAATATTTTTTAATTCTCAGATGCTGAATCATTAGTCGAGAATTTTAGATTTCATATAATTACCAAATTTGATTAAAAAAATAATTTAATTTTTTATTTATATCTGTATGCACCAAAATGTGAATGGCCCAAATTCAACGAGTCCAGGAGTCCATCGATCCACCAAACAATGATCGTGGGTAGACTCTGACAACTCTCAAAGCCATCCGCTTCAGCCCATCGTGAAGTCCAGCCGCGTCGTCGCGTCATCGGCACAGTCGGCAACACAATCAGCATAATTTCGTCGAGTCAGCATCCGTCATCACGCCTTGTCTGCTCGTCACTCAACAAGCAGTTAACGACCAGTCCTGGTCTTTAACCGAAGGAGGAAAAGGAGGCCACGATCCTGGTCTTCCTTTTCCCCTCTTCTCTCAACCAGAGCAGCAGAAAGGGTTATGGATGTGTCATCTTCTTCTATTCTGTTAGCTTATCCTTTAATTACGAACAAGAACTAGTTAACAACAGTGTTTGATGTGTGAAATTTTTTATTGTGTGCTTGTGGTATGGTACCTAGTGAAAGTATTTGCCTTTTAGTGATTCCAAATATTTATTTTGTTATTCTAATCTGTATTTTCTGAATTCAAATGTTTTTAAAGATGCTAGTTCTCTTTCCTTCATGAATGCACATCCATATGAAATCACATGATTGTATAGAGAATAGATACGATCATACATATATATGCAATATATGTATAGATCATCTTTTATGATTCGTAATTGCATTTAGGATAGAATGAGTTATCATTCATAGGTAAATTATACCTCTTCATTGGAAAAAGACATCCCATTAAGTTGAAAAACATTAATTGATGAGAGTTGGCGCGTTTCCTTGTTATCAATTTGTCTCGGCTTTAATTAACGGGGCAATATATATGAGCTAACAAAAATGGCAAATCAATTCAAGGAGCAAAAATCAAAGCAACCAATACCTTATACATTAATCTAACATATTAACTTATAATCAAAAGTCGAGCTAGAGTTTTCAAGTTTCAGTGGCAACAAATGGGTATATAGTTGAACAGTCAGGGTCAAGCTAACTGATGATGTGAGGTAAAAGCTTGAAAGTTTAACCAATTAAGGGAAATTATTGGGACTCTCTTTCTCTCTCTCTCTCTCTCTCTCTCTCTTCATTCTTAGCTTAGATGGCTTGCTGCTTCCATTCCCATCCTCGCCTTCTCCATTTCCTCACGCTTCTTCTCGTACTCTCCTCTTAAACTCTGCAAACCATTCTTTTTGTGCTTCTTAATCTTTCTGTCATTTACAGCATCTTCATCATCCTGTAAAAGCATTTGGAAACAGTACGTACCAGCTCCAAACCAAAATGTATTTTAAAAAGGTAAAATTATTTAATATATTGTATGACAGTTGCAACTTCTATTCAGGCCTCATTAATTGTAAACAAGCTAGAGATCATAGTATTGTCACTAAACTATACAATTTTTTTCATGTTTCCAGATACAGATCGATTTCAATGGGTGGATCTTTCATTAATTAGAAGAGCCAACATAGGTAATCAGATAATGGAAAATGGAATTTAATAAGAACATTCAGTCATGAGGTACAATATATGGCCTTGTTTCACATGTGGTGTCACTGGCAATTCCCTATTAATTAACCACTTAATAATGGAGCTTTCAGAGTACGTAAAAAAGGTGGAGTTTTTATACACTTCACATGCTCAGGCTATAGGTGTTGTGTAGTTTTAAAATGATGTAATTCATTTTAATTTATTTTCTATAAGTTTTATCTTATTTTCACAATTGAGATGTATCTCAGATGGGAAAATGCTTGATTAGCATATGAGAGGTCCTGGGTTCGAAACTCGGCACCTCCATTTGAGATTCATTTATTTTATCAGAGATGAGTTCGATATGACCGTTGAGATAGATCTAGATCCAGACCGTTGATTGACACGGTTATTGATCTGATCCATCAGATCAAGTTGGTTATAGATCGATGGTCGGATCGAGTCGATTCTGAATGAACGGTCGATCGGACTGGAGGGTAAAAGTGTCTTTTCACACAAGTGCCGGGAACCCTATAAATTGGGTTCCACCGGAGAAACACTTGGAAAGTGAAAGTGAAAGGTTCGCTCGATCTTGAGAGTTCGCGGACGTTCTCGTTTGTTCTTGAGTTTGAGAGGAAGAATCGAGATATTCTCTGGTTGATCCAAGTTCAAAAACAGATTTGTGTTCGATCGGGAGCTTGATCCAGGAAAAGTTTCGAAAGAGTTCGAGAGTTGAGTCTACCGGTGCACGCAGTGAGTCAACTAGGTCCGTTTGTATCTTGGGGAGAAGTCGCCAAGTAATCCTAGTGCACAACAGAGGCGTATTTCTTTGAAGTCGGTGACTACACGCGGACCGGACCAGGTACTATCTATCTTTTCTGTTATATTTGATTAAATTATGTCAAATATTTGGAAGCGGTTCGGCTACAAGGTAATGCGATATTTGGTTTCGGTTGTGTAAATTGTTCAATTGCAGTTATTGTATCTTGAGTGAATTGTGCACATAATTTTCCAACAATTTCAAAGAAGTATTGTCCTTAGAATGGTGCACTCAAGAGATAAGTTGAACAAAACCTTGAAACCGAAAACTTTTGATGGAAGCAACTTTAGGAGATGGCGAGAAAAGGATGGAATATTGGTTAACTTCCATCGGGTTATACTACCTTGTCTTAGAAGACCCACCTATAGCCGATCCTCGAAGATCATGAACACGGTAGATCCGGATCACAGGTTAAATTCATGAATGATGATCATATATGCGGGGGCAATACTTAGTGCTCTAAGTGATAATCTATTTGATCTCTATCAAGAAGCTGAATCAGCCAAAATCCTTTGGAAAGAACTAGAGACTAAGTATGGAACAGAATCGGAGTCGAGCAAAGTTTTAACATAGGAAATTACTTTTCCTTTAAAATGGTCAATGGAAAATCAGTTGTCGATCAAGCTCATGAAATTCAAAACATAGTAGCAAAGCTCCGCTCAAAAGGGATCACCTTTATAGAAAAGGTCCAAGCTTCAAAGATCGATAGATAAACTTCCCCATCATGGTCAGAATTCAGAAATCATTATGGACGACAAGTCAATAATCCCTTCAGTGGAAGAAGTGCTAGTTGCCTTTTCAGATTGAAGAAAAGAATCGAAAAGTTTCAGCCCAAAAAAAAGTACAGACCAAAAGAATTCAGACATTACCGCAGAAGTTAGTGAGAAAGCCAACTTAGTAGAGTCTAAACGGCCTAACTTCAACAAGAAGAAAAACAAGCAGCAATTTACAAAACCCAAACAAAAGATTCGGAGAAGGACGGAAACAAGAGAACATGCTATGTCTGTGGAAAACCTGGACACTTTGCCAAATAGTGTAGGCATAGAAAATACAATCCAGGAGAACGAAGGATAAGGTTACCCCTCGGGCAAACATGATAACCTGGAACCAGTTCTCTTTGGAACCAATGACAAAGTTAGTATCATCTAACCGTGAATTAAAACTGGCAAATACACCCACCGATTGGTGGATTGATACTGGTGCTACTATTCATATTTGCTCGATATTTCCTCTTTCTCTTCCTATCAGGAAGTAAAAGGGAGAACTGTGACGATGGGCAATTCAAGTGTAGCACAAGTTATAGGAGAAGGAGAAGTGAATTTAAAGTTTGCCTCTGGGAACTCTCTCACCCTCCATCGTGTGCAACACGTGCCAGATGTTGGGAAAAATCTTGTTAGCGGTTTTCTTCGAGTCAATTAGGGTTTAAATTGGTGTTTGAATCAAATAAGGTTGTAATAACCAAAGGAGGTTCCTTTGTAGGCAAAGGTTATGTAATAGATGGTTTATTTAAACTCAATGTAATTTCTGTTCACTCTGAAAATAAAGCTGCTAGTTCATCTTTGTTTTTATGCACTAATTCCCATGACATATGGCATGGAAGACTAGGACATGTGAACTCTAACACACTTAAAAGAATGATGAACTTGGACTTAATTCCCAAACATAACACAAATCTGAATAACAAATGTGAGATATGTGTTCAGTCCAAGCAACCTAGGAAACCTTTCAAGATAGTCAAGAGGGAGTTCTGACTTACTTGAATTGATACATAGTGACATATGTGAGATGAGCGGTATCTTGACTAGAGGAGGCAAGAGGTATTTTATTACCTTTATCGATGATATGTCAAAATACTGTTATATGTATCTAATAAAAACAAAAGATGAAGCTTTTGTAAAATTCAAAACCTATAAAGCAGAAGTTGAAAACCAAACCCACAAGACAATTAAAAGACTTAGGTCAGACAGAGGAGGAGGTGAATATTGCTCAAGCAGAGTTTGGGAAATTACGTGAGGAGTATGGAATCATTCATGAAACTATCTGCTCGTGATTCACCCCAGATCAAACGGGGTTCTTTGAGAGAAAGAACAGAACAATCTTGAACATGATTAATTCTATGTTGTCTAGTTCTGGTCTTCCCAACAATTTATGGGGAAAAGCCTTACTTTCAGCTTGTAAAATATTTAACCGTATCCCGTACAAGGATAACCAGAAAACTCCATATGAATTATGGTGGAGTAGGAAACCTAGTCTTAAATACTTTAGAGTTTGGGGTTGTCTTGCTAAGGTTAAAGTTAATCTTAACAAAACAAGGAAATTGACTCCTAAAACCTACGATCTTTGCTTTCATAGGATATGCTGAAAACAACAACAATGCATACCGGTTCTTGGTTATACGCTCTCGATATACAAGAGGTCAGCGTAAATACAATCAAAGAACCGATGATCTTTGTGTTCTTGGAAAGCATCTTTCCCATGAAAGAAAAGAGGAAACTAGATGTAGGAGAGTCATCAAAATCACATACTGAGAGAAAAACTGGTGAGTTGCCTGAAACTGAACCTAGGAGGAGCAAGAGACCTAGGATAGAGAAAAATTTCCGGAGATGATTTCTATACCTTCCTTATAGAGGATGATCCTTTAACTTACAATCGAGGCGATGCGATCTAGTGATGCATCTTTATGGGAGGAAGCTGTGAAAAGTGAGATGGATTCCATACTTTCACACAACACATGGGTGTTGACTGATTTACCTCCGTGGTCTAGACCTATAGGATGCAAATGGATTTTCAAAAGGAAACGAAATCCTGATGGATCCATTGAGAAATATAAAGATAGATTAGTTGCCAAAGGGTATAGTCGAGAAAAGGGATCGACTTCTTTGACACCTATTCACCAGCAACTAGGATCACTACCGTATGCAGTGTTAATAGCACCGGCAGCTTCATATAAACTTCGAGATACATCAGATGGATGTTAAAACCGCCTTTCTTAATGGTGAGTTAGATGAGGAGATCTATATGGAGCAGCCAGAAGTCTTTGTAGTTCCTGGTCAGGAGAATAAGGTACGTAAACTAGTTAAATCTCTATATGGATTAAAACAAGCTCCTAGACGATTGGCATGAGAAATTTGATAAGGTAATTCTCTCTTATGGATTTAAGTTATGTGATTTTGATAAATGTGTATACTGGAAAGTATATGAAAATTCGTTCATCATAATGTGTTTATATGTAGATGACATATTAATTTTTGGGAAAGAACATGTCAAAATTTTAGAGGTTAAAAAATACCTTAGTGATAATTTTGACATGAAAGATCTAGGATTAGCGAATGTGATCTTAGGAATCAGAGTCATAAAAGATGAAAATGAGATTTGTTTGACACAGTCTCATTATGTAGAAAAAGTCTTGAAGCGATTTGGCTTTGAGAATAGCAAACCAGTTAGTACACCATATGACTCTAGTGTTAAACTAAAGAAGAATGGTGGGGATAGTGTTTCTCAATTGAGATATTCCCAGATTATTGGTAGTTTGATGTATTTGTCAAACTGCACTAGACCTGATATCTCATATCTTTGTAGGCAGATTGAGCGGGTACAGTAATCCGAGATAAAACTCATTGGAGTGCTATTGAGAGACTCCCGAGATATCTGAAGGGGACTGTTAACTATGGGATACACTATTCGGTTTACCAACCGTACTTGAAGGGTACAGTGATGCTACTTGGATCTCGACTCGATGAAACAAAATCCACTAGTGGTTTTGTGTTTACACTAGGTGGTGGTGCCGCCGCTTGGAAATCCTCCAAGCAGACCTTGATCTGAGATCAACTATGGAGGCTGAGATGGTTGCCTTGGAGTTGGCTGGTGGGGAAGCGAGAATGGCTTTGAGTCCAATAACGAGATATTCCCTTGTTGGATAAGCCTATTCCTGCTATCCTAATAAAGCTGTGATAATCGGCGACTATAATGAAAGTGAAGAGTAAAAATCACAATTCAAAGTCGTCTAGGCACATAGAGCTTAGATACAAGATTTTGCGTAAGCTCACCTCCACTTGGAATCATAACTTTAAGTTATGTTAAGTCCATGGAAAACTTGGCGATCATCACGACCAAGGGCTTGTCGAGAGGACAAGTACAATTTGCTTCGAGGGGATGGGATTAAAGCCTATTACTTGAGTTACCGTTGGTAGCAACCCAACCTATCTGAATGGTTATCCCATGATGAAGGTTCAATGGGTAAAAACAAGCCAACCGAGTGGCGGTAGGAGCACCAAAATTAGTGAATTTATTCACGCCCCATCTCTAGGAAGCTGGTGCTCTCGCAATAATTTGAGGTTGGTGAAAACCTTAATGATATCGAGGCTACTATAGAAGGGTATAGAGATGCGGTATACCCTTGGAGATATCACCGAATGTGAGTATGATTTGTGGGGGCGCAGATCTATAAGAGAATCTGGGCTTATTCTCTCGAAGAGATATTCACATCACAAGATATACAAGCATGGCCGTAACGCGCAACCCGATGGAACTCATATTTGAGAACCAACTCTTGGTTGTTCGGTGTTTCTAAAAACTGTATATAAAGTCCAAGTTCAAGACTTGTTCACTTAGGACTGTTATGGGTAGCGAGAACATCAACTAGACGGGGGTTCAAGTCCGAAGACACCTTTAAATTCGAAAAGCTAATGAGTACCGACCGCTTTTCCATTCGTCGAAGTTATCTTTCTTGCGTTATGTCACCTGGTCATTTTTTTTGTGTCATGTCGGTTGTCTCATCATTTTAAAATGGTGGGGAATGTTGTGTAGTTTTAAAATGATGTAATTCATTTTAATTTATTTTCTATAAGTTTTATCTTATTTCCACAATTGAGATGTATCTCGGATGGGAAAATGCTTGATTAGCATATGAGAGGTCCCGGGTTAGAAACTTCGGCACCTCCATTTGAGATTCATTTATTTTATCGAGATGAGTTCGATATGACCGTTGAGATAGATCTAGATCCGCACCGTTGATTGACACGGTTATTGATCCGATCCATCGATCAAGTTGGTTATAGATCGATGGTCGGATCGGGAGTCGATTCTGAATGAAGCGGTCGATCGGTTGGAGGGTAAAAGTGTCTTTTCACACAAGTGCCCAGGGAACCCTATAAATTGGGTTCACAAAAGTGAAAGGTTCGCTCGATCTTGAGAGTTCGTGGACGTTCTCGTTTGTTCTTGAGTTTGAGAGGAAAAATGAGATATATTCTCGGTTGATCCAAGTTCCGAAACAGTTTGTGTTCGATCCGGAGAAGCAGTCAAGAAAAGTTCTGAAAGAGTTCGAGAGTTGAGTCTACTCGGTGCACGAATGAGTCAACTAGGTCCGTTGTATCTTGGGGAGAAGTCGCGGGACCAGGTACTATCTTTCCTGTTATATTTGATTAAATTACTGTCAAATATTTAGAAGCGGTTCGGCTACAAGGTAGCATATTTGGTTTCTGGTTGTGTAAATTGTTCAATTGCAGTTATTGTATCTTGAGTGAATTATGCACATAATTTTCCAACAATAGGTATTTGAAGTATATTTGCAGTTGGGTACCAGGCAGAGTTTCATGTCATCTGCGAGTTAATTAAAAGGTTCCACACTCGGCGGAAGCAAAAGAGATGGTGTTCTTCTCAAGGTCGTAGCCGACATTGTAGTTACTCTGTGCCCGATTCCCAAATATAGAAATCGAATCGCCAGGCACGACGCCCAGGCACCAGACGCCGGTGTCCTGCAGAAAATACGTCCCCAGCGTCGTCAATACCACGTCGGCTCCCTTAAAATGGAAGGTTAACTGGGGCGTATTCTCAAGCTGGGCGTACGTTGCTGCGTAACACAAGTGGATTTCCCTGCTCCTACTGTACACCTTCTTCAGACCCTGTACTCGATCTTCCACTCCTTTCACCACTATATCGTGCGCTCTCCTTTGGAGTACGATGAATCGAGCTCCGCTGTCGACGATGAACCCGCCCGCCCCGTTCTTTGTAGGCTGGAAGTAGTTTTCCGGGATGGGAAGCCGATCTCCTCCGACGCTGATCCCTTCCAGGGTGACGTAGTAGAAAGCTTCTTGTCCAGGAACAGTGAGGATTGGGGTGTTAGACGACCCGGAGGCGACGGCATTGGAACCCAGAATCAACAAGCTTCCGACTGTGTCGTCGTTGGGTGAGACGAGGCAGTAGGAGAATTTCGATACTCTGAGTCGGGAAGGGAGCGAGAAGCGTTGCCGGTTGAGTCCGACGATTCCCGACTCATCGTCGTCGAGTCCGTAGGCGAGGTGGCTGCACCCGAAGACCACGTTCGGGATCGTCTGGCTTTCGAAGAGGGAGCCGAGGGTGAACGTCTCGGTGGCGAGCTCGCCGTTGCCGAAGGTGCCGTCGCCGTATGACTCGCGCCACTGGCACTGGACTTGGTTGCGGCTGCAGTAGCTGGTAGGGAGCTCCGTGCACGAAGAGTCGGAGCAGTCGATGGGTTTGTAGGTGAGGGAGGCGGAGGGGTCGAAAAAGGGACGCTTGGTGGCGCAGGTCGGGCAGGGGGCGCATTGGACCCAGATGAGTTCGCTAGCCGTGTCGGCCACGGCGTAGACCGGCTGGGCCGGGATACCGATTTGGAACTCCATTAGGTACTCGCCGGTGCCCGCTCGGACCCGGACTTGGGCGTCCTCGTTGAGAAAGGCCGATTTCTGGCGAGCCTGGAAGAACCGAACTCGCTCCATGGTGCTCTCCACGGCTGCCGTGGCGAGGTCGGAGACCGTGGCGTTGGGGTTGTAGTAAGGGGAGAGGGGGGAGTCACGGCGGATTAAACGAATGCCTGCGGCGGCGGCCTTCGCCGGCCATGAAATACTATTAAGTAGTACTAGGAAGCAGATGAAAATGGTCCTAGCACTGCTCGCCATGGCTAGGTAACTACTAGACGGAGAAGATGAACTTATTACAGGAACAAATATTGTGGAGAGACGACGTATATATATATATACTATTAAGCATGAATGAGTACCAGAGGAACGAGTTACAAACGTTTTGAATAAGGAAATTTGCCAGAAGGTTGTCTAATTAATTTAGTGATTAATTAGCTTGGGTCCACTGCCAATTTGCCATGCATGTACGTATATATATGGTATAACGGATTTAATATTTTAATTAACTAGGAAACTGGAAACGTATTAATTAAAATTTTAATGAGGAGATTTTCCAAGAGGCCGTACGTATCTCCCATAATCTATAATTAGATAAAAAATTTAATATATCTCCAAGTTAATTAAAACATATTTTCTCCATTTTTAATTAAGAATAATCTGTAATTAGCTGTCAATTTGACGGCCTTGACTAATATCCAAGTATTCCTTCCTTGCATGCGTTCCTATTAATTGCATCGTTGACAATTGTTTTGACCTGTATATTTCAATAACATTTTTCATTTATTTGAACCATCAAGGCATTAACTATATAATTAATGTCCTATAGAAAGAAATCAGGTAATTAAGCATAATCTTCGGAGATAATGAACATATAATTATAAACCTGGACAATTTGAGGAAGTGGAAAACGATCAAGAGTGACTAAGTTATTTATATATATAATTGGCACTTAAGGGATTTACAAGCCAATAGCCAACTAATTAACCGTGCTACATATATAAAAGGAAAAATTATTTCCAATTATTTCTCTGAGCATTTTACATTACACTTATTTTTCCATCCACTTAAAAATAAAATCATGGATATAAACAAAAAATAAAATGGAAAAGTAGTTTTTAAAATTTACCCTCTGACAGTCTGCCCCATTGTGAAATGGATTCCTGGTATTGTTGATGTGTTGTTGATGTGCCTCGGGTTTTCTTCACAAGCTTCCATCTCGTTTTATTAATTTGTTTGAATCCTCCTACATCTTGATCTTTTGTGATTCTGTTTATTTTTTTATTTTATTTTTTCTTAATTCTCAAATTGTGTATCATCAGCCGAGAATTTTAGATTTCAAATAATCACCAAACTTTATAAAAAAATAATTTAATTTTTTATTTATATCATTTTCTTCTTTTATATATATCATTTTTAAATAAACATTCTCCAAATCTCTTTTATTACCTTAAATTGTAATTGACTTAATCTATTCCCCACACTATTGTCATCCATAGGCGAGTCCTCCTCATTATTATGGTCATTTAAGCCACAAATGCAAAAATTACACTTCGACGAGGTTCACTCGAATATGTTGCGGAGTTGAAGATGGGGGTACCACCTCAGTCAGTCTACACAGTGCTCGATACTGGCAGCGAACTGATATGGGTGAAATGTAACTCTTCTTCAATTTTTCCCGCTGATAAAGTAAATTACAACATCCTTGCGTCCAAGACTTATTGTAGGGTTCATGCATCAGATAAACAATGTCTCAACTATACACACAGCAAGTGTCCATCTCTACCACTCACAAAGCTACTGTTGACTCCTCCAACGTATTGTGGTTGGAAAGATCTTTATCATGAAGGTACTGCCTGTCTATGATACCTTTCCATGGAGACATTAAGCCATGATGAGGAGCTTATTTTAAAGGATCTTATTTTTTGTTGTGCTGCTGAACAAAAGAAATGGATGGTGACCACTCGGGAGTGTTGGGATTGAACAAGGAACCCATGTCTGTAATATCTCAGTTAGAAGTAAACAAATTATCATATTGCTTTGTTCCACCGGATAGGACTACTGAAATAAAGAAGGATGAACTTAATGTTTTTGCTGGGGTATTATTTGTGGGTGATGAAGCATACAATTTTGAAAGATATAGTACCAAGATACTTTCTGGGTCAAGAGTATTACTTTTTCAGCCTCGAAGGCATTAGTATACGTGAAAAGCGGCTTCGACTTCTTTCCAAATCTTGCGAATACAATAGGAGAGATCAAAGAGGACTCCTTATTGACTCTGGATCTAGCACCATCTTTCTCACAGAGAAAACATACGTTTTGGTGTTAAAAGAATGTATAATTTGATGTTGGGTATTGAATTAGTTGAAAAGAGTGATAGTGGACTCCAATTGTATTACCAGACGTCATTCGTGAAGATCGTTAGGATGATGTTTTCCTTCACCTTACATATCACTGGAGTTGATGTCATCTTGCCGCTCATAGGAACATTTTTGCGGGTGACAGAAGATGAATGATGTCTGGCGGTTGTTGTGTCCAAGGATGTTTGCATTTTGGGAAATTTAGGTTAGGGGGATCACATGGTCACTTATGACTTGACGAATAACACAATTTCATTTGATCCCAAGAAGTGTGCAGCACCGGAGCACACTTAATTTTATCAAGGTGTGTTTGTTCCTTATTGCATAGAAACATGTGGGTCACATTTTTCTATTTGTGTTTTTAATATGACGTGTTTTTTTCTTATTCAACTGTCATCATCATCGTACATAGGTCACTTTCTGAGACTGCGCATCATATACTATAGCCAGGTACGTTTTTAATTGATCTTTTATATTTTATTTAAAACTGAAAAAAGAGTATAAACTCTTCTAATATCATAAAAGTTTGAGGCATTGAAGTTGATTGTGAGGTTACGGAGGAGATGATGATGATGAGGTTGAACAGGGTATTTTGAGGAGCAAAATCTCTAATTTGCTAAAGATTTTGGAGAAAGGAAATTATCTAAACAAAATCTCCTTACAGGGATTAGGGTTTTAGGGTTGAACTGGAAACTGATATGGATGTGTCATCTTCTTCTATTCTGTTAGCTTATCCTTTAATTACGAACAAGAACTAGTTAACAACAGTGTTAGATGTGTGAAATTTTTTATTGTGTGCTTGTGGTATGGTACCTAGTGAAAGTATTTGCCTTTTAGTGATTCCAAATATTTATTTTGTTATTTTAATCTGTATTTTCTGAATTCAAATGTTTTTAAAGATGCTAGTTCTCTTTCCTTCATGAATGCATATCCATATGAACTGACATTATTGTATAGAGAATAGATACGATCATACATATATATGCAATATATGTATAGATCATCTATAAACCATTCTTTTTGTGCTTCTTAATCTTTCTGTCATTTACAGCATCTTCATCATCCTGTAAAAGCATTTGGAAACAGTACGTACCAGCTCCAAACCAAAATGTATTTTAAAAAGTAAAATTATTTAAGCATATATATATATATATATATATATATATATATATATATATATATATATATATATATATATATATATATATATGTATAGTGTATACCAGTTGCAACTTCTATTCAGGCCTCATTAATTATAAAGAAGCTAGAGATCATAGTATTGTCACTAAACTATACAATTTTTTTCATGTTTCCAGATACAGATCGTTTTCAATGGGTGGATCTTTCATTAATTAGAAGAGCCAACATAGGTAATCAGATAATGGAAAATGGAATTTAATAAGAACATTCAGTCATGAGGTACAATATATGGCCTTGTTTCACATGTGGTGCACTGGCAATTCCCTATTAATTAACCACTTAATAATGGATCTTTCAGAGTACGTAAAAAAGGTTGAGTTTTTATACACTTCACATGCTCAGGCTATGAGTATTTGAAGTATATTTGAAGTTGGGTACCAGGCAGAGTTTCATGTCATCTGTGAGTTAATTAAAAGGTTCCACACTCGGCGGAAGCAAAAGAGATGGTGTTCTTCTCAAGGTCGTAGCCGACATTGTAGTTACTCTGTGCCCGATTCCCAAATATAGAAATCGAATCGCCAGGCACGACGCCCAGGCACCAGACGCCGGTCTCCTGCAGAAAATACGTCCCCAGCGTCGTCAATACCACGTCGGCTCCCTTAAAATGGAAGGTCAACTGGGGCGTATTCTCAAGCTGGGCATACGTTGCTGCGTAACACAACTGGATTTCCTTGTCCTTACTGTACACCTTCTTCAGACCCTGTACTCGATCTTCCACTCCTTTCACCACTATATCGTGCGCTCTCCCTTGGAGTACGATGAATCGAGCTCCGCTGTCGACGATGAACCCGCCCTCCCCGTTCTTTGTAGGCTGGAAGTAGTTTTCCGGGATGGGAAGCCGATCTCTTCCGACGCTGATCCCTTCCAGGGTGACGTAGTAGAAAGCTTCTTGTCCAGGAACGGTGAGGATTGGGGTGTTAGACGACCCTGAGGCGACGGCATTGGAACCCAGAATCAACAAGCTTCCGACTGTGTCGTCGTTGGGTGAGACGAGGCAGTAGGAGAATTTCGATACTCTGAGTCGGGAAGGGAGCGAGAGGCGTTGCCGGTTGAGTCCGACGATTCCCGACTCATCGTCGTCGAGTCCGAAGGCGAGGTGGCTGCACCCGAAGACCACGTTCGAGATCGTCTCGGTCTCGAAGAGGGAGCCGAGGGTGAACGTATCGGTGGCGAGCTCCCCGTTGGCGAAGGAGCCGTCGCCGTATGACTCGCGCCACTGGCACTGGACTTGGTTGCGGCTGCAGTAGCTGGTAGAGAGCTCCGTGCACGAAGAGTTGGAGCAGTCGATGGGTTTGTAGGTGAGGGAGCCGGAGGGGTAGAAAAGGGGACGCTTGGTGGTGCAGCGCGGGCAGGGGGCGCATTGGACCCAGATGAGTTCGCTAGCCGTGTCGGCCACGGCGTAGACCGGCTGGGCCGGGATACCGATTTGGAACTCCATTAGGTACTCGCCGGTGCCCGCTCGGACCCGGACTTGGGCGTCCTCGTTGAGAAAGGCCGATTTCTGGCGAGCCTGGAAGAACCGAACTCGCTCCATGGTGCTCTCCACGGCTGCCGTGGCGAGGTCGGAGACCGTGGCGTTGGGGTTGTAGTAAGGGGAGAGGGGGGAGTCACGGCGGATTAAACGAATGCCGGCGGCAGCGGCCTTCGACGGCCATGAAATACTATTAAGTAGTACTAGGAAGCAGATGAAAATGGTACTAGCACTGCTCGCCATGGCTAGGTAGCTACTAGACGGAGAAGATGAACTGATTACAGGAACAAATATTGCGGAGAGACGACGTATATATATATATATATATATATATAGGTGAGATTTGTATGGATGGAGAGAAGAAGGATTAAATCTTAATAATGGATAATTAATATATTAATGTATTAAATATTAAGCAGGAATGAGTACCAGAGGAACGAGTTACGAACGTTTTGAATAAGGAAATTTGCCAGAAGGTTGTCTAATTAATTTAGTGATTAATTAGCTTGGGTCCACTGCCAATTTGCCATGCATGTACGTATATATATGGTATAACGGATTTAATATTTTAATTAACTAGGAAACTGGAAACTTATTAATTAAAATTTTAATGAGGAGATTTTCCAAGAGGCCGTACGTATCTCCCATAATCTATAATTAGATAAAAAATTTAATATATCTCCAAGTTAATTAAAACATATTTTCTCCATTTTTAATTAAGAATAATCTGTAATTAGCTGTCAATTTGACGGCCTTGACTAATATCCAAGTATTCCTTCCTTGCATGCGTTCCTATTAATTGCATCGTTGACAATTGTTTTGACCTGTATATTTCAATAATATTTTTCATTTATTTGAACCATCAAGGCATTAACTATATAATTAATGTCCTATAGAAAGAAATCAGGTAATTAAGCATAATCTTCGGAGATAATGAACATATAATTATAAACCTGGACAATTTGAGGAAGTGGGAAACGGCAAGAGTGACTAATTAAGTTACTTATATATATATATATAATTGGCACTTATGGGATTAACAAGGCAATAGCGAACTAATTAACCGTGCTATACATATATAAAAGGAAAACTTATTTCCAATTAATATGACTTTTACCTAGGTTTTAATTACTTCTTTAATTAGATATAGAAAATTAATAAAGACAATTACCTCCATTTTATTATAATAAAAAGAGAACAAATAATAAATAGATCAAGAAATAGGCTCCTTTGTAACTACCAAGAGATAAAATCCAAAGAAGAACATTATACAATTATACATAGTAAAATGATTTTACAGATCATTTCTAAAACAATATACACATGGAATACGTGATGAATTATTCAAATAAATCTATTTAAATTACCATTAATTTTACATTATATGGGATTTCTCTGAGCATTTTACATTACACTTATTTTTTCATCCACTTAAAAATAAAATCATGGATATAAAACAAAAAATAAAATGGAAAAGTAGTTTTAAAAATTTACCCTCTGCCAGTCTGCCCCATTATGAAATGGATGCCTGGTATAAAACTATAAATTAAATAAAATTATTAAAATAATCTTTTTGTTTAATATAAATATCGATCTTATTAAACTCATTGAGAAAAATGGGCCTTAGAGCCCATGGGCCTTCTTTTTTTGCCTTTTTTTTTTGTTATTTATTTTAGATTTTCGTCCGATAGGGGAAGCAGTTTCGACCACAGAAGGAATCCCAATTTCTTCTCCCCAGTGACCTCCACTCGAATCCATGTCGGCTTTCAGTTTCCGAAGAGCTCCACTGCCACTCTCTCTCTTCCCCTTCCTCGCTTTCATCGATTACTCGCAGTCGAGCTCAAACCCGACGGACAGAGAGATTGGAAGAATACGAGAAGGATGTCTGCTTCGTCTTCGTATATCAATTCCGTCTATTCTGCTCACTCCCCGAGACTTCGTTTCTTGACCTCCGTCTCATCCCCCACCTCCCTCGTTCATCTTCGTCTTCGCTCTCCTTCGTTTTCTTGGATTAAGAGGTGCGCGTTGCCGCCCTTGAAGCCACATTTTCGGTCGAACAGCACGAGGGCATCCGCGGCCGCGGGGGATCGAGAGACACTTACTTCCTCCTCTGTTTCCTTCCGCGACAAGTCTCCGAGCGACGTAAGGGTCCTCGTCGTGGGTTCGACGGGCTACATTGGGAAATTCGTCGTCCGGGAGCTCGTCCGCCGCGGTTTCGACGTCATCGCCGTCGCCAGGGAGCGCAGCGGCATTCGCGGCAAGAAGACCAAGGATGAAACTTTGGCGGAGCTGCAGGGGAGCACCGTCCTGTTCTCGGACGTCACCAGCTTGGACCGTCTCGATGAGTCGCTGAGTGGGCTCGACTCGCCCGTCGACGTTGTAGTCTCCTGCCTCGCGAGCCGCACCGGCGGCGTCAAGGACTCCTGGCTCATCGACTACGCCGCCACCAAGAACAGCTTCACTGCCGGACGTAGGTGCGGCGCCAAGCACTTCGTTCTGCTCTCGGCGATATGCGTTCAGAAGCCGCTTCTGGAGTTCCAGAGGGCCAAGCTCAAATTCGAGGCGGAGCTGGCTGAAGAAGCCGCCAGGAATACCCAAGTCACCTACAGCATTGTACGACCGACGGCTTTCTTCAAGAGCCTCGGCGGGCAGGTGGAGCTCGTTAAAGACGGCAAACCCTACGTCATGTTCGGCGACGGCCGACTCTGCGCGTGTAAGCCTATCAGTGAGCCAGATTTGGCTGCATTCATCGCGGACTGCGTGCTGGACGAGGATAAGATTAATCGGATTTTACCCATCGGGGGGCCGGGGAAGGCCTTGACGCCATTGGAGCAGGGCGAGATGTTGTTCAGACTGCTCGGAAAGGAGCCCAATTTCTTGAAAGTTCCTATCGGTATCATGGATTTCGCCATTGGGGTTCTCGATTTCCTTGTGAAAATTTTCCCCTCATTGGAGGATGCTGCAGAATTTGGGAAAATTGGCAGATATTATGCAGCCGAGAGCATGTTAATATGGGACCTGGAAACGGGAGAATACAGTGCGGAGAAAACTCCGAGCTATGGAACGGATACATTGGAGGAATTCTTTGAGAAGGTGATCAGAGAAGGGATGGCAGGTCAAGAACTAGGAGAGCAGACGATATTCTGAGCATTCGGGGAGGGTGCTGTGCATTCTTCGAATCAAACAGTATTGTAACTTCAATCAAATTTGAGTGAGTACTAATACTCTTACTTCCTGAACTATGATGTATCTTATAATGTTTCGGGTGTAACCAATTGTGTAAGCGAAACTCTTGTGCTTTGGCCTTTTTTTTTTTTTTTTTTTTTTTTTTTTTTTGCTGTATAATAAATCATTCAAGTCAATTGATTGTTTGTTGTTTCTCTACTTTAGTTCTGGTTTCAAGTGAACTGCACATTTGCATGTTTTCCTCCATCTATGTATCAAAAGGCTGATTTGAGAATGAGCAGTTTTATCAACTTCTATGTTTTGCATTGACAGAAACCGTATGTGAAATGCTACATCAGTGGCACTTGGAGATACCAATCCATAATAAAAGAAACTAATTGCACACTTAAACACAAACTTTATTATCATTACAACATAATGGAATACATGACATACAGAACTGCACCCTTGATTTTTAGATTTTTTGAACAAAACTATACCCATCATATGAGGCAGACAGACAATCTAGCAAAGCACATCTAACATCTTATAAACTTGTTCTTTTGACATGTATGTGACAGACAATCTAGCAAAGCACATCTAACATCTTATAAACTTGTTCTTTTGACATGTATGTGACTATGGCATTCCTGATTAGACAGGGATGAATGTGCCCTCGTACATCTGTGCAGCCCGTTTGCTATCTATGGTTGGTTGGGATTTGTCAACCTTGGGTACAGGGTTGGGCAGGGTACCATACCTCCTTTCAGCTTCTCTGCTGTCAATTGTTTCATGAGAAGGCTCTATTTTATATGGAACTGGAGAAACTAAGGGACGGCCCTGCTGTGGAGATCTGTTGACTAAAGGAGTTCTAGAGGGTTCCTTAACATAATCGCCGGTGTCATATGTCTGTTTGGGTGCTGAGAGATAGCCCTGCTGTGGGGCTACAGTGACAGTAGTCTTTGCAGCTTCCTTTAAATAATTTGCCAGGGCTCCAACATCGTTTGTAGGTTTGGTAATTGGGCTTTCGTGGTTCCTTGCAGGTGGGACTCTGTTAAACCCACTTCCAACTGAGCTATGTGTTGTAGTTGAGTATGGGTCATCCAATCGCCGTTCATCTTTGTGGGGGTAACTTTCATGGTTTGGCTGATACAGATTATCATACTTTGGGGTACTCCTCCCTTTCATCCCAGTTTCATGTCTACCATTATCTTTCCCATGGTAGACCTCTTGCTTTGGCTGGTGTACAGTATCATACTTCAGGCTATACTGAGTATCATACTCTTTGTTCCCAGTTTCATAGCTTCCACCATAAGTTCTGGGGAAAGGCGTTTTGCGCTGAAACAACCCTCGGGGGAGACCGCCTTTCTTATTCATGCCAATGTATTGATTTACTCCTGGTGTGAGTTCCATATAGGCCTCTTTCGTACTCCATCCGCTTTTTGGATCTGCATAGTCCCTTACAATTTCTCCCTTGGTGGCAGAGCTTATTGTATATCCGTCAGGTGAATGCACATGTTCAACTATCCTTTCTGATTTGGTAACATATGCATCTGATACAGGCTGGTTAGGCAATATAAAAACTCCAGGAATAGCCTTACCTTCAGCATCGACGACTATGGGCCTGCAAACATGATCTCTGTATGAGTCATCCTTTGCAGCGTAGCTCGGTTGGCTCCATTTGCTACCACCATTATCATAGGTATGGTCCCTCTCTGGGAACCTGACGCCTAGCCTCCTTTCAGAGCTGCCTCCATTGTAACTGTATCCAGCCATTAACTCTTTCTAGTTTTTGGCTCTGAATCTGATGAGCTAAAGTACTCCCTTGAGTTCTTAATCTGTTGGCCCTTCTTTATAGAGAAATCACCTGCTGCTTCTTTGAGTGCACCACAAGAAACGGCTTTCAAAAGGTAAAATTATTCTTTCACTTATCTACAAATTCTAAATCCACCAAAGCCAATGGTTGCAGAAAGGATCAGGTTCTTTAGCACTTGTCCCAAATTCTTTGAGTCCACCACTGAAAATGGTACTGTACGTATTCACTCATTATTACATTTCATGCAGATCTTGTCTCCTGTCTTCGGGAATTTGTGCAATGAAGATAGCAAGCAACTAATCAAACACACATGACTAGCCGTGGAAAAAGATAGAGGCTTGGAGAATTTTTAAAGTACCAGAAAGTGGCAAATAAAAGTTGCTTTATCAAAGTTTGCCACGTCATGTTCTGTCCATGCTGTGGAAGTTCTTTCTAGGTCATCCATGGATTGCTCTTCAGGGAAGACCCTAAATTGTGGTCATTGAAAGAAGAATGTTGTGCTCAGTATAAGCAACGACAACAGTATCTGATGCGTTCAGTGAGCAGCATCAGCTGAACTCTGGGATCCTCCACGTTTAACTCTTCAAAGTTGATTCTGCTTCCTTCTTTCACTTTATTCTGGGGTACATGTCTGTGGTGCTGTTGTATTTACATATGTCTTGAAAATCGATCACACACCCAAACTAGAATTGCTGTGTTACAGTGCACACTTATTACAGTCCACCGAACTTATCCTCATCTTTCCGTGATAGAGAAACAAGAGCCAAGCCTCATTTCTTTCAGTGAAAAAAACCGGATTATAGATTTCATTTTAGACTCAGCAAAATTCAATCCTTTCCACCTGAAATATACGAAGGCGCAAGGATAAGTGTGGTAGCTAAAATCCCACTACTGTATTGGCAAAGAACTTTTTGATTCTCCAAACACATGCATGAAGCAAAGACTAGGTTGATTTGAATTCAATAGGAATTCGCCAGACATTGAAGAGATGGAATATATTGCTGCAATGACATCCGTTGGAATAAAAGAAGTCTTGGATATGCAATTCAGAACCCAGAATTTATGCTTGATGGAAATTTATTCCTAACCACATGGAAATTTATTCATCTTGTTGGTCTACTCTTGTTCTACATTTGTGTATTATATCATGTATTCAGAATGACAATTTAACTGGATTTTATTATTTTCATAAATTTTTAATAATAAAATGAAAGTAATGGTAATGTTGTTATACGTTAATATTGTAAATAAAGTTTTTTAAAGAAAAAATGGCTGAAATACTTGTAGGTATACAAGATGAAGAAAAATGGATGCTAGAACAACAATTAAGTCCTTTCATAGGCCACTCGTTAGCCATAAGAACCTTCCAGGACTTGGATTGTCATTGTAAATTTCCAATTGATTTTGTTTACAATCAACTTGGCTCCAATAAGAGGTTCTAAAGAAGTATGAAAATCATTTCCAAACAAATTGATCATATTTTTGCAGGAGCTCAAGATTCCTAATAGAAGTGGGATTTTTTTTTTTTAAAATAATAATAATAATAATACAAGAAAAGTCCCCAATTAGTACCAGGGAAATATCCCAAGCTCTGGCTACGACCTTTCCAAAAATCCTTTCATTTTTCTTTGGTCGAGAAAAAAATGAATAATGTACAACAACATCCACGGCCAGCCACAATGCCTTCATGTTGCCAAATGGTATCTGCTCAAATAGCAATACAGCGGTTACCTCAGTAATATCTCACACAAAAGCAACAGCCTAGCTGAAACGAATATATCAAATGGATAGGTTAGAATGTTAACCTTCACGGATCAAAAGTCGGAACCTGATTTGTACCCCACGTGGCTTGGTAAATACTTCTTTGCAAGAGACTTCTGTAAGGGTCTTCCTCTCGTTTTTGTAGAAGATACGCCAACGCTTTCTCAACCTCAGATTTAATCTGTAAGTAAACGTCATTGGCAGCTTCCCTATCCTTCAACACCATGCCTTCGGCTATCTTAATTGGTTTTCCAAATAAATAATAAAAACGCCCTGGAATCTTGGGCAAAACTCCTGGAAGGTAGAAGTTTTGATTTGCAACCTCCCCGTCTTCATCCGTCCTGAAAACAAAACAAACATTGTTGACACGACAATATGTCAGACTTTCCTCGTCCCAAGTTAACTTCTATGTTTTGCAGACAACATGCCAGGAACAGGGAGAGATCCACAGTACCTCAAATTTACCACCTTTTCATTTAGATCCTTTAGCCAATCTCTGAGGATAGGTATATTCTTTTGATCTTCGTAATCAAGAACCAACTGCAACCACATTCAACAAATACCAGATGCATATGAAACTTGAAAGAGCTAAAGCTTAAAAAAACTTAAGAAAGAAGAAAAAGAAACTTGAATAATTTCAGGTCATAATCCTATTTCTAACTTAGCCATCAGATTTATGTGGAAGTACCTGCTTTTTTTTCCTTTTCTACATTTTTCAGACTCTATGCCTTTTTGTTTGATACGGATCTTACTTTGTTTGTCACGTAAGAATGAGATATTGGAGATAGCGACCTCCATTATTAAACTTGGCCCAGGCCTGTCTGTTGAACTGGGTTGGCTAAGACCAGGAAAATATTTCTAGGTTCAGACCAACTAAAACCTGGTTTTGGTCAAAAGCCATTTGAACACCCAGGATTTTCTGGTTCGACCACCAAACAAGCGATCCAACCCAGTGACGGGTCAAAGGAGAGAAGTAGGAAATGAGAGGAGAAGGAAATGGGAGGGAGAGGAAGAGGGAGATGAGAGGAGATGGAAAGGGAAGATGGAAACAGAGAGGGAAAGAGGGGAGTGGCGGAGGGTTCCCTGTTCTCTGAAAATAGAGATGGCAGAGGAGGGTGGACTAGGGATGGCAAAAACCCGAGGAACCTGTCCCTGCAAAAACCTGCCCTCTGGGTATGAAAACTCGTCCTCGCCCAGCAAAACGCCCGAGGCACCCATCCCCACGGGAACCTGCCCCGCTGGTAAAAAGACAACCGGTCCCCATGGGTACCCAACTTGACCCACCCACCCCCCTTATTACTAAACTATTGAAATATTAATAATAAAAATACAAAAAAATCAAAAATATATAAAAAAACTATGAAACATTTTAGTGTTAGACATTTTCCTATTATACCCCTTATATACAGTTTCTTCTACCTATGCGCTAAGTGGGCCAGGTCGGGTTTTGAGGGAAAAACCCATTCTTGCCCCAAACCCGTGACAGGTTTTCAACAGAAAGCCCCCCACCAAACAAACGGGGTGAAAAGTCAAATAAGAACCTGCTTTAAGCGGGGTCAAGTCGGGGCAGGTTCCCCAGTTTTGGCATCCTGTTGCCATCCCTATGGTGGACTGCCCTCCCTCCGTCTCTGATCGGCAACGGAAGGGCCACTGGCCTGAGGTAGGGAAGCGTATGGTGCTGCCTCCTCCAACCTTGCGGGGGAAAATTCTCTTCCCTTCCCTCCCACTTTATGTATTTTTCAATGGTGCCAATATTATTATGGCATCACCATGATTCAGTTGGTGGCCAACCTAGTTGAATCCCTTTAACCCAACCCGACCACTTTTCTAGTTCAATGTCCAGGCCGGTGCTTATGACATTGTTAATGACTTATAAATACAATAAGGTAGCAACCTCCAAATATCATGATCATCTGAACAATCAAGTCTAGCTTCCTTTCCTTCTAGAAATAGCCAATATTTAAGACGTCTTCTTCTATTGCTAGACATTAGCTTAAATACCCATGTTGATTAGCCCATATTGGGTATTTAAAGAGAGCATTAAATATTGGCCATTTCTAGATGTCTTAGATACCCATGTCGATTAGCCCATATAGGGTATTAAAGAGAGCATTAAAGTGCCCAAAGTAGTAGGAGCTTCAGCTCAAGCCTAAGCAGAAAACCTGATCAAATCACCTTGCTCATACTAGTTAGGCTATCTTCTGTTAGAAATGCAAGCATGTTGATCGGATTGACATAATTTCAAGTTAAATTTCCATGCTGATTAGCCCCATTTTGGGTATTTAAGGAGAGCATTAAAGTACGAAAACAAGTAGCAGCTTCAGCCTATAAAAGATGCAAGTAGTACAACTTACTTCGGTGACATCATCTTCTCCAACAACTCCAAAAGGTACAATCGTGGCTCCAAACCTAGCAGCCATCCTTACAAATTCAGGTTGGTCTGGCCAGATCACTTTGTACTCTTCGCCCTAACAAACCAGGAAAGACTCAACACAATCAAGTTAAGGGTCACAGAGAGAACACCTATAGATGGATAGCTTAAATGACAAAAGTCTAAAATCTAAAATAGGTTTATTGGGGACTATATTATTCAGTTAAGTGTTCACAAAAGAATAGGAAAACAACAGATTAAAATCCAAGATTTTGAGAAACTCAAAAGATGCACATGTTTATATTAGGATAGACACACCTAATCTGTATCCAGAAAATCCAACCACAAAAATCAAAGGAGTCCATCTAGCGTACCTTTTGATAATCTAACATGAAAGAAGATTAAGCATTTTTTATTGTTTCTAACACGACTTTTACATGCATAAGCATCTGCATCACAATTGGGACCTAAATCTGTATAGTTCATCCTATTTTAAAAGTAACCTCACTAACACAGCAGAAATGTTTTTTGAAAATGCGTAACACAGCAGAAATGACGTCATTCAATTCCTTCTAGTAACTCAAAATTTCTCAAGAGATGCCCTTTTACAGGCAGATTAATGCTTCTTTCTGTAAGCTCTGGAAAACTAGTAAAATGAACAAATTGGAAACATAGATGAAGCAAATTTGTTCAAGCCATATCATCACGAATGCATCACGAATGAATTTTATTGTCATGCCTTCTGTTTGGAAAGACACACATCACGTGAGTAAGACATTCCCACTAATTCCTCTCCAATAACCTCTTTCATCTTTCAGGATGCCACATCTCACCGATGTACCTCGTTCCATGCCAATAAACAGTAGAATGAGGAATAACCACATGCACGAGAAATTAACTAAGTGAAACTTCCCAGCTAGTCAACTCCCCAAAACATTATAAACTGAAAGAACTCATATGATAGAGCATCATCAGGAAGAGAAAAATGAACAAGTTAGAAAGTGAAAGAATCAATGAACCTTTTTATGAAGAGCCTCACGTGCACCGCCAGGGTATAGAAGAACATATGATTTTGCTTGCAATAACTTGTAGAAGTTGCTGGGTGTAACAGGTAAAGCACCAAATACTCGCATCAAGTCAAACCGAGAAAACTCTTGTAGCACGTCCTCATTCACAATAGGAGGAAATAACATGGGGTGTGCCATCCCCCTAATAACAGTGTTCTTCTCCCTCATGAATGCATCAACAAGAGGAGCCAATTCAAATCCCAGTAACATATGATACCCGACCAGTAAAACAGGGCCTTCATTTGGGACTCCAGCAAGACCTTGCACAATCTTGCCATCTTCTAAAGTTGAAAACATTACTGGACTAGTAGCTATACGAAAGAACCTGCAGTGCAATGAGTTTACAACTGACGAGTAAACTGTAAATATGTCCAATAATCCACAAAAGCTTTTTAACTTACCCATTCTCAGTCTCAAATTCCACTCTATATTCTGTCAAAGATGGAGGAAGGTAATCTGAGATATAATCAAGTCGCTTTGAACGGCGATACATCTGTGCACCTTTAATTATTGTCAACAAATGGATGCCACCTTCCTAAACCATTCAGAAAGTGTCTTTTAGCCATGATCATATTATAAGCGGTGAAATATTAATTTTAATTAGATGATCATGCCCGATTAAGTACACTGTTTTCGAAAATGCTACTTTTATCTATTTCCAAAAACATACAAAAAAAGCCACTTTTACCTAGCACATCAAGATAAACTAAGTCAATTCCTGGTGATTGACCTTGCAATTTGTCCCACACATAATATAGCAGTTATGACAAAAGCAGGAAATCTACAGAGGATATTACGATAATGTTAATATTACGATAATGTTCTATCTATTTTCTCAACCTACCAACAAAATTGAATGGCCATTGTCTTTAAAATATCGAACTGTGCACTTGGGTAATGTTCTCCAAAGGCGTTCAGCTTCGTCTTTACTAGGTAGCATCTTATCTTCTCCACTATGACACAGTCACAATAACAATTGTTAGCTATCAACAAAAACAATTATAAAAACACATACAAAAAAAAAAAAAAAAAAAAACATAACAAAAGCAGTAAAATGTTGACTAGAATGGTAATTTAGTAAGTTTAATGAAGTATTCTTAATGATTTTTTATCAGGATTCCGGGTGTTTATAATTGATTATTTGTGAAAGAGGTACTCTGTCCATTTTATGTGAACTCACTTGAGTCATTAACTTAAAAGAGGTTAGGTTTCAACTGACTCTCTAATGATGGCTGGAGAGCTGCCATATACTACACCAGCTCTCACTTGTCTATTTATTTTCTTTCCTTGCCCTCTCAGAAACTAAGAGGACTGAACTATTTGAAATGCAAGACGCATGAAGATAACAGGTTGAATAGCAAGTAAACAACGTCTGCATGAACATTTCAATCACCTACAGACGTCCTCGGAAAATATGTAATGCGCTATGACCACAACACAAAACATACATGAATGTATAAAGCTAGCCAAATGCCAGGCTTCAAATATAGCACAAGTACCTACACACTGCTAGGCTTCCAATTGATGCCTATTAACCTTACAACATCAAATTACCAGCATCAGTTCAGATGATACAAATTAATTATAAAAAATCTCTATCCTCAAGCATGTAAGAAGTGAAAAATCATCATGTCTTCTAGTCACTCTAAAATCCCATAAATATCTAATAAAAACTCATAAACCTGTGTTTAAGCACCTGGCTAGCACAAGTACGTCAGCTTTCACAGCATGCAGACGTGAATTGGCATAAGCAGAAGCGGATTTAAGCAGCTTTAATTTCCATGTGAGCGTCTCTTTTGGTATTATATCAGCCAAATGCTGCAAGTATATACCAAGTTCATAAGTCCTGAAACTGAGTATTTCTTTATTGGATAATATCTAAACAGCATGTTCCAAGTAAAAAATAAAATAAAAAAATAAGTATAAAAATTTAAATATAGTAGTAAAAAATAATAATAATAAAAAAGAAGAGAGAAAAACAAAAAATGAACAAAAACTTCTGCTCTGCAAGTTTTTCTCTTTTAACACATATCAACACAATCAACAGACAGTGGTCCCCTTTTCCTCATATATGTCCTTCGTTCTGTTATTGTATGTACGGCCCAACATTGTCTAATTCAAATTTCTTCATAGAAAGAAAAAATTTTGGGTGGATGTAAGCCATTAACATAAACTAATTTGACCCCACAAGACAACTTAGAGAGACCACAAATTCAGTTACGACATTCCTGACCTACCAAATCAATTAACTAGCATAGCAATTTTCCTAAATTTCATATCTAAGTGGATGCTCATCATGCGATGCATTGCCAAGATGGGACAATAGATTTGAAGAAAGAACTCACAGAAAGTCGCGGTAACATGGAAGTGAGACTCTTTGATAATTCATCAACTGTTTGGAGAGGAGGGATCCCACTTTCGATGTTAGCCATTGCCAACTTCACAGGGTCACCTGGCATGTAGATCAGAAGGAAAATGAGAATAAGAGCGGCACCGTATGAAATCTATTACATTATATTAAGAAATAAACGCCAACTCCCCTTCTTTCAGACAAACAGCCATAATTTATTATAGTGACAGATGGGTCTCTTCAAAATTCTTTAACCATAGTACAATGATTTTAGGTGTTGAGCTTGGCAAATTCTTTTACGCCAGCTCGGTCTCATAACTTATAGTGCAGTATATCGATCACATGAGGTGAAATCTCCTTTTTTTCACTAAGTGAATGAAGTAAGAGGAAGTAGGACTGAAAAGTGTAAAATCTCCTTTTCATTGTAAAGGCAATTTAATGGTGCTCTGTTTTCTTTTTCTATTTCTCTTCATTCTAAGTTCAAGTTACATAGTAACCAAGCAGGAATAGAGTGTCTTTTGCAAGATCTTTCATTTTTCGCAAACTCATCCATCTTTTTTAATCAGCAAAGTCCAGAACAGATGAAAAATTCATTTGGAGCCTTCTTTCGTTTTAGTTTTGGACCAAAACCCTCTGGTTCAAGGTGCATCTTTTTTTTTTTTTTTTTTTTATGGAAAACTATTTTTAAAAAAAAAAATGGCAAATACAAACTCCCAATTACAAACTCTAATAAACTCTAATGCTTCTATGGAGACCCGAACCCAAGACCTCCCACTGCAATAACTCCCATGGGACCTCTGAGCTACTGCCCAAGTTCCTGGGAACAGCTAGTTTTGATGCATGCTATTTGCCGTACCACTTTTCTTGGGCATGATACCATGCTGTCTTCATCTGACACCTATATCTAACTATGTACAACCTTGAGTAATGCCACAACCAATGTTTATATGTAAAAAAAGAGGTCATGTTGGCCACAAGAGATAGGAAAGAGAATAAGAAAATAAAGTCCTGTGTGAGCCCAGTAAAGAGAAGTCATCTTGGCAGCACAAAGGATTAAAGTAAAATGATGAATGGAACAACAGAAAATTTGAAGGGCAGAGGTTGCATATATACCCATAATGAAACTGAGAAGATAGGGAACAGTGACATGCAGCTCTTTTGGCAATGATTCCAGAAATGGCAACACAGGCTGCAATTGTGAATTCCCAAATGAAGTAGCTAAAGACAATATAATTACATCAGAAACTGCTTCAAAAAACAAAATATAACAATGAAGAAGTGTATCTTACATTGCAACAAAAATTTGACTGCCTATACGCCACTCACTGACCTGGATTAGCTAATACTAGTATGAGGTCGATTGAAGGATTACGTGCAGCAATAGCAAGTGCAAGGCATCCACCAAAGGAATCCCCAACAAGATAGATTGGCTTATCAGGAGACAGGGCATGCTCAGACCTTACAGTCTCTTCAACAAATTTAACCAGTCCTTCAAAGAGAAAATCCAGTAAAATCAGCAACAACTCATAGTTTAATCCATGCTCTTAGCTTCAAAAATTTTTACAGTCATGTTGTCAAGTTACTTTGGGTTCATGACGTATAACATTACTTTAGATCTTTCCGTCTGCTTGCAATATCTCCTTTACTCCAATATGAGATTTCCACAGTCAATATCAACTTAAATAATGGCTAACTCTGTGGCTTCAGTAGAGAATATTTGCAGTAGACAATAGATTTGCAGGACAAGCAATTTTTAAGAATTATATTATAGAAAACAAAACTTGACCCAAAATTTCCTCCTACTGAATCAAGTATATCCTTTATGGTTACACTTTGTAAAGCTAGAACCCTTTTTTTTCTGGAAACATTGTGATCTAAAACCGTTTTGCAGCGATAAAGTGCTTCAGGTATTTTTTTCCATTACAAGGAAAAACTTTTAAATACTTTCTGTAAAGCCATCTCGAGAAGCATAAGCAAATGCAATTGAAAATTCAAGCACATCCATTTGAATTGGTTTTCAATGTTGACGAGGACAAGAAATCACTTTCACAAGCATCTGGGTGTTAACTCCAATCAACAAAGATATCTTAACAGCAAAATTATGCTAATATTACAAAATAAAAAGCATTTTGACACTCCACAAGCTGCAATAAGTTATGCAGAAATTGAAAGAAAAGGTCAAACATCCACTGTATATTGAAGTGTGGAAAGATACACACCTTCAAATGGTGTCTGATCATAAGCAGGAATATGCATGCATCTCACTTCAAAAACCCTGCACTACAAAGAAATCAGAATTTAGTTTTCTCAGGTATTGCAATCATGAAGTGTTAAAAAAGGCAACAACAAAAGGCACTTCATCAGACAAGTAACAATTGTATAAGGCAATTAAAAAAATCAAGAGCAATAACGAGAATCAGATAATGTTCATAGGCAGGCCACTACAGAACATGTTTTCAATTATTTACATCTATTGGATGAGTTTTGTCTCTTATCGGTGGCAATTGTTGATTTTTCACAACTGTGGATTCGGCGCCATAAGGAATAGGCAGAAACAAGTTTGTCGTTCCCTTAATGGAGATCAGATGGATGTGGTGTTTAAATAGAAACACTAAAAGGATATTTCCCAGATAATTCAGAGGAACAGAAGTTTCATTGCAAAAAGTTCTGGAATTAATGACACCTTGCCTTAAATTTTTTCTACACATATCAATGCATTAAAAGGTAGTTAAAATTATTTTATAAAGTATGACATCTTAATATTATGGGTTTCATTATCCCATTCCTTGTGAAGCAGAAGCAACTTTTAATTTTAAAAAATAGCACATACTAAAATTTTTAAAAAATGCTGAAAAGAGTACAAAAGTAAGCAGTCTACAATTTTGAAATGGCACATTCTTCATATTATTTTTAAGTCTGTCACTGTGTAGGACCAATTTATATGGTGTTGAGAAAATCAGTTATATGACCAAAATATATGATCCAAGTCTGACATCGCCCAACTGAAAAAGGCTTTTTCCTCCAGGTGAGTCTTTCTCTGGTTGCTGGAGTTCATTCTTAACAGTTGGCGAAGTCCTCATGGACTATGCGCCTACCTTCCTAGGCATTTTTCTCATCCATTTCTTACTTTCGTTCTCCACTATGTCCTTCTGAATGTAAACATCCAGTTAAAGAAATTACATACATTCCCTTAAAAATAAACTCATTTTGGTAGTACAATCCTGCAACTTTTTCCTGCCTCTTTTTATACACCACATTGACAACTTTTTCCTGCAACTTTGGTCATGCATTAGATTTTTTCTTAGTGGTTAAGGACATTTTCCTGCATGCTAGTAATTAACAGTTATGTCCCTATAGCATATCTCCTAACCTTGCATTGATCAGTCTCTCAGTGTACACTTCATCTATGGCGTCCCTTTATACTCCCACTCCAAAATTCTTCCTATCAGCATTGTTAGCCATCCTGAATAGTGGAAGAAAAGAGCTTAAATAATGCAGAGGGAGTTCAGCTCAATGGCCTTCAAACTAGAGGTTCTAGAAACCCATCTAATTGTCATTTCTTTTGTCTCGGCATCAAACTTAGTTTTAAGACAATCTCCATGGTGTCGTTTATCATTAGGAGTGTAAACGGAATTTTCAATTGAATGGAACTGGTTATTACACATTCCTTAAATCAGATATTACACATTCCTTAAATCAGATATTACATTCCTCAAAACAGATATTACACATTCCTTAAGAAAGAATAGTTCATCAGAATCATGTTACTTTCTGAATAGACATAGCTGTCATTCGTTAACACTGTATAGACTTCACTACAAAATCTACGACTTGCATACGAGAACGCAGGTCAGATAGTAATGAAACGATAAGATTGAGTAAAAGCCTCAAAAGAAGAGGAAAAATCAAAAGAACCATTTCTGACCATGAGATGTATAAGGAGAAGGAGGAGAGATATTTCACAACAATAAACAAAAAAGAAAAAAAAAAGGAAAAGTAATGAGAGAAAGAAAAAACTACGTTTAGAAGGAAAGGATCGCTTACTTGCCAAGAGACTTGTGGTGCAGAATGAGCCCCAGCCCCACACCATCGACTCCTGAACAACTCAGTCACAGTAGCAAAAAGGAACTTAAATCAACTAATACTCCTCGAGCAGGATTAGATACTCCAAACTACTTAAATCCACTTTATCCAACAAAGAAGGAGCATTTTCGAATTTACCTGGTAAGAACAATAAAATAGGCGCACCCTTGATCGGAGCACCACATTCAACAGGACAGAACCAGCGAGGAGGCCCACCGTCATTCCTAACCAAATCCTTGGCAACGTCCAGATAATCTATCACACTACTACTCCCATACCCATCGTCGTAAAACAGATCCAACCCCTCCATCCCCGTCCCCGGCTTGCGTCTAACATCCTGACCATTAATAATCCTGTCCGGCTTTTTTCCCTCACCGCGCACAGAAGCAGCTCCATCTGTCTCAACCGACAAACCCGCCGCAGATTCAACACTCACTTTCCTCGAGTCCCGGAGACCAGGCGGACTTCGATACGCTGAAAAGGAGCTCAGATTTACAGGTAACGAGAGAGCTGCAGCGAAGGCCATGGTCGGGACTCGGAACTTCGAAACAGCCGAAATGTTCTCTTTACCGTAACCAATCCCAAGCCGCCTTCGTTGCTGCGAGAGAGACTAAAGAGTCAGCTCAGCAATCAGAGGCTATTGAAGAAACAGCATTATTGATCATAAGGAGCTTGAAATCAGTCGAAAAAGAGAGACGATGATGACAAAATGCGGAAAAGAAAAGCACGAAAAGGACAGCAGATTCTGTTATTTACGAAACAAGATTGTTTCACCTATTTGTCATGAATTCGGGGAGGTCTTTTCTTCTTTTTTTTCTTTTTTAATAATCTGAACAGATTTTACGGCGGGGGGCGTGGCTGGGGTTCATGCTTTCGCTGCCTTAGACCTCCAACTAGACGGGGTTCTTCATTTTTTTCTTTTATTTATTTATTATGTCGGCGTTCGGACCACTACGTGGGATGTGAACCCCCGACCACGACCCCAGGTCTATGGTTCTTTTAATATTTTTTAAACACGTGTATACACTAAAATGTAAACGGGACGTGTATACACTAAAATGTAAACGGGACGAACCCAAACGAGAAACGCCCACTAATTCACCAAACGATTGGCTTCGTCAATTTTCAAAGTCACTTATCGTAGTCTATTGTTAAATTCATTCGTGTCGTGTCATTAATATGGTCATCGCCCCTATCAGCAATAAATCGCCGCAGCAGATAGCCGCCACGAGTCATCCACTTCAACAATTAAACGACCAAGAACAACCGAAGAAGCCGAGAAAAGACGCCCGCAATCTTCATTCATGGGATCTAAAAGAGGAGCTCCCCGATCTTCTTCCCATCTCAACAACAGTAGAAGAAAGGGGATCGTCCCCATTCTAAGGAAAGAACTCCAATAATAACGGGACAGAATCGGCTACAAATAGCTAGAAATATTTTGTAGAATAGGTCCTAAAACCTTTTGTCGAGAAGAAATCTTACACACAAAAACTCTCTTGAGCCGAAGAAGTTAAGCGACTAGCAGTTCGTCGAGATTCAACAGTTCGACCGAAACAGCTGTACACGTTCACTGGCAATGTCAATAAATCAATACACACAAAACACAAATAATTCTGTCCGACCGATCAAAGCCATCACTGTTCGTGCACACTCGTTCCAGAACTCGAATTTCGTCGTCAACTTGTCAAAAGCCGAAACTTCATCAATTCACACCAAGATCGAATCAAAGAAATAATAGGATATTGTACTCGCATTCCTGATATTCAAATATAAAATTGTAACACAAATATTCTGTCATAAATCGAATTACTCTCTCGCGACTCTTCGCAGACCTGCGGATTTTAGATGAAACAACACATTAAAGCTTTATTTTATTGATTACTTAAAATGATTCAATTTTTATTTTTCCATTCCGAACCTAGTTTTCTATATAGCAAGCAAGAGGGTCCTGGATTTTAAGGAAACCCATAGGCCTGCTCAGTCAATAGTCACGCTAATAAGCAATATTTTATAAACTGGACTGGTAGTGCACCTGGTGTTGGTGTTGGTTGGCTCGGGTCAAGTTTAAGTTTTTAAAAATACAATTCCAATCAGACTTGGGTCGGGGTTTTAAAACTCAATCGAGGTTTTATATATTGTATCGGCAAAAAACCTCCCGATTGATTAAATCAACAAAGAAATTACAAAGTTTGTGTGTCGCAACTTGGAAAATTGTAAGGATATGATTTCCTATATTTCATCTGATTCGATCTCCGTGAGTTGGTTGATGAAGTTGCTGCTTTCTGCGAGTTGACTACAAATTTTAAGTCTCTAAATGAGTGTGTACAAATAACGACGGATATAATCGGTCGAATGGAAGTATTTGTGTTCTGTGTTTTCGGTGTGTTGACGTCATCTGTGAGCATGTAGAGCTTCTTCGAACGAACTGAAAGTAGCTGGAACTTCTGGTTCAAGAATGTTTCTTGTAAAGAAAAAAATTTTCGACCCCATTGGTGGAGTGCTTGTAGCAATTTGTAGCTTAGTTAGTTGAAATGTTGATATCGATCATGAGGAAAGGGATATGATCCTGCTGCCAATCAGATTTTGACCTTAAACATATATGTCAAACCACAAAATGGTCCACCGCGCTTAAGCGAGGAACAAAAAACATAAAACCAGAGGCCAAAAAAGTGGTACCGGGAAAAAGCCCTTCACGTACTCGTCTTCTCAAAAAAGCGAGGGGAAGGGGAGAAGATTCCTGACTTTTATTATTCAACGCGATCCGACGGAAAAGCACCTTTGTCCATTAAATTCCATCTGAGTCTAAACTCTAACCATCGATATTAGTCCTATAAATCAAGCTTCCGTGCGGGATGGAACAGAAACCTGTCCGAACTGGACACTTGGGGTATCTTAGTTTTTTTTTGTTTTTTTCTTCGTAGAAATTTGTGGCGAGCGGGTGAGCCTCTCAAGTTGCACTTCTTTTAATCTGCTTATCCATCGATTTTCCTGATAATGCAGAAAAGCAATGATCAACAATGGGTGGCAACGGGGCGGGGGCGGGGGCGCCGGGCGGAGCTGGTTTTTGGAAACCCGTCCTCATCAAAATCGGGGAGACCCTGTAAACCTTTGCCCCTGCCCGCGCGGCAAAAATTATGCCCCGAACCCGCGAAAACCTGCCCAATCCCGTAGGTACCCGACCCGACTCGACCCACCCAACTACTATGACATATTTAATATTAAAAAAATTAAAAAATATAAAAAAAATTAAAAATCAAGATTATAAACCTATAAACATATAAATACTTATAAATCATGTAAAACAAACATAAAATTTATTAATATTTTTTTTTATCTATTTACCTTATAATATTTTATTTGTTTACGTAGAATTTAAGTGGGTTGGATTGGGTTTTTGGAGCAAAACCCGTCCCCGCCCAAACACGTGACGCTCCAAAATAACAAACCCGCCCCGCGGGGTAAAAATACAAACCTGAACCCACTTTAAGCGGGTGGAATCGGAGCGGAAACGGGACCCGTTGCCATCCCTAATCAACATGTGGATTAGCCCACCAAAGATGCGATTACCCAAACGAAATTAAGCAAGGGGGACCATGATTGGCCTCGAATTAGCATTAATGAGCAAGGGATTGGCAATTAAGAATTGTGTGTAGCCGGTGTCTTCTTTGTTAAACCCAGTCTAATTGTGTGTAGCCGGTGCCTTCTTTGTTAAATGAGTCCCAATTCTAGAAGATATAGCCCAACCGACTCTGAAATCCAAAAGCCAGAAGATTTGAATCTTGTTTGTTAAGAAATCCAAGTTTCCATCAAGAAATGCATCTTCGACAAGCTAGGCTAGGTTAGAAATTTACAACCACAGAAGCTAGAAGGTCAAACTTCCCGGCCACGATTAATTCGGAGAATTATCCGATGAAATCTCCCGAAAACAGATTAATTAAAAAGCCCTTCTTCTACTTCCTCCTCCAAAAATTCGATTAATTATTAAGTTAAAGATGAAGAGTATTGATGAACAGATTAAATAAAACGACATGAACTGATCAATATATATAAAATGATGGCTAAAGCTACAGAAAGAACAGTTACACCACTCTCAGAATGAATGAAGCTCGGAAAAACTAAAACAGGGATCGATATACATGAACACGGGGTTTACAAGTGAATTAATAAGGGGCTAGCAAGAGACGGAGAACTGATCAATTCTAAAATCATCACCGACTTCGGCGGTAGAGAGAGTACGTAGAGAGCATAACGAGCAAGAGGAGGAGAACGGAAGCGAAGAGAGCCAAAGCCAGGGAGCTTCCTGCGTGCCTGCAGAACTTGTCGAAGGTGCCGCAGATTTTCATCCACCCGACGTGAGTGTTACCCTTCAAACCGATGTACGCCACCCCTGCCGCGGCTCCGGTCGCCGTTGACACTATTCCGGCGAAAAGCTGAAAGGAGGGAGAACCCAAAGAACAAAATTAATCAAAGTCTAAAAGAAACGCGCAATATTAATATATTGAGCAGGGCATGCAACAGTCGAACTAATCATTCGTAATTTCATGGGTTAATAATTTATTAAGCAATTAATACTTACGGCGTCGAAGAAAACGAGCAGCATGAGGGACTTGCTGGAAGGGAAGGGCTTGAAGATGGAGGTGAAGGCGGCGGCGAGGGTGAGAAGAGCGTAAGCACAGGCCACACACATCACCACCACGAAGTATCTGCATATTTTAAATACATATATTCCCCCAGGAAAAAAATAAATAAATGAATTAAAAGACGTACTCGCGTGAGAAAAACTAATGAAGTACTAGCTGTAAATGATATTTATGAATTTACATGAAGGCGGGGGAGTGCTGGAACTTGGCGGAGCGAAAGGTCTGCAACAGGATGACGGGGAGGGTGACGAGCTCCGTCTGCTTGCTCGTCACCATCACGATCAGCGCCGTCAACGTCGCCGCGAACACCAGAAATCTCAACGAGAAGTCGACTACGGACAAGTTGGTCGCCGGCGGCGAGGACCGCCCCTGCGACTCCGACGCCGCCGCCGTGCTCTTCTCGTAAACTTTATCGGTCGAAGAAGCCATAATATTGATCGATACCAAATCCCTCTCCGGCGCCTCTATATGCGAGCTACAGGGTTCTGATGATCAAGTACGAGAGAGAGGGACGGAGATGAATATCACGGCAGCCTGAGAGGGAGAAAGATTGGTTTTATAGGAAAGGGAGAAGGTTAGTGGCAGTCGCCGACACGTTTTCTAGTAAAATATTATATCGGCGACGACTTCACCACAAAGCGTTTCCACCTACGAGGCTGCAGGACCCAGTCGACTCGGTGACCGAGTTCACATCAGTACATCACATAAGGGAGAATCGGACCTGTTGACTAAAATACCCACATTTTTTCTAAGAATATTAAAGACAATAAAATGAAAAATAAATAGTTACCTTAAACCCTTTTTTTTCTAAAATTAGTAAATTCTATCAAATTCACTTGATATGTGATATATAATATTATTGCTTTCTGAGAAACTTTATTTTATTTAACTTAGGCCTTTGAAGTATTAATAAAGATCTGAAGAGGGTATAATGGTAAAAAGTGCTTCATCGGATGTCATTAAGATAAGATTAACAGGTACTACAATAGTAGTTACGTGGATAATTGCAAAGACGTGAGTATTAATCAATTAATCAGGTGCTTGCTTTTAGATAACTAATCATTTCCACAACAAAGGCCGTCGACGATAAGCATTTGATCCTATGACCAAACCTCATGCTGAAATGTCAGCAAGCCTTCATTGCAGCATACATCAAAATCTGGTGTAAATCCCCACGGCAGCCGGGAATTTCGGTATTTATAGGCCATTCCTCAGTTTCTTTTTAATTATTTCCTGAGTACAACTATAAATGAATCTAAGTACCGCTATAACTGAAAAATATTATAAAAAGTTAAATAAATCACAACTCATCTAAAAAGATGTTTTTCAACCGTCAAAATGCTGAGAATTTTTGTTTAATCTGGTGTGTGTATATGAAAAGATCTTCTACAGTTCACACGTCAGAATCAAACCCAAAATATCGTTCTCGATTCGACTGCCCCTAAAATAATAAACAAAACTCGGCTCTAATTTCAACTCCGAATTCAATATTCCAGTTTCATAATCAAGCTCGCTTTCATACGGAACTGGGTGCTGAATTCAATCAATGCAATGAATTGATAAGCTCGCGTTCATACCTGGGGACTCCATTGTTTTTTCCGAAGGAGACAAGAAAGAAAAACGGGGACAGTCCGTTCAGAAATACTTTTCTATGAAGAAGATAACGAATAGAATTCATACTCAGAATCGTCCAGAAATGGAGGAAGAAGCAAAGACTGAACACGGCCTTATCCACATTTGACCCACTGCACCTTCCTTGCCCCGTAATTAATCTTTACAGTAGTTACGAAATCAGAATTTCTCAGCAAACGAACCTGTCGTGCAGCATCAGCAACTAAACACCCTGTACTCTGCGTATTATAGATTTTATAGTACTAATCAATCATGTTTAATATTGATCTTTGATAGCTTCGTTACTGGGTTGACAGATAAGTCGGATTCGGAAGAAGATTTTCAAGGAGTACTGTGATGATCATATGATTGGACGGACGGGAGTTCTAGAATCAAGAACGAACAGTACTTGAGACCTAAAAGACATTCAGGGGAGAGAAGATGGAGGATCTGGTCGAGTGAGACGGCCGATTGCCGGGTTTTTTAAAACGTACGTTACGATCGAGGATCTGGGTTCCAGCTTGGGAGCCATGATCCGCGGAAGCCATTAATGGTTTTGGAAGGTACTGGTGCATGTTGAGGAACCGTAGCTGGCGGATTATTCCAGACTGGTACAGAGACGACGGATGTGAACGAGTATGCATATACGTGAAGAAGATCAATTGAGGTACTCACGTTTGAAGAAAAGTTATGGCGAACGATTAATTAGTTGATCTTAAGGGGGGAAATTTTAATGGAAATCGACATGAGATGTATCATATATATGTTATTGATCTCTATATAGCTTGTGCATGGATGAAGTTTTCTTATATATATTGTTCTTGAAGTTGCTCGATCAAGGAGAGTACAAATAGTTCTTCTTAATACAGCTTGTTCAACAAATTAATGAATTAACAGAAAAATAAAACTAATTTTTACGGGATCCTCATTCCTTAATTTTTTAAGTTTTTATAGTTAATATATTAATCTGATCAAAACAATTAGTTTTGGTTAAAAAAATTTGTTACAGAGCAACTAAGCAAAACAATTTTGCCAGCTCTTCTAATTCATAATTTTTTGAATGGGTGGTTTGACATAATTCAGCTATTTAATTGTGAGTATATATCGCTCTAACTATATAAAAAATATTCATGCATTGATTAATAATAAGATTAAGATAAAGTCAATTATTTTTGTAACTCCACATATTGATTGAATTCGCTGTGGGGTTTGAAACTTTGAATCACTGTGTGCTGCGGCACCCCGGAGCATTGTGCCCCCAACCAGGGTTGTGATATATCAGAGGGTTAAAATGCGATAAATGGGGTTAAAATACCGCATTCCATGACGAAATACTGGTCTCACTCAAAATACCAATTTTAGGTCTAAAATATCACTTGCACTGTCTTATTGTAATCTGGTTGGCCACACAACCCCCCCCCCCTCCTGTCCTTACAAAAGACAGATCAATGAAAGTGCTATCTCTGCCAAAGTAGGCAAGAGTAGAAAAAAGACGTGCATGGTTGAATTTGTTGGCGCTAGATTGCTATCTCTACCCGACTCTTCCCTTTCTTGCCCAAACTTCCAAGCCACATAGGACTAAATATATTGTTTCGGCAAGGCACTGAAAAGAAAAAGTTTACAGCCCAACCTTTGCCGTAAGTCTCATCCCAATTGTGGAAGTGATTAAATTCTCCCGTTTGGCCTGAGTCAATGAAGTTTTGTTTCTAAGTTTCCTAGTCCAAAATCTCTGGCGCCTTGAGTTTTAAAACGTGCCTCTATGCGCCAATATTTTAGCATTAATCGATTCATAGTTGTAATTCTCCCTGTCTTCTATAAAGGAGAACAAGTGCAGTTAAACTCGATCAAGATGGCTAACTAACCAACTCGGTCGATCCATTAAAATCAATTAATATTATTAATCACTAATACATAATATGTCATATAATATACTAATTATTACATATAATGGAAGGAGTGTGTTATACAAACTCAGGGTCAAACAACATTCATTAATGATTGATTGTTGATAATTTTACCATCTAAGATAAAGATTATAGATTTTACCATTTGCCCATTCTATATATGCTAACTTGGTTTATGTGCATATATAGCTTCTTTCTTTCCCTCAGCTCTTGAGTTTTTGGCATATGGGTTACGTGAGTAACAGTTCTACTTAGAGCTATCAAAACCAATTAAAAATCCAGATATTTTCAAATTTTGATTTAACATCCACTAGTAGAGTCGTACTATCTTATCATCTGTTGAAAGACGGTAGAATTAATTACCATCTAATTGATAATAAACGCATAGTCATTCTCCAAAAACAGTCTCAAATAAATTAAAATTTGCCATTTCAGAAGGAAACAAAAAAACAAAGACGGTCGGCCATCTCTTAATTAAGACTTCGTTGCCAACACGCACCGATACTCTCACCGAAGCATATATATATATATATATATATATAGATATACTTGTGAATCTGAAAACCCGGTTGGAATTTTGATGGATTTTCTTCCTTCTCGTTGCTGCTACGTACGTACCACATGCCCTCTTGGGAACTGATCATATACACCAAACCCCCAACTAGAATTCATGAATGTCCCTGTGCTGTATCCGCATTACTTCCAAAAAGCTCCAAACCTCCTCGCTGTCGACTGTCCACATCGCTCCCCTCCAACTTTAATGTCCGCAGGCCGCAGTCATGTCTCATTTCTCCGGTTCCCAATTTCCTATTTCGTGCCTCTGCAGCGGCCTTATTATTTATTTAAGGGCTTCCCTTCTTCCTCCCGCATTGATTTTATTTGTATTCGAGAATTCATATGGAGAGCCAGATGAAGGCGTCGAACGGGGAAGGGATGCCGGCGACGCCAGGGCGAGAGACGGGTTCGGTGAAGGTGGTGAACCGGAGTCGGGTTCGGTCGTCGGATTTCCTTTTGCGTATGCTGGCGGTGGCGGTCACGCTTACTGCGGCCGTCGTCGTGGGTCTGGACAAGGAGACCCGGATGATTCCCTTCTCTTTCGGTCCCAACATGCCGCCGGTGGAGTTTCCGGTACCGGCCAAGTGGCATTACGTTTCAGCTCTCAAGTAAGTCCGGCCGGCCTCTGACTACTACTGCAGGCTAGCAGTATCATGCATGCATGTTTAATCTCACCTGTTTTCGTTTACTTCAACTAAATATTGATCTCTAGCTAGCTTCAAGCACAATATATATATACTTATTTGGATCTCCCGTTTAAATAATATTCCACCCATGTTTTTGTTTGGTTTTTTGTAATTAGTTTTAGATCAAGCTAGAAGAGGGTATGTATTACTTAATTTGTTGCATGGGATCAGTTTTTTCAAGATTTGCTATAGCATGCAGTACTAGTACTGTTCTTCACTTTCTTGTCTCATAATTGAACAGCTACCTGTATATCTTGGAGATCACCGCTATTTTTGAGTTTCTGTGAACTTAATTTCTTCATCTTTAAGTAACATTTTTCGACTCGATCTCCTTTAGATATATTAGAGATATTGATAGATCTCTAATAATATTTATGTTTCCTCATTCGGGCGCCATTTCAGTTCCCTCGTTAGCTGGGTTTCGATATTAATGTACGTGCAGGTAAACAATTAAGAAGGAAAGCTTTTAGTGCATGCCACCAGAAAATTTGAATTGCTACCTCTGTCTTGTCCTCGATCTGGAACCGTTGAGCATGTTAATTTTCCGGGCATTGTCGTCCAGAAATAAGGACCAGAAAACTAGATGTTGGTGGGTACTGTGTAACTAATAATATATCAATCCATTTATATTTCGTAAGGAAGGAACGATGCTTTCAATTAAGTTTCAACAAACGGGAGGAAGATTCATAAATATTGCGTCACGACGTGGACTCATCGGACACCGCCTCTGTTTCTTTCTTAAATGCGACCGCTTGACCAAGTTTGAAGAAATCGACAAATTTCTCTGTCGTCTTCTTCTTCCACCAAATTCCAAACTTAGTCACTATGCGTGGTATATATATTATATATACGTAATTCTATTTAATAGTTTTATCTTCTTCTCAGATATTTTGTGGCTGTGAATGGGATCGCATGTGGGTACGCCTTACTCTCGCTGCTAATGTCGATGGCGGGGAAGGCGACGACGGGAAGCCTGGAACTGGGTCTCCTCTTCCTCGACCTCCTCGTCCTGGTGCTCCTCTCCACCGCCACCGGCGCAGCCGCAGCGGTGGCGCTGCTCGCCGCCAAAGGAAACTCGCATGTGAACTGGAAGAAAATCTGTCACATCTACACCAGATTCTGCAACCAGGCGGGGGCCGCCATCGCTGTCTCTCTTCTGGCCATGTTCCTCTTCATGGCCCTCGTCCTCCTCTCCGTCTTCAGTATCCGACGCAGGTCTCGTTATTGATCAATGGCCATGATAAAGACCGGCCGGCATATATCGGTGGCGTGTGGAAACTGCTGGAAAGTTTAGATTACTACGCACGTACGTTCGTCTTTGTTTGTCTTTCAGTCTTATATATTATCTTGACTTGTGAACTTGTAATTCTATATCCATATGGCGGACTCCTCTCTATTCTCCTAATTAGTATTGTCGTTTCATTATCTAATAAAATATTTTATTTTTCGAATTGAAACTTAAAAAGTGTAGAGAAAAGGTAATATATATATATAGTAAGACCACCATGCACGTAAAAAAGAAAAAGGTATAGTAATTTTATTGAGGTAAAATTTTAATTAATTTTCATATAATTTTAATTTGTGATCTTTTTTTTACTAAAAGGAACAAATATGTTTTTACAGATTTACCAGATAATTAATTAAGTATTTAAGACTTTAAGTTATTAAAAAAAATTTAAAGCGTGAGAATACACATGTTGGTGTCCGCGTATATATATTTATGACTATGTGAGTCACTAACATGGAGTGTCTACGGACCGGCAAGCACTGAGTAACCCGTCCCCATAGAGGGCGCCTATGGGGATTGGTCCACCCGTCCCCTAAAAGTTAGTCCCCGTAGGTGAAACAAGTCTTCAAAGACTATCTCCCCAAAAAAGGGTTTTTTACTAATGTATGTATATAGAGCACTCATACCTTTGTCACTTTATACTATTTTTTGGTTTGTATATCTAAATTATATGTGGGACTGCATGTATCTAAAATGTTTATACCTAAAACGTACATATTTATAATATATATATATATGTACTTAAAGTGATAAACATGTATTGATAAATATATGTATCTAAACATAAGTGTGCCGGTTAACGAGAAACTCCAATAGGGGAAGGCTTGCACAAGAGGCAGGCATGGGATGATGATTTAAAAAAACAAAACTCTCGGGCGGAAAGCAGAGCTTTTTAGGAATGCTTTCAGCTTAGCAAGGCTTCCAGGTTCTTTTAATGAGTTGCCTCGCTCGAATTTGATCTACTCTCCCAAACCATGCACTGAACATGTACCTGTAAATTAATTGATGGGTCTTCGGCTTAACAAGTTGGATCTTGTACCCATCGAGAGCCCCACATTCCTACTCCTCGAATCAAATAATTAATACATAACTTAATTGTGGGTAGAATTTAAAGCTATGATTTATTTATTATTAAGATCACAAAACAAACATTTATTTATTTATTTTAAATAGCTTACATTTATACACGCTAACTCACTTCCGTACTCCCCCGATAGGGTAATATTCATTTTACGCTGGTTTACTGCCGTGTAACTACTATAGCTGCCATAGAGATTTGAACATAAGAACTCCCCAAATGATGTGGGTAATAATATATCTGAGATATATAACATAATTAATTAACTCAAATTAATAGGGTAGTAATAATATCTGTTTCTTTAAAGGAATTAAATTGAAAAAGGGCAGATGTGGAATGGATCGGGAGGTTGAGAGGAGTAAAAAGGAAAAGAAAAAATGGTCAGAAATGAATCAATTCGCCATGATGAACTGCACATATATTCCACGACCCCTTTTTTCTTTGCAATCTCTCGACAACAAAAATGGTAGTGGCATGGTACAGTTTCCTTAACAGAAACATCCTTCGGAGTAGTACGCCTCTGCGTACCAGACGAAATTCCTTTCTGCAGAGACCAGATCTCTCATTACTTGCCCTGATTCTCAGACGACCGTAGCCTTGTTTGCTTCCTCATGACTTTAGAATATCGCGTAACAAAATTATATCAGGGAAGAAGCGGCGTTGGAGCTCCGAGTTCGTTGATCTTCTTCTGATGAGCCCTCCCCGTTCTTCTCCTGCGGCCGGGGAGGCCTCTGAGCCTGCAATCGCCGAAGCCGAAGAAGAGAAAAAGCTGGATAAGGAGAAATCCGGCGGGAAGAAGAGTAAAGGAACACGAGATGAGCGACAGAGGAGAGACAAGATCGCTGAGCTTTACACCAAGTTACGATTTATGCTTCCGAATGTTTTGCCCAAGGTAAGGTTGCAAGTTAGATCTTTAATTACCTCTTCCCAAGACCTGCACCTCTGTTTTAGGTTCTTTATCTCTTGCTTCGTACAAGATTAATTTACCGATCGATCTTCTTCAACATGATTCAGCTGCCTCTGAATAATGATTTGCGGAAAAGAATATAAAACCTGTTTATATATTATATATTGTACATTGCCTATGTATCTTCATCTATCGCTACGATTTTGCTTAATTTCTGTGATTCTCGAATATATAGTACTAATGGAGGTTGCATCTCTGTTTCTTGTTTCGCGCAGGAACCGAGAGAAAAGGTAATCAACGGGACGATCTGCTACATAAAGGAGCTGGAGCAATGCATCAAAGATCTGGAATCTCAGAAAGAGAAGAAGAGAAAGGCGGTAGCCGCGTTACCCTTACTGACTCGTCGGAGCTCCGTCCACGCCACTCTCACCGGTGACACGGTGTTCTTTGGGATTCAAACGGCTGCGATACCTGGGCTTGCGAGTCGGATTCTGCAAGTGTTCGACGCTTCGAGTGCGGCGGTGCAGGTCTTGGCCGCGAACGCGTCGTGTTTGGAGCAGACTCTGACGGTGTCGATCACGGCAGTGCTGCTGAGCGGAGACGCCGGAGACGTGGAGCGGACGATCGAACAGCTCGAGGCCGATCTCCTCAACTGCTTACCTTGACCACTACTCTAGCCGAAGAGATCATCAATCTCGGTGATGACTTCTTTACACTTCTACTGCTATATTGTTTTCTGCAACAACTATACAAAAACAAACAGTAGTAGCTAGAAAAGAAGCCATACAGATTACAAAACTTTTTGACTGATTAGATCAGAGTACTAGTATTTTAGCTTAAGGAGGAAGAAACTGCATGTGAAATCGAGAAAGATGATAGAGAATCAATTAAATGATTGATCATCATCATTTTATATACTGCTTGAACCTTCGAAGCTCACTTTAATTAATATTTGAGATCCGCCATTGTCTATGGTCGACGAAGGATCAAGATGAAAAGGAAATGATGTCCACTGTCGTAGTACGTACTACGTACAGTTTGTTACGGACCTATGCGGCGCGTGATCGGCGTACTCCGCCAGTCCGCCGTCTGCGTCTCTGCAAATTCCCACGACTCGGTCCGTCGCAGTCAAAGATACTGGATGAGTCGGAATTTGGAAGTAGGAACTAGGAACTAACACGGTGACTCAGTCTTCAGTTTCCACTTTCCCAACTAACCAGCTCGGGTTCAAGATAAAACCGGGTCAACTCTCAAGGCCTCCAACCCGTCGACCTGGCTTCTACAAAGCCCCAGTCAACTTGAACGAATCGCAGGTTACAAAACCTTATTTTTGACTTGGTTGAAATTACTCGGGATCGTTGTCGTTGGAAAATGGAGTAATCTTTCGATTCTTCTCGTTTAGCGAACAAATTGTCCCATACAAAATTTATAATCTAGCTCAATCTCTATCGTTGATACGTTATATATGAACCAATGAACTTGTAGTTTTACCTATTTGTAGTTAGCTTTACTATCACCTGTAATCAAAGTAGTGCACTATACAGATGAGCCATGTCTTGATGATCAAACTTTTATATCTTTAGAACAACTGTGTTGCTCAGAAAAAGCGATGTTTCTTTCTTCATTCCATTTTTTATCAGTTATTTCAACAGTACAAGAACAGAGTCCGCACTTTTTCCATTTCAAACAATTCGTGGTAGAAAACTGGTTATGGCTTTGATGCGGGCTAATAACACGATCCCTGGTATACAAACAAGAGCAGGACAAGATATGGCTCCTAGTGCAGAACTCATGAGCGGTTCAGTGATGCACCCTCGCTTTGATCCTGGGTCACCTTCGCAAATCGGCCCCTAACTCGTGCCCTGCTATCTGCTCGGGTCTTCCTCGATTCATATCGGATCTGTTTATCATACCTGCACCAATTCCAACCATAAGTACATACATCCATGGACAACAATGCACCAACCTACCAGTTTTCATTATGTGAAACAGATGACCGAAAACTAGTGCAGGAAGTTATATATCAACTGAGAAGGTTTACCTTCTAGCTTTCTTCTTCTCCTTGTACCTCGAGATCACTGAGTCTCTATCCTGGGCTAGTAGTTCATACACACCTTTGGGTGGCAGTGATGTGATCTCTCTAATAACTGGGTGTTGGGGGACTCCCTTGTCAACATTGCAATGAATTTCCTGAGTAGGAATTTCACCAACATTAGCATTGTGTCTATCGGTCACAGGTACAGGGGAGGTTCCCAATAAATGTTCACCGGAGGAAGCTGCTTCGTTGGTGACCTCACAACAACCACCATTCCATTTGAGAGAATTTTCCTGAACAGAGACAAGCACGTTATGAAATTGGTTGGGGTTTTGCAACTGGCAGATTTAATTTGTGTAAGACAAGGGTAAAAATTCAGACATTTTGGTTCACTCTGATAGAATCAGTCAGGAGATTATCAAAGCTGAATAGTGTTAAAAAATAATTCACCACAGTAATTCGTCAAGGGATTTTTAGAGATCTGGCAACATTGTCCCAAGAGAAATAAATTAGTTTAAGTAACCTAGCAGCTTAGCAGCTTTACCTTTGTCCCAATTTTTCTGTGACCCACCTCCAGGATCTGGATAGTATGGCAATCCTAACATTAGTGAATTTTAAAACTGGCCTTAAGGCGAGTGCCAGACAAGTAGAACAATAAACAAAAGACAAAAGCTTAGTAGAGATCAACTTGTGCCTCATTCCTGAAGACAACTCGGAGATTGGTGCACATTCTTCAGAGTTACTTTTGATTACTTCATAGCTACACCCACTACATACATAATTAATTAATAAAAAAGAAACATGTGGTTTTTTTCCTCCTGGTAAAATAGCTTCAAGCTCATTAACTTCACAGAATCACAATAAAATTTTCAAGTTAACCAAATAAACAACCGAAATCAATCATTGAGTTACAAAGGTCAATAAAGTTTTAGCTTTAAATAATACAGCAACAGGACTACACTCTGTAAGGTTTTCTTCGTCGAATTAATCAAGGATTCATGTATAATGAGCAATCCTTTAGTTCGAAATGGGAACATATCTATGCTTCCACTTCCAAGCACCAGCGCCCAAGATTCAAGAAACATGTGCTAATAACTAGCAGCAGTAGGAAAAGCTGCATGCAGTATGAGAACACTACTCTGCAATATTCCTTTTGAAAGGTTTACGGCAAACAGTTCTACACCTTTAATTGAGCCCTATGAAAACACGTAAAAATTTGAAAGATGATACTCCAAATTCCAGGCCAAAGAGTTTCACAAGACATTCTTAGTGGGAAAAATGTGGATTTAAGATCCCACTGAATAGAATTAAGTCCATGAAAATAAAGGAGGTTTTGGTCCCTACAATAGATTACCTTGAACTTGAACCTCTCTATCAACAAATAGAGCAACAGGTTTCCATTTCTTTTCATAATAGTACCAGTTTCTTTAGTAGTATCATTCTATGGTTTTAATGAACTTGCTAGAGTTGAATATCAAATTTACCTTTCAAAAACAAGAATTTTGATGGACAAAACAAGGAAAGAAGTTAGAAGTTTTGATAAGACTAGCACTAGAGAATATATCAGAAAGTCATAATAGATAAAGAAATCAACAAGAGCCAAGAAACTATACCTTTGAACCAGGTACAGCAAGTGAGGAAGCATCCGGTTCCACATTTATTGAAGCAGTATTTTGCCGAAAATCATTTTGATCTGGGCCATCTGGGAGCAAAAACTGGAATATTGGACCAGATTCAAGTTCATTGTAGTCATTATTCAGAATGGTTTCTGACTTGAACAGATCACGAAGCTGCCGGATGATTTCTTCCTTGTTCTTCCCACAGGCTACGTTCCGGTGCTAATGCAATAACAGCATCCCCAATAAAATTTAGTTAAGCTAACTGGGACATTTGTAGACAGTTGAAAGGAGAAAGCTACATCCTTACTTTGAAACACTACTTCAGATAAATTCAAAAGCCGTTCAACAGAAGAAGAGTTACTAACTGCTCTTTAACAGAAAAAACAACAGCAACCCAGTAAATGTTCCTACTCTAAAAGGTCAGACACATTCTCCAGACAGAATGAAGAAAGGTCTTGGAAAGGAAAACGAAATCAATTTTTTTGTGAAATGATGAGTATAAGATGAAGGATCTGGTAAATAACTTAAAACAGTAAGATCATACAAACCTACCAGCTGCCAAATCTAAAAAGAGAAGGACATGGTTGGGCTACATCAGGTAAGAGATGATTAATTTCCAGAATTCCAAAAGCAAAAAGAAAACGAGAGTTGCAGAGCAAGTTGAAACAACCAACAGTTGATTTCACAACAATACAAAAGCTTATGTCCCAAGTATAGCGGAAGAGATGAGGGAAAGAAAAGAATTTCACCCGGAAACCAGACAAGAACTCAAACTTTGGAAGCTTGGCGCGCGACATCAATCATGGCAATCCAGAGGGAGATAATTTCTACTTTATATTTGGGAAAGACCCGGTGTAGAGACTAGAGAGATGAAGCAGAAGCATGCAAACTGAAACGTAATAGCAGAAAAGCAGAGCTGATTGGTCCTGGTTCATGTCTAGCGTAGGGTACAAAACGGTTAACGAGAGAAGAAAGGAAGAGAGCTGGAGAAATCCCAAGCACGAGAAGTGAAGGATGAGAAGGGCGACCCAAGAAAGAATTCTCCTCACCTTTGGCGGTGGCGGAACGCTTAAAGCCTGAAAATCCCAAGCAGAGACATTCCTCGTCTCCATGGGCACAATAAGATCTCGTATTGAAAGCACCGACGGCGCCTCCCACACCAGGTCACTCCACATCCCCTCGACTGATCCACCGGAATTATCATCGTTTCTCAACCACAGCGACTTGTCGTCGTCGAAGCCGAATACCGACGAGAGCTCAGCGGCGGAAGGGCAGCCGGAGAAGGGCTCGAGAGGGCGGCGGTTGTGTGGGTGCGGCTCAAGGGAAGGTGGGTGCGCGTCGAAGTCGCAGTTGGAGCAGAGGAGGAGCTGGTGGGAGGCACAGAGAATAGAAGCCGGCATGTCCCTGCAGACATCGCAGAGGTGGGCTCTCGAGTGTTTGGAGAAGATGGCATTCGCGGCGTGCACCTGTCGGTCGCAGAAGAGGCAAAGCTTGGCCGAATCGGCTCGACAGTAGAGCAAGGCTTGTTTCTCGTTGCAATGGTCGCAGACTTGGCCGTTGCTCTCCGTGTGGTCTTCATCCTGGCCATTTGTCGCCATTTTTGAGTAACTCCTCCTGCAAGCTTCGTTGAGTCTCTGATCTCCTTTTGTAGCCTGCAGCTAACTCCTCTCTCTCTCTCTCTCCTCTCTTTCTCTCTCTCTCTCTCTCTCTCTCTCTCTCTCTCTCTCTCTCTCTCTCTCTCTCTCTCTCTCTCTCTCTCTCTCTCTCTCACTCCTCTTGTCTCTTGAGCTACATCCAACAGTTTACATAACCGAAACTTCAAACTCTATCATCAAGCTAAATCGAGAGCTTCCTACCCAAAAAGTACTAAACCGAGCTCTGTAGTTGTTGGCGGTGGAAAATTCAGTACCCTTTTTCTTCAGATGCAAAAAGAAGCCGGAAAAAGAAGACAAGGAAAAAATAAGAATGGTTCAGAAGTATCAAGTATCTCCCCCTGATTTTTTTCCGCCCAAGGATGAGGAGATTTTTCAAAGTGGGTCCAAAATATACCTTTCGAATAAACACAGTACGGAAAGGAATCAAGAATTCAAGAGTAGAACGTATTCATCTTGGACTCCCAAATGCTTGCTTCATTCAAAGAATCCAAATACACATTTACGTTTTACCATCCCAACCAAAGATATTAAAATAAAAAAGAAAAGGTGGGAGAGGGGTATTTGTCTTGAATTTGGACTTATGATTCGTTAGTTAATGCTTGCTGTGGGATGTTTAAAATTTCAGAGAAATCTGCGGCATAATATAGAACCCTTTTCTTTTTTTTTTTTCCCCTGCTACTTGTGTAGACAGTACTGCAACAACAAACTCCCAGCAGATCAGAGCCAACAGCTAGCTAACCATAATATAGAACCCCTTTCTTTTTTTTTTTTTTTTGCTTGTGAGATAGTACTGCAACAACGAACTCCCTGCAGATCAGAGCCAACAACTAGCTCCCTTGCACATGTTGTATTGGTAGGAATGTGATCAGTTCTCTATGAATTATTGTCAAGTGTCAACCACCAATTGCTTTCTGTTTTCTTTTTTCTAGAAAGTGGCAGCTACCAGTAAAGCCGTCTGTGTTAACAGGTTTGTCGCCGGTCTTAAAAAGAGAGAAAAGGTGGAAGGAAGGATGTTAGGCTGTTTACTTATCTCGTTACTCACTTCAAAGGTACTGATTCTGGTTTTATTAATATACTAATTAATCCTCCCACCCTCTCTATCTCGTCTCAATCATCTCAACATGCACAAATTTATCATCAAACCCATAGCTCTATGGTGTGAATTGTCTGTTTCTGAAGTTGATTACAACTGGTTTGAGTTCCGGGAAAGATAAAAAAACAAGATTTAGCTGGGAAATCTGTAACAACTCTGAGCTCTCTCTAGAAACTGAAGCTTGACAAAAGAAGACCCAGCCGGGAATTGTTCTTGACACGTCATTGATTGATACCACTCAGTTGGCTAAGCTACTTTTTTGTTTTTTTAAACTTCTAGAAGTAGTAGGTCCACGTTATTTTCTTTCATTTGGGTAACATCAACACTTCATCAATCTAGTATGTTTTAGCAAAGAAAAAAAGAAGAAAGAAGGATTCAGGAGGGATTCCATTGGTACAAAACTGGCTGGATGAGCCAGACTTATACTAATATGATATTCGTTTGTCATTTTCGCAGCTTTATAATTTGGGAGTAGCTCTCAAGAAACCAACTTCTGTCTGCCAACGCTGCTTCATCGTGCTGAGGTTCTATTTAGTGAAATTGTAGGAGAGTACATAGGACATTCTGTTTAATTCCCCATCCCAAGGGAGGAGCTTTTTTCTTTACCCCACAAAGATGGGTCACGCTCACCTTTTCCACAGTTGAGAAATTGAAATAGGACCCATATAAATGACATAGAGAGATCAGCCCTCAAAGACATTGTAAGGGACTTTCCTAAGCGGCATAGGTATAGAGTAAGAATGATATGACATTGCATATAAAGTTTTGAAAAGCAATGAGTTTTAAATTGTATTCCATTAGGCCTAGGCTTTGTTTTTTGTCTCATTCAGGTTTATTATCTATCTAAGTATTCTGCCCGCGACTGATGGTAGTTGGAAATAGAAGTTGAATTTCAACTAATCATCTCGAACTGGGTAATAACCTGAGTAGGTGTGCAAGAAAGTATCTCCTAGCTTTTGTTTTTCTTTTTATGTGAGAGAGAAACAGACAGAGATATGAGAGAGCTTTTAAAAAGCATATGTGAGAAACAGAAAAAGAGGAGAGGGAAATGAGAGAGCGAAATAGTAAATATGAGATAAATTATGAGACAGAATATGAGAAAGAGCAAATATGAGCGAGCGAGAGAGCAAATATGAGCGAGAGAGAGAGAGCAAATATGAGAGAGAGATAGAGAAAATATGAGTGCGAGAGAAAAAGAAATATGAGAGGGAAAATATGAGTGAGAGGGAAAATATGAGTGAGAGGGAAAATATGAGTGAGAGGGAAAATATGAGTGAGAGGGAAAATATGAGTGAGAGGGAAAAATGATGAGATGAGGGAAAATAGAGTGAAGAGGAGAAAAAAATATATTGATGAAAACACGACTTTTAATGGAGGAAAAACGTTATGATGATTTAGAGGAAAACATGAGTGGAGGAAAAGGGAATGATGAAAAATGAGGTCCATTATTAAAACATTATATTCATTATATATAAATATATAAGAAAAAAATATATATATATTAGCTAAAAATTTATAAAATATGACATTAATAAATTTATATATATTATTAAAATATATTAAATATTTATATATATATATTATATATATTAAACCATATATATTATAAACATATATATTTAAATATATAAAAACCAACATAAATATATATATATATAAACATATATACCATAAAAAAAAATATATATATATATATATATATATATTAAACATATATATATATATATAAAAAATTATATATATATTATATATAAATTATATATATATATTATTATCAAAACAATATATGAACAGCAATATATATATAAAAAAAAATATAAATATATATATATAAAAAAAAATATATATATATTATAAAAAAATATATATATATATATATATATATTTAAATATATATATAAAACCAAAAAATGAGAGATATATAAAAAAATGAGATAGGAAAGACAAAAAAATGAATAACATAACATAAAAAAAATGAGAGAAAAAAATGACACTTAAAAAATATTATCATATATATTATATAAACAAAAATAGAGAGAAAGAGAAAAAGAAAATAATAGAGAAGAAAAGAAAAAAGAGAGAAAAATAAAGAGAGAGAAAAAAATTATATATATGAGAGAAAAAAAAATAAAACATGAGAGAGAAAGAGATATTAAAACATGAGAGAGAGAAAGAAAAAAAGAGAGAATAAAAACATGAGAGAAAAAGGAAAAATATCAAAATAGAGACAAAAGAAAAAACAAAAAATGAGAGAGAGAGAGAGCAAAAAGAGAAAAAAACATGAAAAAAAGCAAAGAGAGAGAGAGAAAGAGAATACAAAAAAAATATAGAGAGCAAATACGAAGGCAAATATGAGAGAGCAAATACGAAGGCAAATATGAGAGAGCAAATACGATAGAGAGAGCAAATATGATAGAGAGAGAGCAAATATGATAGAGAGAGAGAGAGAGAGAGCAAATATGATAGAGAGAGAGAGAGAGCAAATATGATAGAGAGAGAGAGAGCAAATATGATAGAGAGAGAGCAAATATGATAGAGAGAGCAAATATGATAGAGAGAGAGAGAGAAAGAGCAAATATGAGAGAGACTGTGGACCAAGTGGGATTTGGGACACCATGTTTCTTTTTTGGAACGTTCCTTCCATTTTGGTCCCCTGGGAAAGGGGGGGACACCTTATCGATATCATTATTCACCATTGACAAAGACTAAAAAAGAGCCGCACTCATGCATCCATGGAGTCTCCCATAAGCTGAAGACTTTTTGATCCCTTTGCTTACGCTCTTTTTGTTTCTGGGTTTAGGAGCAAGAGTAAAAGACATGGCTACCGAACAAACCCTGTGCAAAGAAAAGAGAACAAATGAATGTTAAAAAAGAACACCGCTCTTTTATCTTCGCGTCTCGTCTCGAGTGGGAATCATGTGAACAGAGAGAGAAATGGCTAGCGGCCAGCAAAGATCGACCTATCGACCGACCACCAATACCTCCTCATCATAAGAGTCATGCGAAGAGCCGAAGACCCGGATTAGCTTTATTTACACACGAAAAAGGGCATTACCGTTTTTCTTTCCGCAGCCTCCCTTTTTCTTGGATTTTTTCATCTCACTTACTTCGACCGATCACGCCAAGAGAAAAAAAAAAAAAAAAAAAGAATCATCGATCAGGATCACCAGATTTTTTCTCAAGGAAAACGACACCTGCCCACCTGGAGTGCCACAAATTCCTGCATGTCTTGTTGGCCAAGAAAGAAAGACGAAAATGATCGATTGAACAGAGTCTCGTTTATCAATGGTACGGTCGATCGTTCAGGATTCTGGTTGATTACGAATATATGCTTAAAACTGTACAAGCGACATTGAAAGAAAATATGATGAGATGACACTAAAACGACAACCAAGTCACTATTTTAAATGCAAAATAGAGTATTTGGCCGGTAAGGGGTAACATCCCACCAAAAATAGAAACAAACAATTGAATAATAAAATAGCAAAAATAATTTTAAAGTCAAAATTTCAGAAAGTGGTCGATTGAAACTATTTTATTGCATTGGCAAATTACTTCCTACAGCACTAAGATACCGGAAATTCACATCTACAACATTCTTTCGACATTATCTCTCGACTTCCCGACTCAGGATTGCTCCCAGGGCCCTTCCAGATACAGCCAGCGCAGATTTCTATTCTGAGCTCCATCAGACAACAGCCTCAGAAACCCACATCGTAAAGACTAGAATATTGCCCGAGCCCTGACTGTGGACATTTTCCATCTCAGATTGGAAATGGACCTCCAAAGAATAGAAACTTCACTGAAAGATCGAACTTCCTACCTTACAAAAGCAAGCAAAAATTGGTAGCAAACTAACTATAATTTACATCAAGCCAAAGACCGAGAGCCCACCTGCATTAGCTCCGTCACTTGGCATTGACCAAGCCAACATCCAGGTCTGCACCCACAGTAAAAAAAACCAAATTTTGGGGTTAAGAAAACAGAATACTTGAACTTAGAGACGCCAAACTGGGTCCAAAATTCACACCACGTAGTTTAAAGGGCAGTTACATGTTAAGGTGGTCTCCATAAATCATCTGCCTGGCACCACTCTGTAATTGAGGATCAAGTCATCTGGTTTTTTCCATATATATGCACGAACTGTGGCCAAGCTCATATCAGGGGATAGGACCTATAAGAAGTCACACGGATTCAGGATTAAAATTACAAATATGACAGTTCGAAGAACATGTAAATGATCATCAGGCTAGAACCAAGAAAGACAATTAGAAGTGAACCTGAAAATGAAGGAAACTGCAACACTATGCCTAACTCGAGGGGAGCACAGAAATACTTGCCTGGTTATTACACAAAATCTCTATGTGAGGTTTTAGCTTCCAAGGCTTTAAGCCGGACCTAAAAGAACCGTCTCCAAGGGATGAAAGTTGTGATTGTCCCGAAGTAAACTGGCCATCTGAGTTTCCTCCATCTAGTGTTTTATCTAGAACCATCTTTTCTATGACATAGTTGACAACCTGTAGACTCCACAATAATTGTCTCTGAGTTTCTCATACCACCATGAGAAAAAAAAATTCAATGTCCAGTAATATATAAAACATGAAGTAAAACATGAAATATCATTTAGCAACAAATTCTCAATAGCTCCTGCAAATGCACCAGTCAAATAGTTTAGCCAAACAAAAAGATTCCCAACTGCCCACCAAATTGATAACTTCACTAATTTATACAAGAAAACGCCCCTTCAGATATATGTGCTTTCCATGCTTGGCACTAACAGATATCGTATTTTTCTCTAATTTCTGCAGTATTTCTCAACCGGGGCAACATATTTGCATCTCCATACAGTGCTCTTCGTCATGACTAGCACTTGAATATTTTTTGCCCCTAAATTTCAGGAAATTATTTGCCTCTATAAGTGGAGAAAACTCTCAAAATTTAAATGACTCACTTTCGAGATACAAAACTACAGCCTACATGTAAAACCTTCTCGTAAACTATATTTAAGATCACATCGATCTTCTACCTCTTTCAATGACAGTATTCTTATCAATCATCAATCCAGAAGTAGCTGTCGCAACATAAACCTCTAAAAACTGATAGAGAGTAAAATTTTTAAGGCATCAAGTGAAAACAAAAAGAAAGGCACAGAATTATTACTTTGTGTATTCTCAATATTCGTGGGGCACTCAATTTTCCTTGTGTGAGGACTTGAACTGAAGAACCTTCGCATGGATGCAAATAGAAGCTGCACCTGAAGGAAAGAAAGATCCATTGTGAAAGCAGTTTCACAGATAAATTAAATTAAATGTGAACAGATATTGTTGTTAATGCCATCACTACACAGCCTAGGGGTTTCACATTAGTCACCACCAAACCATCTTATTAGGATCAGGAAGAATCACTTCATAAGACTCCGAGCACATTATCTTTTTTGTGGTAGGGTACCTATTATGCTTATACCCTCCATTCTCCAAAAGAGAATGTCAAAGACTATTGCAAGGTCCCAAACTACAGAAACTACAACCATGTGATTTTGCTTTTGCAAAGAACCACAACCAAATCATCAATCAAAAATAGATAGAACCATTCCTCAAAAAAAAAAAAAGATAGAACCACAACCAAATCATCAATCATAATAGATAGAACCACAACCAAATCAACGATCACAATGACTACATGCTCCCGACCTCAACTGGTGCTGATATGTTAGTGGCTGACAATAGTGCAGCATAAAACTAGTCTGATAGTTTTTTCCCCAACATGACTTTTATGTTACAAGTATGGAAAGATATGGATATTAACAGGCTCCTTACACCTAGAGGAGCCTATTCCAAAGTTATTATCATGTAGCACAGAAAGATAAATATGCAAACCATAATGTCTACAGGCATCTGATCCAAAGAAAGAAAATGCATAAAAACAATATCTTACTTGGAATTTTCTCTGGGTGGCATTCGACCATTCAAAACACAATCTAGACACCACCAGGGAAGATCCTTTTCATCTTCAGTTCCATCTAATTCAGTAATTTTCTTTCTCCAGGGACCACCCTGCGATCCCTCAGTGATAATAGAAGGAGGAGAGACAGTAGAAAACTCAAAAGAAGGAAGCACGAGACCACTGTGGTTATCAGCACCATCATCCATCTCTGCTCTTGAATGTGAATGACTTCGAATAGGAATATCTTTTCCTGATGAGGCAATATCACCATTAGCTGAAGCTTGAGATCCACTCTTCTGCCTTCTTTTGGCTAACCAGTGAACCAGCAAACCACGAAGAGTCTCCTGGGCTAGATTAATCTGCACAACCAACTCATGTTGCTGTAAATGCCCAAAGTCATAAGTGAAACAGACATTAGTCACCATGTAAATGTATACCCCATTTCACTTCAGAAAAATAGTAAAGCCAACTTGTGTAGACATATGGAAACAGAAAATTAACCTTGACTTCCTCAGATGCCCCTGAAATATTTAAGTCAATAGCATACATTTCGGCTGAAAAGCACTGAGGAGTATCCAAATGTACAGACAAGCTCCCAAGCCGAGTGTCCATGGTAAACCATGCAGGAATGCTCACCTGTGTAGTTAAACAATGGGAATTTTTAAAAAGAAGCAAAATTGCAAATAAACAGATTCTGATACAGTTCAACCAAGATACCATTTCAAACAGTTCTTCCTTCTTCTCTTCGAATGAAACCTACAAGATCCATATTAAAAGTGTTTTCTTAGATTCCAAAAGAAAATAAAGATAACTCAATTTAAAAAAAAAAAAAAAACTTATCCAACGAACCAGCCTACTTAAGACTATAAATACCAGTTATAAGTAACTAAGAAGTAAATAAAGCCTGGAATTTCAAAATAATCACAAATAATAATAGATGGCATGTTATAATAAATTTGTAAAAAGTTTTACTTTGCCATAGTCGTCAACCACAGCACCCCTAGTGATCTCCCACAGCTTCACCGTGCCAGCAGCATCCTATTGAAGATGACGTCAAAAACAATTTGCACAATCACACAGAAGAATAGAAAAATACAAGAAAAGGTACCAAGTGTAAGCAGATACAATACTCACTTTAGTAAGAACCTGCCTTCTATTGTTCAAGATCTCATGTTGAACAATGGCTGGAGTACCAGGAATAGTTAACAATGGTTCATTATAAACAGGAACCTGCAGATATATAATTGTTCATTAACCAAATTGTCAGTCAAACAAAAGCAACCAATTAAAAAATACAAAAAAAAAAAAAAAAAAAAAAACTCATTGACCATGTAAATCACAACCAAAGTAGTGAAAGAGTAAAATTAGTCAGACTCCTGAAGTCAACATTTGACAAAGGCAAAAACCCTTTTTCAAAGAAAAAATTTGCATTACAAGTTGGTGAAAAACTTATTGCACCTTTTTTCAAGACTAGCATTGCACAAATACTAATTGCACAATGTATTCTAAACGGATGACATTATTCAAAAATGGACAGCAGGGTGAAGTACAACAATTTCCAAGTTGGTTGATCTGAAAACAGGTTGTAAAAGACTAGTCCCACATAAACTAGCAAGTAGAAAAAACTTGGACTTATCAGTTGCAGAAGGGGATTCATAACTTGGATTTTCTTTTTTGAAATGATATAACTTGGATTTTGAATGGACCATGTAAAGCTGGACACTTCCAATACGAAAACAAAGACAATTCGTGATGTCAGTTCACAAGGAGATTCCAGGATCGCTGACAAAAAGCAATATTTTTATGAAAGAAAATCTTTTTATAGTATCATCATACCAAGATTGCATATCAACGAACTTAAAATCTGTCCAATTGTAAAGGGCTCAACCTAAAGTACATTCAAACACTCCTTTCTCTCTCTTTATAGAATGCTTCTGTTCTTCATTTATTCAAGAAAAATAATAAATTTAGAATGCAAAAAAATTGTAGCTAAAATGAGATTCAATTCATAGGCCTTGAATCTATCACTGTGTCAGTAGTCACAAGTACACTTACTGGAGTAGATCCTTCTAAGCAAGCTCTTGCCCTTGTAAAAGACAAATTGCCGGCCAAAAATGAACCACCCTTTTGGAAAACCTTCTGAGGATTATGCCCTTCAGCTGGCCACTTATGCACGGATGAATCAGTAGTTGCCACCCATATGCTATCGTCTTGCAAAGCCATTTGCAAGATAGGATGTTCTTTGGTGCAAAGCAAAATACTCTCTCTCGTTGCCAAGTCAGTAAGGTATAACTGAGACAACAAAGTAGTGCATGCTATCAGATGCCAGTTGCAGCATGCAAATACAAGAAACAAAAGTAAAAGTTTTGCTAGCCATAGACTTACGGAGAGGTCCCTGCCACCACTGTAGACATGGCTAAATGAGGGGGTACTAGCAAGTGCCCAGACAGAGTCTGTATGTACAGCATACGAGTGTATACATCGCTGTTGACCAAGATCCCAAAGTCTACAAATGGCAAGGGAAATAAAAATAATTAGAAGAAAAATACAACCACTTGAACTAAATGAGACCAAGAATTGAAAGACACAGCTAAAAAATGATAAAAGAAATTACCGGATCATAGAATCTGAAGATCCTGACAAACAATATCTGCATTCAAGAGAAAGTAATGCAAAACTCAGATTAATCAGGCTTATAAACAGTATCCTTTAACTCAACTGCTAAAATGTTAATATAATGAAGAGGAAAAAGCAAAGTCAACTAACCTGCCACTAGAATCAAGAAGCAAAGCCCTAATATTATCAGTATGACCTCTAAGTTTCATATTCTTTGAACCAGTTCTCGGATCCCAAACACGCACAACCTATGACATTGAAAAGAACTAAAATAATCAAATACAAACAAGCAGAATAAGACGTGCCCACTCGCACACGCGTGCACATTTAATAGCTCACCTTCTCAGTTCCACCTGAAACAAGTAGGGTTCCACAATCATTCATCGCTAATGCATAAACTGAATCTTTATGACCTTTAGCAGCAATTGGTGTGTACCCATGTGACTGCACTGTATGCACGGAAATGCTGCTATTTGAACTAATGGGTCGTAAACTTGTCATAGGATGCACGGAGTTTCCTGAAGAAACAATTCCATTTGAACTTTCATCTTCTACTGGCTCGTTTGACTTTGTAATTGGAAGCAGAGCTGCCTCAATGTCCCATATAAAAACTTCTCCTCCAAGGCCCCCGGAGGCAACAATATTGCTCTAAAATGCAAGTCACTACAAAAAGATCAGAGATTCAAAGTAACCAAAAACACAAAATGTCCAACAAATTTGAGCATACTAACAGTTCTATAAAATACTCATTCTTTCAAAGAATCAACAGACAGATGAGAGAGAGTGGAGAAAAGGGGGATTAAGAGATACAAAGAGCAAGAGGTAGAAGAAAAAAGCATATAGAGGGAGGAGGGAAGCGAGGGAGAGGGAGAGGGAAAGAACAAGAGGGGCAGAAAGTAAGGAGAAAGAAAAATTACATTTTTTCCAGCAGCTGCAAGACATGTAACATAGTCAGAATGTTGTCGTAGAGTTCTGGTACAGATCCCATCTGACAAGCAGTTCCACGTCTGGGAATTGCTCAACAGATCAGAAGCAAAAACCCAAACAAAACACAACACACCAGAGTTTAAACCAAAATGATGAAAACCTCAATCTTGACAAACCTTAAGGGTGGTATCTGATGAACAGGAAACAAGAGTCTCGCCAGCAAAAACAGCATCATTAACCTGTGTGAGACAAGGTGGAAATCGTTCAACAACCAGTTCAACAAATTAAACTGATCAAGAAATGGAGAAATGGGAAGCACTCCTTTTAGGCAAAACAAAACCCAAAATAATGAAAAAGGAACTTAAAGGATCAGGCACAAACAAAGGCCACTAGAATTTTTCGATATCATTATTTTTTCTGGGGACATTTTTCAATGTCATTATAAACATTAAAAGGAGACCTACTTTGTCTCAACATCCCATCACTTTTTCTATTCATTAGATGTAACAATGTTTTGAAGTGTTTAATTATGGGGAAAGTTGTAGTCAAAATGATGACTGCAATGAGAATATTAAGAACAGCTGAATGACCAAATTTGAACTCTTAAAAGCTGCTACTCTGTTTACTTTGCATTTTTTTCCTGTTCAACATAAAAAATTGGCACAAGGAGTATACCCAATCAACATGTGACTCAAATGTGGTAGAACAAGTTGCAGCATCTTCAGATAGGGCCCATCTCTTCAATGTACCATCTCGGCTCCCAGTAAAGAGATAATCACAACTATCAGCTCCAGATGTTTTGAGAACAGAAAGACAATTTATGCCTGCACAATGCTGAAAGCAATGCAAAGAAGAAAATCTTATGCACAATACTTTAGACCTACAAAACTTAATTTAAAAAAAAAATACCAACAATAAAAGGAAGCAGATGAAAAGTAAGGCTAAAAAAGATGAAGGTTTCCCTCTGACCTTTGTGTCATCTGCATCATTAAGTACATACGTTAACCGCTTCTCTTTACGAGGACGGGTTGAATTGCTCGTGTTCCCAGCACTACCTACTCGGTGCATTGCAGATGTTCCTGAAACAATTATTGAACTTTTAAAGAAAAATCCAAAAGATAATCAGACTTATAATCACAAGAAATCGATCTTTTATTTGCATTCCTGCCCAAGCATTGCCACTGCCTCACTACAGTTTCCAATCCATCGACTTCCATCCAGTTCAACTTAAAATTTTCAATGTCATGACCCTAACATGCATGGGAACTAGACACTCAAATATCAGTTGGACAGCATAATCTTAAGAATGCAAAATTTACAGATATATAAGAGGTGGTATGATGACTTGTGGAATGAATATTCCTCATAGTGCCTTTATTGATTCTTCTAATATTACTTGTTCGTCATATCCCAGAAAGGAGGAGAGAGGAGAGACAGTAATATACCTGACTTCTTGATCTAAATATATCGCAGAATAGCTCAAAAGGTATCATTGATTCCTCAAATCATTTCCGGAATTTGCATTGAAAGATTTCAAACTCAAAGCATTTATTGAATTTGTTCTAATATGTGCACCATTCATTTCTTACCATATTTTTAGCTAATATTTCTTCTCAATTTGGAACATCTAAATTATCCTTCAAAAGTCTAGAACTCAAAAGAAGAAATCCAAAAAATAACCAGTGAAGCAGGTCAATTCCAAAAAAATAAGAAGAAAAAATCTATTGAGAGGGACAAACACAGCCGATTGTAACTATTAGACCACTTATATCTACTCAAATCAGACCCTTACCAACAGAGTAGAGTTCAATAATTTCATAAGGTAGAAAATTTGATCGGTCAAAGATTAAAGACAAGCAAGCCAATTAAGGTAGTTAACAAAAAAATCCATTTTGACTGATATATAATGGGAGTTCTTCCCATGTCTCACTGAAACTAACATTTGGACTTTAAAGGATCAAGCTGCAACTAACTCAAATTTCTCATTAAATAAATGTTTTATTACTGAGTAGCACATAACAGAAATAAAAATGATTCCGGATTAGATAAAGAGCATACAAATTTGTTTTAATTTACTCCTCCCTTCCTTGGAAAAAAAAATGGTTTCTCGCCCTCTTAAGAGCCAAATGCTATCAACTAGTCTCCAAGAAATCAAATCTACCACCAACTCCAAAAAGACCGACTATCAATGACAGATTACTACTATGGAAGATACACTGAGAAAGGTTCCAGACTCTGGAGCACTTTCTTCCACATTAGCAAAACGGGAAGTGTAAGCAACCTCCGCCAGCTAAAACAAACCAGACAGCACTAGTTGTAATCAAACCGAGAATGATAATTCAGGTCCTATACATGGAAATTTTTTTGCTCTTTCCAAACAAGAAAAAAAAAAGCATATTATGCAATTGCAATTCGAGGCCTACAGCTAAAACAGTGGTTTTCTTTCATAAACCAACAACTCAGGCATAAGTATATTGTACAGAATGACCAATCCTTTCCCGCCTCGAGTACTAATAAGCAAAAAAGGTAACAAAACCAAATTTTAACATAAATGATATCCTTCCTGAAGATGATACCAATTGCGATCACCTTGGCAAAACAAATCAGAGGAAGTGGTTCTGCGTTAACAGAGAGCAAAAAAAGGCAAATGTTTTAACGAAATGCACTAATCCTCAGTGAGATACTTGAGTTAACCGAGTACCGCTCCCCCACAACCTCCGGTCAAAACAAAATCTCGATACTGCTGCCACAAAAGTCAACAGAGAAAACGAGCCAGTCCAAAGAGGAATACGTAAAAGGAGAAATTTCCAAGAACGGAACAAGCTTCAATCAATAGCATCGGCACCAAACAGAGAAAGACAGACTCTCCAACCAATTGCACTTGATCCAACAACCTCACGTTCGTGCACCAATTCAAAACAGGCAAGACCACAATCCAGTCCAGACTAAAAAAATTCATCGATACGAAAACTCAACTTAGGGTTACCGGAACCGGAGAAGAATCGGGAATCGCGAACCTAGACTCGAGACTCAAGCCACCACCTCGAAACTAACCTGAGAAACCGGACTCACGAACAGCTTAAATCCTCCGCTACAGTCGGTACCTCCAGGCGCGAACACGGAAAATTGCCGGACGACGAGGTGATGGTGTTCGGAAGCGAAGCCAGGACATGTCTCTTTCTCTCTCTTCTCTCCAGCTCGGCTTCTGAGAGATAGACACAGAGAGGAAGCGCAGATTTTATTAAGAGGAGACCAGTTTTAGCAGAGTTCGTTTTTAAGCACCCGCGACATCAGATCCCTACACGTAGCACTTCCGGCTTTTATTAAACCCCTCTTGACGGCGGAGATTTCATCAAGTGACGCAAAATTAACACTCCGGCGAATAATGAAACGAGGGAATAGGGAGTTCGGATGTGGGGTCGGATGTGGGGTCGGATGTGGGCCAGAGCGAATGCATTGTCAACTGATCAGCCCACAAAAGTTAAGGGACTCGATTATTCCAATCGAGTGGTATCGTATGTGGGGTTTGAAAAAGATAGTGGACCTTAATTGGAATGGGTGGCCTTAATGAAAAGCCGAGTGCTACGGCCCGAGTTGAAGTTTGGGAAGCACTGTAATGGGCCAGGGGCACCATATTAAATGACACGTAAAACTCCGGGTGGATTAACTATTAATACACTAATTTTCAAATAAAATTTTTTTACATTTATTTATACAAATATATGTAAGATAATTGTAGATTTGTAGTGTACTAGTTTATAAAACAGTAAACTCTCAGTGTATAAAAAACCAGACCGGACCAGCCTTTCTAACCCACTTGAACCAGACACCCGTCCAATTCGTTATAAATCAGTACTTCTTTTGTCTTATTATCTAGATATTAATTATAAGATATAATATTCAATAGTTGAACCATTGGTTCAACCCGGTCTACCCGGTTACACCAAAATTGGACATACTAACTCGGATTTTAAAACATAGGGATAAACTAATTATGGGTTTAAATCGGTGTTAAGGCCATTTCGGTTCTTATATATATATATATATATATATATATATATATATATAATTGTATACATCAAAATGTGAACGACCCAAATGCGACAAGCCCAAACGCCCATCAATCCAACAATCGATCATCGTGGGAAGGCTACGTCAATTTTAGAAGTCAGCCCATTTAAACGACAAAGCCTGATCGCCAACTGAAGAAGCCAAGAAAAGACACTCCCGATCTTCATTCTTAGAATCCAAAAAAAAGCTCCCAGTCTTCCTCCCATCTCAACAACAATAGCAAAAAAGAATCACGATCCTCCTTCCAAAGAAAAAAATACAACAACTAGATAAACCCAACTACAAATAGCCAAAAAAACTCTGTCACAGGGGTTGAAAAACCTTGGTTCGAAAACCTTTTGTCGAAAAGAAACCTTACGCACATAAGCTCTCTCGAGCCAAAGAAGTTAAACGACTAGCAGTTCTTCGAGATTCAACTGTTCAACCGGAGCAGCTCTAGTCATCGCTCGTGCACACTCGTTCCAGAACTTAGATTTCGTCGTCAACTCTCATCAAATTACACAAAGATCAAATCAAAGGAAGTATAAGAGATTCTACTCGCATTCCTTGATATTCAAATACAAATTATAACAAAAATATTCTATCACAAATCGAATTACTCTCTTGGTCACACCCCTTGGCGGACCAGCAAATTTTCGGTGAAACAATAATATAGAATATAATATTCGATGGGTGAAACAATGGTCCAACCCGGTCTAATCGAGTTTGACCAAAACCGGACATACTGATGGCGGTTCACTTTTTAAAACATTTGTTTAAATTATAAATTAAACTAAAAATAGATTTAAATTTGTTATGAAATATATTACAAGAAAATAATAGAAAAAAGCTTCATTTTCATATGTTCATGCTGCTTTTTGGTGTAAATGTAACATGTCACAAACAGATACATCATCATCACCCCCAAAACAACAAACTGCTAGAGCCTAAGGAAAACCAACTGGCTTTCAAATAAGAGTGCCACAAGCGAAGGGTTAACTTAGAATTGCATGCAATCAACCGTTATATAACTCAACCCAGAACCCAGAAAAACACCCGTTGCCCAAAGCATTGCCTTAGTTTCACATAAGCATTGCCTTAGTTTCACATAAGCATTGCCTTAGTTGCACATAAGCATTTCCTTAGTTTCACATAAGCATTGCCTTAGTTTCACATAAGCATTGCCTTAGTTTCACATAAGCATTTCCTTAGTTTCACATAAGCATTGCCTTAGTTTCACATAAGCATTGCCTTAGTTTCACATAAGTGTGTCATGCCCGAGTCTAGATGGGCTTGATCTTAAAATGCAACCCAATCAGAGAGAACACGAAGCACTTCAAATCCTGCAATAACAACCAGAAAAGGAGCCATATCAGGAAAGTAGGAAATAGAAGTGAACTTTTGAGACTTTCTTTTGAATAGAACGAACTCTTCAGTTCCCAAAACAAGAATCCACAGAAACGTCTTAACATGGGAAAGACAACCAAGGAAATACCGAGTGCAAAATATTCAGCATCCATACTCCATAGGAATAAAATCCACGTCTATCATAATAGAGGAAAAAGAGGCTTGACTTAAATCCAGCCAAGGTTGGCAGCACGCAACTTCTTCTCTAAAAAATTACTTTATTGACGAAAATGCCATTTAGTACATTATGTTTGCAACAATGCCAATTTCTCAAGTCCATCTTTAAAAAATTGATAAAAGTAAAAGAATAGAACAACATTAAGAAAAAACGTATACCAGAAAACAAAAATAGAATAAAAAATATTTTTCTAATAATCCAATACAATTTTAATATGAAAAATTCAAAAGAAAAATAATGCAGCCAAAATTGGCCAGCCTTATATCCATACTCCTTTTCTCATTATAAACCTGCAGCATTCACAAATGAGGAAGGTGACATGCATAAGGATCTTCACAAAAATCGAAATAACGACTACCTGGTTATCTAGGAAAAGGACTGTTTCCCTTTTTATGCACATCAAAAGGATCATGACAACAATTAATAAAACAGATTTTTTTATCTAGGAAGTCAACAAGTGTAACTCTACAAATGAGTTGAGTTAGTTTCATGTAGGGAAGAGGTCTTGCAGGCCCCTCTTTTACATTTTTTTTCACATGAAAATCTAAGGCTCTAATGAGTTCCACAATTCCTTTCCATGAGCGGAGAGAAAGTTGCTAGTAATTTTTAACTCATTAAGAGTAGAAAGGTTTAGCTACCTGGTTCTTCAGCCATAACGTACCTAGGTTTCAAGCTCCTTGAGGCAAGTAAAACTCCAGCTACAATTAGACTTTGGTTCACAGTATCCACATAGTTCAAGCAAAGTTACAAAAAAAGGAAAAGCAAAGTTACAAAAAAAGAAACTGCAAACGAGTGATTGACAAAGAAAGTTAGGCAGATAAGATTGCGTCTCATCTTGCTTTTTGGGGGGGCCAAAAATAAGTTATTCATGAGGAACCCATGTATAACAGAACATAACAATTGACCCTAAACTTCCATGCAAGAAAACGATTTAGAAAGAGGGTTAGCTCATTCATACCAAGTATTAATTGTTTTCTTTTTTATACCCTCTATGTATTATGGGAAGAAGCCATTATTCTGTCAACAAGGCATATATTCTCTCCTGTGACTCAGCACCAGGGTTCAAACAACAACTTTAATTAGTTGTAATACACGTAGTATTTCAGAAGCAAATTCTTTTAAATGAAGTGAACTCCTCTAAAAGGTTCGCCAAAATGATTTTCTGACAAGTGATCTCCTCTAAAAGGTTCGCCAAAAAGATTTTCTGACTGAATGCCTGTAATAGCCCTTCCAGAAAGAAGGGGCTCAAATACAGCTGAAGACTGCATTTAAATATTTGCAATTGAAGTAGCCCATCAATCTAAACAGCTAAAGTAACACACAAAAATCCACTCAGTAAATAATCAATGTCCACCTAGCTTAGTTTTACATACATTGTATTCTTCTCAATTTACATGTAAGACACAGGCGTTTCAGTAAGCAATTATAAAGATTTTGGCAACTTTTGCAAGCTGATTTTTTTCCAATGATGATTCCACATGCATGCCACACGCCATACCATAACCCTAAGTGAGAGAAGAACCCAAGACCATACACCACTCCATTGGACCATTCAGCCCAAGATCCAATCCCAACCATAGAGCAAGTCCCGTCAAAAATAACTTGTGCTCATTACTTCTATATCAAACTCAAACTTGCTAAACTACAAGTTCACCGATACATGACTGTACAGCCCCTCATAATGCCTTATACCCCATTAATAGGTTTAGTAAAAGTTTCATTTCGACATAATCCTGTATCATATGCCTTTACATATCAATACTCTTGTCTTCTACAGTGTCATTACCTCAGGACCTAAAATAACTAATGTGGATAACCAGGTCCTTCCAAACATTGGTAGAATACTGACCATAGGCATTAAATAAAAATTAAAACAACAACAGATAGACGGTTACAGTGGTGAATATGTCCATGTATTGAACCAAGCAGCCCTTTAAAAGAAAAACATGGAGGTGAGTGTTTCCACAACTTGAAGCATGCAGCCCTTTAAACACTAAGAAGAACCTTCAACTAAAATCACCTAACATAACTCCTTGAAGCTAAAACATCTAGGATAAACTCTCTAGCAAACTTAAAGAGTAATAGAAAAAGCCTTTGCATCTAAAACATTACAAAAAACAGAGAACTTTCCGAACTTCTCCTTAAGTAATAGAATTATTATGCAAGCAAACAAAGATCCTGAGCTCTATGATTTCCTGCATAAACTTCTAAACCGATAAAAAGCAGCTCACATTTATTTTATGGCACCAGCAAAAGAAAACTTCTTGTCATCCGAGCTATGTATATGGGTTTAGCCAGCTAAAAGTACAATAGCTTACTGAGTGAAATACCAGGATAAGTACGGCGTCAGGACAATTTTTATAAGAGGGACAATAGAAATATACATGATTGAGGGTTATTTCAAATTTGCAGTGCAGTCACAGTCAGGGGGAACAGCAAGAAAAACTATCACTTGGAACAGATGAAAACGAGCAAAAAGAGAGTTTTTGTTAATAACCAACCTGAACCAGGTAATAAAAGATACGAAGCCCTTCCGGATCTTTGCTACTCTGAACATCGACCAGCGACCCAATCTTCGATGTTGTAAATGAGATGTGTTCGTTTCCCATCACAATCTCCAGCTCTTGCCTCCCCACGCGGTCGGGCTCCGGCCAGTTATTGTCGTCTTCCTTCATAATCTGAGAGCCCGCAAATAACACAAATATCAACGCCAAAACCCACGGAACCATATGGAGAAGAAAACCCTAGTAATCCGATGGAAAAAATTGCGAAGAAGAGAGAAACTTGACCTCGCTTTCAGCAATGATCCTTCGGCACTCTTTCAGAACTGCGGGTGTGAGAAAAACTTCTTTCCGAATCATAGTGTCATTCTTATAGTTCGAATTGTTTGCATATCGAAGCTTTCCATCAGGCCTGAACTCGAACTCCAGAAATTCGTGGCCGAACTTGCCCTTATGACCGACATAGTACCGGAGATAGAACTCGCCTTGATCGTCTGCCGCCATCGTCGACGGCTGCAACTCGCCTTGGTCTGACCCTATTCGAAACCCGGAGACGCAGAAGAAACCTTCGCGGGAGAAGTTTCGAGTTTCGAGTTCTTCCCCCGGAAATGCGTTATCTACTATTACGGTAATACTTCAGGGTTTTTTTATGAAACCGAAACGGTACCGCTTTTTATGAAAGGGTGTCATGTTTATCCGATTACTCCGTTTAAGGTCGTTCCATGTCCGATTACCCAATTAAGAGGCGCATAATGATATTAGTTACTTATTATATATTTCTAGTAATTTCTAACAAAACTATATAATCAATCGCGTAAAATTATGCTTTAAGTTATTAGTTTTAAATAAAATATATAATTTTTTATATTTAAAAATATTATTATTCAAACTGAATAAACTTCTCTATAAAGTTATCTATATATATCACGTTGTTTTAAATTGATAAATGGAATATGAAATAATTTTAATTATATCGTTTATATCGCATGATAATAATATAATGGGATTTATAGTATTATGTTTGGCTATGAGTTTAAGGCCTGGCATTGAGGTTGAAAGCCGAACAACCTCAACATGTCAAAATACAAATACTTCTGTTCGACTGAACACGTTCGTGCACACTCCTTCTAAAACTCGAATTTGGACGTCGACTTGCCAGAAATCAAAATTTTATCATTCTACACGGAGATTGAATAAGAGGAGGAATAATTTAAGGCCTGAGGCTGAAATGCGAAAGTTTCACATCCTTTGTTTTTTCTATTTTTAACATCAGCAACATGGACTTAGAATTATCTTGTTGATTTTATTAAGATAGTGCTAATCAGATCAATTAACAAGATTTCGTTAGTATGTAATGAATCTGAACATGACTTTTTGAAATTAATATCACGTGTTATTTTATATGAAAGACAAACAATCTATGTGTGATGTGTCTCAAAATATGCCTTAACAAATTGTATTAAGTCATAAAAATCTCGTGATTAATTAATCAAGAGGAACTGCTTCAGTTTATAATATCAGATGTCTCCACGTTACAATGTCCACTGTAATTAGTTTTATGATTTTATAATCTCTACCTACGCTCGCCAAATCTGACCAAACCGTGGAATTATAAATTTGCTTAAAGCGACAGGCACGCCATGGCGAACACAGAGGGACGAACGAGGGGATAATAATTCATATCTCGTGATGAATGAAGTCAGCAGCGTCTGAAGCAGCCGCCATGGTGGGTCAAAGACGCCGATCCTTCTTCGCAGAAGCCCAAGCTCTTGACCTGGACTCACTTGCCTTTCCTTCCTCGGATAAAACCCCTCTTTTTCCCTCTTCAGAATCGCAGCAAAATGGCCACCAATTTATCTCTCAGTGGCCGGCGCCGGAACGATTCCTACCATCTATTGGAACAGGGGGACGCCGACTATTACCAACGGCAACCCAGCAAGAGCGGCGTCCGGCGGACGCCGTCGACGAGGACGGCGGCCAGTAACAGTTTCTACTCGGGGAGCACGAGGAGCGGTTCGTACAAGCCTTCCTTCAAAACGCGAGGCGGGTCTTACTCTTACAAACAGGAACAAGCTCGGAAGCGGCAGATCTTCCTCCGCAGCTACAAGTTGTCGTTCGAGCATCGGCGTCCGGCCGGCGTCGTGGGCAGGCTGAAGAAGTCGATGAGCAAGGTGAAGACGACGGTGCTGTCGATCGTGGCTTCCGCTCGGTTCAATTTCTTCGCTTCTTGCCGCTTCGTCTGCGGTGCTCAATCCAACCCTATCCGTTATTCTTCTTCTCCGAGGCCTGGTGTCGAAATTGGACGAGTCGCCCCGGTTTTCTAACTCCCCGATTATATATCAGAGTTCTGTCGATTTTAGCTTCATCCGTCGGAGCTGCCGACTGCCGAAAAAGCGGGTCACTTCACTGGGCGCGCTCGAGATGGAGAGAGAGAGAGAGAAATTGAATCTGGATTTCATTGCGATCTCGGTTTTATTTCATTACCTGTACTGCCATTTATGTATAGTTAAGGAAGAAAGAGCATCCATCCCGGCTTTTAGGCCGGAGATGATAGAGGAAGAAATGTAATGGGTCTATGCTATTGATGACAATCATGTTAGAAAACTTCTATTACAGCCAGTGTTCAAGCGATGCTCTTTAGGTAGGCACATCGCCGGCTGCCGGCCGGTTGAACAGAAGCAGGCCTGACCGGAATTTGCAGCCGGTTATGTATAAAGTATAAACTAACGCCACGAGGGCCAACAACTATCACAATGTTATAGACATCGATTATCTCAAGTAACCTTATAACCTTATAACCTCATAACTATAGAAATAAATATAAAATATTTTATCACGAAAATATTTACTACTGAATTATAGGACAATATATATTTTTTTGTTATTACTATCCAACAATAAATTTAGAGCACCAAGCAAATTTGATTTTGGATGCTTAAAGGCTTATGTTTATTAAGCAAAGAAACTGTGTTACATAAGCAACCAAAGGCCATGGAACTCATCCTTCCAAATAGATGGGTACGTAATGTAAGTCTGAACACAATTAATTACATGGACAATATAGGTGATGGAAGCAAAGACACATGGCTAACACACCTTAATGCAGAATATGACTTGATCAATCTCTGCATTGTGGATTAAGAAATGAATGCCTTGACAAGCTCAGAGAAGTTGCAAACCAAACCTGTCCTGGGGCAAGTTACTTTTCCGTCATTTTTCTGGGCCATCTCTTCAAGAGCCTGCAGGAATATGATATTATTGACCAACAGAAGTAAAAAGAACAAAGACAAAAAAAAACCAGTTTCTAGTTTCTTTATAGCATCCAGATTTCAGGTCTTTTAGCTAAATGAATGACCAACTCAAGAAAGAGAGCTCAGGGATGTAACTGACCTTCGTGCTGTACACATAGCCATTGGGCAATACAAGAGGCGGATTCTCGGTATCCATGAGCTCTTTTGTGATGTAGCAAACAAGTTTTGAATGATGTTGCTTCGAGAATGGCAATGGCTGTGCCAACTTGCGGAAATTCTCCTGTGATAAGGGATCTTCTTTGCTGCAATCGTCCTCATAACAGAATCTTAGATGTTATTCGACAAGGGTTAGGTTAAGGACAAGAAGAAACAATTCATCAAATGATATAAGCAGCTAACTTGATGTGAGTGATGCAACTAAGGGAAGAAAATGAAAATGATAAAGCAGCACAATCTCTAGGATTGTTCTCCAAGTTGGATACGGTGTCTTAAGTGCTGACAAGCCAGCTTGCAAGAATATATTCAGTAGAGGCTCAAGAGTCATGCCATAGAGCTTGCAGAACTCCTGTTTGAACTGTTCAACAAGGTAGTCCCACTGCTTTGCATCAAATAATACCTGAAGAGGCAGGAAAACATTCGAGATCACAATTCAATTCCTTCTCCCAGATAAACATATAGAAGACTCAGTAGTTTGGCAATTTTAAATAGTAGAATAGGTCTTGACTTAAAGATTATATTCCGATCTGATTGATCATTAGTGTATGGTTCCATTACATGATTTTTCTGAAATTTCATAATCTTTCTGGGGGTTTATGGGTTAATACTAGTTTATGAGGTATATTAGTTTTTTCTTTGTAATTTTGCTTAAGTGAATGAATGAAGACAGATGGAGGTGATTTACACCCTAACTGGACTGGGAAAATAAGCTGTCTTGTTGCTTTCTCTGTTGTTTCCCCTCTATTTCTTTGCTCCCACTCTTTTCCACTACCGTTACAAAGCAGTAAAGAAAGGTTATGAGGAGTTCGAATTGTGTTCCAAGCCCAGTATTGATGCCTGTAATCTGCTTCTAAAAACTCTCTGATACTTCTGGTGCTCATTGCGTATAAAGTTTAAAGTTTTTCTTCTACTACCATAACCTTAACTCTGATGGCTTACACTGCTCCTTAAGGAATATTCTATCTCATACAAGCCACTAGGAGGTGAAAAAAAGGGCTTTTTACCCAAATTCTGGATACATTTGATCCAACACCTGTGCAATTGCCTGTGCTAGCTTCTGAGTTAGTGATTACATCATCCTAACTGCAAGCATTTGATTTTTTTGCCTCTTTGATTGCTGGTATTGAAGTTTGAAAAAAAGACATGTCGCTGGTTCGAGCTTGCACTCAAACTAGGCTTGTTTAAATAGTTGAGCAAGCTTGAACTCAAGCAAGGGGTCTATAGTTTTGCTACTTTGGAACGAGCTTGAGTTCACCTTCGAGCCTATGCAAGTTCGGGCTCGACTCAGCTCAACTCCACCCCCAACTCCCCAAGCTCTTTAGTTATGGCAAGTGGTATAGGTGGGAAGCCATGTATTATGTTTTGTTCTCCCTCCCTCCCTCCCCTCCCCCACCAAAGCTCTTTTTCCACTTCTACAGAATGAAATATGAAGAAATCCAATAAGAGACTGTAAAATTTTAGGAGATAAAGATTGTTAGAATATAGAAAAAGAAATATCAAAACCTTGTAAGCGTCACATTCAGTATTGCTCTTGAAGGCCAGGGTTGCCATTACGCGTTGCAAATCCTTCATATGAGTAGCTCCCCATGGAGCTAGATACTTCCTAGCATATGTGATAGCTCGAAGGTTGTTATCAGCTCGTACCAGTTCTATGAACTCCTGAAGCCTCAATTGAAATTCTAACTTACTCTGCAAATAAATTGTATGCAGCAAAAAAAAGAAAAATGTGCATATTTATCAGCAGAAAGAAATTAAAGTCTTTTTAAATCTTCTGAACAAAGCAAGGTCCTGGCATTCTCGACAAGAACAAGGTACTACAGTAAGTCACTGGTAGACAAGTACGTTATTTCAGTTTTCCATATTGATGAATGGAACTTAAATAAACTCATCATAGTTTAACATCCTCCAAGACATAAATATTTTGCTGTATTTTCAGGAGTAAAAGGAAGCCTTCAGTTTGTTGGCTAAGCTTTCAATCTTCTGTTACTTGGTCAACAATAAGACTGGCTCAACAGATTTAACATTTTCTGTTTCTCTTCAACCACTTTCATCAGTCTCTTGATTCCTCCCCTGGCCATCTTCCACCCACCCCTGGCACCTTCCACCTGCATCCTCTCCTCTTCTACTCACCCCCTGCCACCTCCCACCCGCATCTTTCTTTGATGATCCATCATCTTTCACTGATTTTTTTTTATTTATTATTGAAATAGATTTTTCTTCAATTTTTATCGCATGGAAGTTGATAGTGACTGTAGCCTTTGAAGTACATACCTTAGATTTTTTCAATCTAGACTTGTTTTCTGCGCACCAAGCTAGGGCAGGAGCAACTTCCTTGTTTTGCAGAGCATCAATTACTTTTTTTGCATCAAGGAAAACATCAATGTCCACAAGATCCTAATAAGCAAAGATTCAATTAGCACACTCCAGAAATAAGAGGCAGTGACAAATGAGAAGAACTAACAAACATTATGTTGTCTGAGATGACTTGTGAATAAGGAAGAAAGGTGTTATCTAAGAGAAGCATATACAAAAAAACAAAAGAGAAAGAATACAAGAAAGACTAAGTAGTCATTGCTGTTGGAAGGAGTGTTCAACTTATAGTCTAAATCTGCCGTCATTTTGCAATTCATTCAGACCAGTATTACTGAAGCTCGGAAAAATATCAGACAATTGGAATTGCATTGTCACACTACCCAAATTTCCTCATGAAAAGAAACGGAGAAGACAATCAATCCTCACCAATCTCACCTTATCCTATTTGCACTTGCACTGATAAATCTATTGATTTCTATTATGGTTCACTATAGCTATCAGGACACTTCAGTGTTTCAGGTCAGATTTAGCTTCGTCTTTTCCCTCCCTTACCAGTTTTCTGGATTTCATAGACCATTGCTTCTTTAAGTAATTTTTGCAACAGTGGAAGGCTAGCCTTCATTCTTTGAAATATTTGGTTTTAAGAAACCAGTAGCACTTCTTTTTTTTTTTTTTGAGGAAGGTGAATACATTTTACTCCCAATTTACAAGTTTTACTCCCAATGCTACTGTGGAGACCCGAACCCAAGACCTCCCGCAGCAATAACTCCCATGGGACCACTGAGCTAATGCCCAAGACCCCCAGTAGCACTTCTCTTTGAAGAGTAGCAATAATGAAATGGTAATCGATAAAGCCATTCATCAGATGGTTAGTTAGCCTTGCCTCCTTGAGGAATTCCAAAGCCAAACTAGCCTCTATCCAGGCCGGCTGGCAATTGATTGCCAATCTCTCTGGCTACATATTACCTCCATCCCTGGTTCCTACATGATCAGGCAGAACTCCGACCAGTCCTTAGAAATGTGGGTCATGAATATCCCTATTTGAATCATGATGGACTTTGTCCTCTATTATCCGAGGCTTCTAGCCTTTCAAACCTATCCTCTACCTTAACACTCTGCCCCAAGGAATGAGAGTCTCATTTTACTGACGTTCTCAAGTGGGAGGTGATTTCATGATTGGGATTAGTTGGTGCTCAAATAGCACAGAGCCTCCCTGGAGGCATTGGAGCATGTTTCTCTAAAATTAGTCATTTTTTTTTTTATCGAAAATGTTGGTCCTGCATGTAGTGATGTTCATTGTTCAGTAAATTGATCCACTGATTCTCTGGCAAATGGAAGAACCTACCCAACCTTTAGTTGCTAGAGCGCTTCCACTTAAGGCTGCTCAGCAGTCTTCTTAATAAAATGTCCCCATTCAAATGAAAAACTGAGGCCCTTCCATTGCATTTGTTTGTCAAAAGGCTTTGCTCAGTAGTCTTATTAATAAAATGTTTCCATTCAAATGAAAAACTAAGGTCGTTCCATTGCATTTGTTTGTCATAATCTTCTAAACTACAATATTACAATTCAAACAGACTAGGAAGTATTATTTCTCTTGGAGATATTGGTTGGCATACTGTCTTAGTCTTTTCCAATAAGATCTCTCCATTCGGACAAAAAGAAGTATTCTTTCTCCACAGATATTGTTTGATAAAAAGAATCCATAACCTGACATTAAAAATCACCCGGATATGTGAGGTGTAATAAGTCCAAGGACCAAGAGATATTATCCATTTGGCCGAATATGCATATTAAGGTATGCATGTTGTAGATTGAGTTTAAAAAAACAGAATAGGAACATTGTAAATCGTGAAACGTAAAACTCTGCCTTTTGTTCATCAATTAAGGGAAACGGCAGAAAATATTCAAATGAGAACTGCCCCCATTTTGATGGGCTAGCAGGACAAAAGGGACAGAAAGAAGAAATAGTATAACTATATGGTAATAATGCGGCCAGATAGACATTACCTGTATATTGCTGCTCTCTGCAAGCGTCATAGCTGTATCATAATAAGATAAACGCAACATATAGTCCACAAGTATCCGTTTGACTCTAGTGTTACTCCACTCGGAGTGACTTTCAATGTCCACAGCCTCAAGGTGATCCAGCCTGGCTCGACACCTCTGTGCTTGCAAATGCTCAGCTCTGCTGCCTTCTTCAAGCTGATCAGTGAGAGCAGAAACAGGGCCAAAGTGATAAAGGAAATAAGATTCACTAAGCAGCTCCAATGCAAACAAACTAAAACGGTTTCCCGACCTATAGCTATTGCAAGCTGCATAGTCGACAGAAATAAGAGCGCAGATCACAAAAAAATCTAGCAGAAGGCGATGAGAGGTATACAATACCTTCCTCTTGAGGCCTTGAAGTCTGGAAACGAGAGAAGTCAAGTGGTGCACTGCCTCTTCTTTGGACATATCTCGTTCGGCAGCTTCGGTGACGCTGGATATGACTGCAGTCATCTCCTTCTCCACATTTCTATGGTTAGCTCTCATCGATTTTTTGAAATGCTCGAAAGGAACCCGCAACAATTGATGCTCCAGCTTCAGAGAGTCCACCAGAGAGGGCGTGACCGTGGCTGGCCCCACCGTCCCAGACTCCCCGTTCGTCAGCGACGCATCCATTTCCATGCGCCCCAAGAGCCCCTTTTTGCCACCAATGAAAGAGAAAACAAAAACTAAAAGCAATCGAAAATCGAAACTGATTCGATTCACCACCGCGGAACCGCGCCTTCAATCAGCTCAATTTTTTGTCTCCCTCTCTGTTCTGGATAGGGAAGATGTAACACGAGATACCCAGAAAAGATACGGCCGGAGTGAACCTCGGCGGCGGCTCAATTTCTTCAGTCAAAACACCGTTGACGGCCTACCGATCAGTCGGTTTCCCCAAACTCCTCCGCAGAGCAAAAGCCTTCGATCGCCCCGACACGCTTCCTGGAAGCGATCCTATCGGCTATGTAGATACTAGTGAGCTACTGAGGTGAGTTCCTGAGTGAGCCCTGAGCAACTCAGGTGGTCTCGCGTGGGTAGATTTAAGGGGAGGTCTCGAGTTCGAGTCCCCTGGGGAACTTAGGATGGGTAAATGGTATAAATATGTGAACGGATCAACAAAAAAAAAAAAAAAAATCTGCACATGTTTATTGAAAGTTATATAGTATTGTCATTTTCACCAGATGATTTATATTTCCATTCTATATTTAAATTAATGAATCCGAAATTTCTTGCCCTTTCCGCAGCCACGGCAGAGGGCGCGAATTTCAAACGCCAAGCCTCAGTTTTTCATCCGGGAGGGCATGCTCCCCGCGCACCACCCCCCAGGAGTCCATGACCATGGACGCGTCGATGGAGCCCAGACCAGAGTTTGTGGGCCCTCACGATTATCTTCAATGTCAAACGCTCGACAAAGAAAAGAAACAGTGAGGCCCACAATGTGGTCCGTCCACTTCGGAGTTCGGAGTTCGGAGTGCGGAGCGCGGTTCCTTCACTTTTTTATCCGGACAATTTTATCCCTGTGCGGCTCACTCAAAACTTTAAATTCTAATTCAGTTATTTAGTTATAAATATTAATCTTGTATATTAGTTTATTAGACATACTTTTGTCTTTATAAAATAACTACTAATAATTAAAAAATCATTAAAAAATCTATCATACATTTATTTAATTTAATTCAAGGTAAAATTTTCACATAAATATATTCACAAGTAAGAATACTTGATTAATAACATTTCAATATTGTTCTTATAATTTTTATTTTTTATTTTGGTAAACTTTGTAATATTAATATACCGTTTAGACCTGGCGTCTAAGTTTTAAGTTTTAAGACCCTACTTAAAAGGCATCTTAAATTCTTAATCAACCACTGGCACGTGCCTTTTCCAGATTCCAGGAACCAATTATTACCGCCAGATTGCAGTAATATTGGCGTTAAAGCTAAGACACACTGGAATATACCTGTCCCTGCTATTCGACTAATTCCTATTTTACCCCCGACGCTCCTCTTCTGAAACATGTTACCTTTTTCAGGTCTAGTACCGTCCTTTTCCAGCGATTTTATCGCGAGGGCCTTGTCGGATAACGCCCGTCCGCCTCAAGCAAGGCCTCTCTCTCTTCCCTTTTATTTTTATTCTTTGATTAAACGGATTATGGATTAATAGGAGATTGTTTTAAGATTTTTCAGAACTTGGGATTCCGTCATTGGAATCGATGAATGGATCATTGATCCGGAGCGACGGAATTTCTTCCATTTTTTTTTTTAAAGTCTAGGGTTTGGTGAGATTTCTTGGATTCTCGACAGTGTTTTGTTGCTGCTGGTTCGGAAATTTCTTGTTTTTTCCTCTCCTCGCAGCTTCATTTAATACGAATGGTGTACAAAACTGTGCCATTCTATGGCGTTTCTGTCACTATACTCTGAAGTCTGAAGTCTTACCCTCACGACTTACACTGTCTGCTGGTGTTCACTTTCTTTTCAGTTTTCACTCTGTGCGGTCCCTGTCTGCCTTTTGCTTCACTGTTAATGGAAGCTTAGAATATTGCTGAAGTCGGGCGTCACTTTGTTCTCTTATTTATTGTGCTGTTCTATATGTATTTATTGGATGGAAAGGTAGATCCTGTTCCCACTTCCTGCAGGCTGCAAGAGAACTTGTTCGACCTCCTTGATGCTTTGATCCTTTACTGGTTTGACGTGTATTTTTTAGCTTTGTAAGAACTCGAGGGTCTACGGTTTACCTGTTTCGTATTGGTGTATTGGTGGGAATGGGGAGCTTGAGGGGTCTTTGATCGGCTTATTATTGTTTGAGAGCCTCCTTTTGGATCTTTCCTGTTCGAAGCTGGTGACTGGGTTGCTTCGACTGTACGGTAGAGTGGCGTTTCCATCGTCTTGCTTGTATTTTCTCTTGGCGGGGGGAAGCGGTTTCTGGAATTCAAATTTTTTTATTGTTCTTGCCGAAGATGTTTGGAGAAATTCCCTTGGGAGACTCATTGTGCTCACATCTCGGCTTGAATTCGAATTCGTGTGATAGAGTGGAAGATGTGTCCGAGTTGGTTGACTCGTCTCCTTCGACGATAGGTTGTACTGATGTAAAATTGGTTCGGGAGCAGGAAAAGCAAAGATTAGAGGAAGGAATCTCGCACCTCCAAGGCAATTTTTCCACTTCCGATAGTTGTTGGCTCGGTTTTTCTGTTTAGTTTGGAAATTTTGATAAATTTCTCACTTGGGTTCTGTATTGTAGGTGAAGTTGCAGAATTGCGATCGAAGCTTAGATCTTTGGACCAAAAACGAAGAGAAGCTCTTAACAAGCTACTCGACCTCAAAGGTAATGGATCTGACTTTCTGCTTATTCCTCACTGTTCGAAATCTGTGAGACATCTAAAGTGGGTTTTTTTGGATTTCCAGGGAGCATAAGGGTCTTCTGTCGAGTTCGGCCTCTTCTGACTACCGACAGAAGAACGCGTGAGCCCATTTCTACTTCTTCCGAGAAAATCATCGTTAGATCCATTGGCTGCAGGAAAGAATTCACTGTTGACAAGGTGTTTCCTCAAGAGACGACACAGGGTTAGTATTGGTTGGTGCTCCAAAATTTCTCTTATTTGTTGATTCAGAGAAATAAGAATTTTTCTGGCCTTGAGTTTTTTGTAGAAGATGTATTCTTGGAGGTTCAACCAATTCTCAGATCTGTACTTGACGGGCACAATGTCTGTATTTTTGCTTATGGTCAAACCGGCACCGGCAAAACTTTTACCATGGTTAGTAAGAACTTGTAACTGGTTGCATGCATTTTTGTTTCCATCACTAAAAGTTCAAAATTATGTTCTTCACTGAATTTAACTACTCTGCCTTGGTTATCCATAGGAAGGGGCAGGTGATCGTTTAGGAATTGTTCCTCGAGCATTAGAAGAACTCTTTCGTCAAGCAGCTAAGGATAAGTCCGTTCCTCTGTCTTTTTCAATTAGCATGTTGGAGGTGTACATGGGCAATCTCAGAGATCTATTAGCACAGAGATCTAGCAGCCGAACAATTGGCTCCATCTCTAAGTGGTAAACAAATCTTATTAACTTGTGCATGGATCTTTTTATTGATTGGTTATCTTGCTTCAGAATTTTGGCATTCTTCAGTTTTTTGGGTTGGCTGCTTACTTTTGTATTGTTCTCAATAGTGCGCTGAACATCCAAACAAGTTCAAATGGCTGTGTCGAAATTGAGAGACTCACCGATGTGGCAGTTTCTGATTTTGAACAAGCCAACCGGTGGTATTGCAAGGGAAGGCGTGCTCGTGCAACATCATGGACAAATGTTAATGAAGCCTCCAGTAGATCTCATTGGTGGGTTCCACAGTAGTTGCAAGAAATTCTTCCTTTCTTAAAAGATATTTTTCCTTTTGAATTATCCATATCCTAAGCTTCTTTTACTTTACATTTCATGGATTTTTCAACTTTTGAATTGTCTCTTGTATGCTTTGTGTTGTTCAATTAGCTTAACTAGAATTACCATCTCCGGAGAAGGCAGAGTGGAACCAAGCAAATTATGGATGGTGGATCTAGGAGGCAGTGAACGGCTGTTGAAGACAGGAGCAACTGGACGGACCATGGATGAAGGAAAAGCCATAAATCTGTCTCTTTCAGCTCTTGCAGATGTCATTGCAGCTCTTAAACGAAAGCGTAATCACGTTCCTTACAGGCACATCCTCAGTTTTTGTTGGGTTTCACAAGTTTTGTTGTGTCTTCTTAACTTTGACTGCCATTGATACTCATATTTGGCCTGTGCTTGCTTTGTATTTTCAGGAACAGCAAGCTAACTCAAATTCTGCGGGATTCTCTAGGTAATACCCCAGCTTTTTAGGGTCACATAACATACAAGAAAAAGAACGTACGCATTTAATTTGTTCTTGAGCTGTAGTTTTGACCGTGTTTATTTGCACACATATCTGTCTCAATAATTATGAGAATGATTTGTCGCTTTGCCTTTTCTTTTTTTCTTATCTCTTTGTTACCCCCCTTATTTCCATGAGGAAAAATATGAAAACAACCAAGGAACTAAAGCTTCTTGACTTTTGCTTTAGGTGATGGATCCAAGGCTTTGATGCTTGTTCATATTAGCTCCACCGAAGAAGATGTTGGAGAGACAGTTTGTTCTCTGAACTTTGCAGAAAGAGCTCGGGCAATAGAATCCAACAAAGAACTTTCTGAGGCAAGCAGCGTTTGTTGTTCTGCTAAAATTTAGGTCAATGACCATCAAAATACCATTCACATTGATTTATCTTCTCTTTCAGGACTTGAAGAGGCTAAGGGAAAAGAAAATTGCTGATCTTGATGAACAGATTGGGGGTGCTGAAGAAGACTACCAGAAAGTGCGAGAACAATTGAACTTGGCTGAATATCTCTTACAAAAGCAGATGAAACTATTCACCGTGGCTTACCAGCTTCTAGAATCCCCTGAGAGTCCCCAAATTTTTCAGGAAGGAGTGTTTGAGGGCCCTAGAGTGGTTGAAGATGTGGGTCAAGCTACTAGGTTCCGTTCTGTTCCTCGTTTTATGACATCCACAGCCTCAAGTCGGTTAAGGCAAAACCCAGACGGGGAAACTAATGGAATGAAAATGTTAAGACCAGGACATAGAAGATCGCTTGTACTGTTTGCGTCTCAGTCCCTGAGCCACTCGGCTGATCATTTCAAAGCAGGCTTACGAAGTTCAAAGGTTAGGCCTCTGCAGTTTGAGCCTAAGAAGTCTAGACATGGTCCACATGGAGAAGGCTATCATATGCAAAATGGAAACCCCGTCTGCAACAGTTTAGAAAACAACTCCAATCCATCTTCTATGCCTCGAAACAAGAGGGTCACCACATCTCATTCTGATATGAGGTGTATGTTGGGTCGACACCGAAGACGAATGTCTGATTTAACCTGATGATAAATATACTACCGAATTTCAACTTGTGAAGTTCGATCGTACAGTCAATAACATAGCCAGTTTGTGGAATTTTTGGTTTAGATTTGGCTTCCTTTTTCTTTCTTAACATTGATTCTTTGCAACCAATGTGTTTGAAGTTATAACTGTGAGGGTACATAGTAGGAGAATTGTGCCGTAGTCTGTGCATGAAGGATGCTTCACCTGGGTTTTTGAAAATCGGTGGACCTGTTTGATCGTTGGTATTTTTTTCATTTTATCTCTTTCTTTCCAGTCAACCCTAATCTTTAGTTATTGAAATGTTCTGAAAAAGGACTATTCATTGGCAGTCAAATTTGTGTATTATTTATCATGTAATGAAACAATGGGAGTTAGTGTTTGCTATTGACTGAAGTATTTCCTTTTGATTTTCATTTCAATTGTTGTCTCTGTCTTCCCTCTTTTGTGGTTTAGTAGTATCTCATGTTGGTATCATTGTTAAGCCATGTAAATTATCATAACTGTTTTACTTCTATGCTGTGAAGAAGAAACAGAGACACTTCCCTAGTAAAACAGGTCTGTACGTGTATCAGAACTGCCGCAAATCTGATTCGTATTGGGGTTATCTGGAGATGTATCAGGCGAATTCAGTCGGGTCATTGTGTATCAGTATAACTGCAGGTTCTGTTGAGTTATTTAAATTTTTTAAAGTTTTTTTGTCAAGCTTTTTTTTTATTAAAAAAATTAGTTAAAATTTGTAACATTTGATGCAAGATAAAATCAGATTACAGTAGCATCTTTGTCCTTAATTTATGATTTTTTTAAATTTTTTTATTCGATGTATTTGAATCATATAAAATTTCGATATTTTAAAATCATATATAAATCTTAAAATTAGAATGATGAATTATCTATATGATTAGCAACTTATCTAAGTGTGGGTGGTAACTCCGGAAGAGTGAACCTACGAAGAATGGCCCACGAATGAAGTGCTGACCTTTGACCAGTTCAACGATTAATCGTCGTGACGAGTGATGTCTCCTCGTGGGCTTGAATTAACCGCCCTCAACTTCATTTAACTGCCGTCCTCTCCGTGAAGCTCATCGGAATGCCGGAGCTCAAAAGCTTCCGATTTGCCCTTCTCGGACGTGGGATCGAAGAAGCCATCACCGCGTGGCAGTCTTTGATAACCGTCTCTTCGTCACAAACTCCTCCACTCTCCTCACTTCACTCACCAACTTCTTCACACGATGCTCTATAAAGGGCCTCACTTCCTTCCCCCTTCTCTCACTCCATCTCGATCTTGCACCGGGAAGTCTCTGTTTTTTTTTTTTTTTCTGTTTCGTTTGATCGAATTCACCCTCTGCTCTTTTCGCGATACTTCAATGGCTCTGTCCTCGGCTACCCATGTTTGCAAGTTGCTCTTCTTATGCTTCTGCTCGGTCGTCTCCTTGGCGGCCCTCGGCACCTTGGCTCACCAGTTCGCGGTCGGCGGCTCCAAAGGCTGGATTGAACCCAGTGGAAACGAGACGGAGACATACAACGATTGGGCCGTCGATAACAGATTCCAAGTCGGAGATTCTCTCTGTAAGCTCTCCGACTCTTCCCCCTTCCCATGGCTCACGAATTTTCATTCTCTCGCTAACCGGACGTCCTCTGTTTTCCTTTCTTCTCAGACTTCAAATACAGCGACGACTCCGTACTCGTCGTGGAATCGGACGCCTACGAGAAATGCGACACTTCCAACCCAATTTCGAAATACGACGACGGGAACACCATCTTTGTGTTCGATCGCTACGGCTTCTTTTACTTCATCAGTGGAGCGCAGGGTCGCTGCCTCGGAGGCCAGAAACTGATCGTTCAAGTCTTGGGACAATCCGAGGCCGCCTCCAGCCCAGAAGGGTCGTCCCCTGCCCCCTCTTCCGGCGGTGGAGCGATTGCCTCCCCGCCACCCAGCGAAGATGAGTCGCCGTCGGCCGGCGGCGGCGGCGCCGGAGGCGGAGACGATGGGAAAGGCGGAGAAGGTAATAAAGGCGGGACGCCCAGTTCTAGCACTAAACTGGCATTCGGCTTCGCTTCTGCCTTGACGGCCCTTATCGGGGTCTTCCTTTGAAACTTCAACAGAGCTGCAGAACGCAGATTCGAGCGTTGCCCACTATAGTTGTAGTTCCCGATTTATTAGCTTTATATATATATATATCTATGTTGCTGTGTTTTTTAGGAAGATTGTTCGGTTGTTCTGATTTTCATTGTTTGTAATTTCTTCGATATGAGTGGTTCTTTTGTATAAAGTATATATTCCAATCTCGACCAAAGAGGTCTCAATTTATTAAGCTCGTTTAAACCGGTCCGGGCCGGTTCAAATTTAATTAATTATTGTGCCGAAATCGTTCGTGATGAATTGATGCCCGGCTTGAGGGCCACGAAAGCTCGCCTTTTCCTATTTTGCGGTTCCTTGTCTCCCGCAGATATATTGACGGTCTTGCTCGCCGCATAGTTGCATCCACGACCGGGAATCGTGACTCACTCCACCGAGAAGAGAAATAAGGCGGAAAAAGTTCCCCTCTTTGCTTCCGTCTCTTGGTCCAAGTTTCCGTTGCTTCTCGCTTCGCCGTCTCTGCAATCTCTTCGACATCCTCCTCTTACTTTATGGGGGTTGCTGCAATTGGGCAGGGAAGAACTAAACCTTAATAAGGGAAATTTTTTCAATCCGTCTCTGGGTTCGATAGCGCAGAGATGGACGAAAGCAGTAACTTGGCTGGTAATGTTGCTCGGGCGATAACTGCAGCCCTAGACTGGAGCTCGCCGCCTGATACTAGAAAAGCGGCTGTTGCTTATTTAGAATCAGTGAGTTTCTTCTCCCACGACAAAAGCATGAATTTGAATGTGTAGTTAGGCTAATTCACGCTTCGCGCCATTGCTATCTACTTATGCTTCGAATGTGACTTGCCGCTGGGAGTTATGCTAGAACCGGTGAAGTTGAACTTTGAAGGATATATTGGTATCAATGACTTCATACAGTTGATTGCCATGTAGCTGCAGTTTCTTGCTTACTCTGTTTCCTCTAATCCTTCGGTATCAATAGTTTGCCCCTGTGAACTTTAGACCAGGCTAAAAGCTTAAGTTTTTAACCATACTCGAGCTTTTATCTCATTACACAAATTCTTCTCAGTGGCCATGCGGTTGAGCTTGGTTTTGGCCATTTTTAAGTATGTTTGGAAGAGGAGATGTGCATGAAATGCCAAAACATCTTGTCTCTAGACTACCAATTATGGGACCATGTGGCTCTTGTTCTTGTGGTATTACGAGCTTTGTGATTTGATGTCGTCATTGTTTTTCAAACTTTGATCTTAGTTGGTGATTGCTTTATTTTATAATCTCTCTCTCTCTCTCTCTCACTCTCTCTCTCTCTCTCTCTCTCTCTCTCTCTCTCTCTCTCTCTCTCTCACTCTGTCTCTCTCTCTCTCTCTCTCTCTCTCTCTCTCTCTCTCTCTCTCTCTCTCTCTCTCTCTCTCTCTCTCACTCACTCACTCTCTTTTTGTTTCACAGGTGAAAGGTGGGGATATTCGTATGCTAGCAAATATATCTTTTCTTTTGGTCCGGAAGGACTGGTCCTCCGAGATTCGATTGCATGGATTTAAAATGTTACAGGTTTGTCCACTCGTGCAAATCCCACTTTTGTATTTGCCTTTACCGTTTTATGACTATGAAAGTTCTTCCTTTTTGTGCTCTCTATGTAGCACTTAGTTCGCTTGCGGTGGGATGAACTCAATAATGAGGAAAGAAGAAATTTCGCAAATCTTGCAATGGGTTTAATTTCTGAGATTGCAAGCCCTCAAGAAGAATGGGCACTGAAGAGTCAAACAGCAGCCCTTGTCGCAGAGGTTTGCTCGTTGCTTTCTTTGAATAACAGAAAGGATACTTAAATTTTACTGCCTAGAACTAATTTCATGTTTATGGCAGGTAGTTCGTAGAGAAGGAATCAGTCTCTGGCAGGAACTCCTGCCTTCTTTGGTGACTCTCTCTAACACAGGTCCAATGGAGGCAAGTTTCTTTTGCTCTTTTCTTGTTTGTTTATTTTTCTTATCTTCTGATTTTGGCATGTCATTTTAGTGGAAACCCTGCCCCTATTTCTAGCCTGTTAGTTTTTTCCCCACTTTCTCCAGGCTGAGCTGGTTGTGATGATGCTGAGATGGCTTCCTGAAGATATAACAGTTCACAATGAGGACTTAGAAGGTACTTTTTATTTTATTTATATGCTCTGTCTTTTATTTATTTATATGCTATTCTAATAGAAAATTACATGTCAGTCTTGATTATAGCAACTTGCATTAGTGCAGATATTTGGCCTCTTAACCAGACAACCATAACTTGAAGAGCCCACCGTGTACACACAAATTTGAGGCTGTTCATAGTTCTGAACAAATTTCTCTGCTTGCCCACCAAAACAGGCAGCAATTTGGTCCCCCACACCTCACCTTGTCACTTCATACGCCTCTCCTCCATTTTGGAGCTCACAGTTTTTTCATTTTGAGGTGACTCTCTCTGTCTCTCAGTCAAGCAATCACTATAAAACCTCCAAGCAATTATACAAAGTTCTTTCTTCTCCATTAGAGTGTCAAGCAGTCAAAATCCTCCTCAACCTGCAACATCAAGGTATCCTTTTCATGATTGTGCCCATCCAGCATTGTGCAGCAATGCACGTCCTCTTATCACGCACCAGTTTCCCCTATTCATTGGCAACCATGGTGTCTTGTGGAACCCTATTCTAGAGAAATTCAAAGCATGCCCTCTGACCTGACCAGGCAATCTCCTTCCCTTGGTAGCTGAAACTGAATCCACACCGATTGGCCTTCTCAATCAGTTTCTTTCCTTCCTTATTCTTGAATTTTTTCTTCCCAAGATTTATTAAGGGTGGTGTACCAACAATGAGTTAAAACAATCTGGTTGAATGAGATCAATTATGTCTCCCAGAATTTTCTAGGAGTTTAGGCATTAGAGTAGTTGGGCAGCAAACAATTTCCTTCAGGAAGAAGGCTTTGAAGGTTCAGGTGTGGAGAACCTAATTTGGAGAGATGCTATAGTTGGTTAGGCTACGGTGGTTGTTTTTTGTTATTCGTTTTCTTCTGAACTTACTGGCACAACTGTAACAAAACCCTTCTTGAAGGGCTAGACGACATTCTAGTGATAACAAAAAAACCTATTCCTTCCCACGTGTATAGAATGGAACTTCACCATAGTTGTTTCCTCTTCAGCAATTTGTTCATTGTACGTGTGGGAGTTTAGTGCTAGCAGCGGGTATTCAGAGCAAGATGTGGAAAGTTAAATATTTTCTCCCGATTCTCGGTTGTTGCTTTTTATAGTCTTTCTGCACCTTTTTTTTCTGGTGGTTGCTCACTGCTTATTTGAAGTTCAGGGATTTGTTTTCCTGCCGTTCTTCTTGATGTTTGGCACCAGTTTTGGGTTGCTGAAAGGGCATTCATGACCAACAAGTGTGTGGTCTTTACTTTCAAATCCAACTTTGTTGCACCAGGCGAGTTCTTTAGGTTGCATGTGTCTTGTTGTCCTTGTTGGGAACAAGGGCTGTTGACTATCTAGCCCTGGTGCACTGAAAGGGCATTCATGACCAACAAGTGTGTGGTCTTTACTTTCAACTCCAACTTTGTTGCACCAGACAAGTTCTTTAGGTTGCATGTGTCTTGTTACTGTTGCAGGGAACCATGGTTGTTGACGATATAGCCTTAGTGCAATCACTTTTAAACCTATTCGGAGGAGCTTTTCACTGAATTGCATGGTATGCAATTCTTTCAAAACTGGTTTTGCATTCAGGATACTATCAAATTCCAATGCATCTGGATGAACTCTACCTGGATAAAGAATAACTCCATTAAGAAGGGAAAAGTGTGTGAGTTAGAAAGTCTAATGTTGAGGCATAGGAGGGAGATCTACTACTCATTTCTTAGGGTTTCCTTTATATGCAGCTGCAAGGGAAGAGGCATATTTTGGTTATTACTGGTGTCTTTCAATGTTGTGCTTTCCCTTCTTGGCAAGGATACTTGCTCTTTTTCTTCGAGGCAATTGTTTGTAACTTCATGGCCTGTTTGGGAGGAATAAGGTTGCCAATTATTCTTTCTTGGTGAAGTTTCCAGGGTCTATTCTTTCTTAATGAAAATTTTTGCCACTAAGAGAAAAAGAGAGTGCCAAGTTAATGGGTCTTATGATTAATTGGATGAACAAGTTGAATGGGTTTTATAAGTTTCTTTTTAATATGTCCTATGACATTATCTTGTGCTTTGCAATGTTTATCAATTCTACTATCTATCCTTGGGAGTTCTATCCTTTTTTTTTTATTTTAACAGCTGAAGACCCCTTGCCTTTTCTCCTACTTGAACCTAAGACCTGCCATGACAAATCCCACATGTAACCAATGAACTTATGCTCAAGTTCTCTTGGGAGTTTTATCTTAATGATACAGCCTAACCCGCCTAACCACCAGTCTGCCATGTGTGTGCATGTTAAATGGACTACATTTTTTGCCTCATAGAATACTTGTTTTTGCTTGCTAGAAAAAGATTTGGGTGGATTTCTTAGAAATCCAAGAGACTTGCATGCACTTTTCTTTTTATTGTTGTTAGTGTCACCTATGTTCTGACATGGCACTTGAACAGGTGATCGTCGAAGAGTCTTGTTACGTGGACTTACACAATCCTTACCAGAAATTTTGCCTTTATTATACAATGTATGGTAACCGTTCTCAAAGATTGCTTTGAGGAATCTAAATGAGTTATTTCCAATTGATTATTGTTTGTTTACTTGGTCATTGCAATTCTTAATTGTGGCATTTAGTTACTTGAGAAGCACTTTGGAGCTGCTTTGAATGAAGCTGGCAGGCAACAAATGGCCGTTGCAAAGCAGCATGCAGCCACAGTTATAGCAGCGTTAAATGCTATAAATGCATATGCAGAGTGGGCTCCTGTTTCTGATCTATCTAAGCATGGATTGGTTCATGGGTACTTTTCAACTCACTTCAGTTTCTTTTCCTGTATTTCCTCTAAATTTATTGCTATCTTGCTGTAATGTTGTTATTAATTATTCAAACTACAGATGTGGGTTCTTGCTTTCCTCTTCTGATTTCCGTCTCTATGCATGTGAATTCTTCAAACTTGTTTCTGGGAGGTAAGTCATGAAGCCTTTTAAGGGATTTTTTTTGTAATATACTGTCATATTGTTAATGCTTTTGCATGACAGAGTTAATAGAAAAATCAAATAATTTTCCAAAGAAAGGGTCTTGGGCATTAGCTCAGTGGTCCCATGGGAGTTATTGCTACGGGGAGGTCTTGGGTTCGGGTCTCCACAGTAGCATTGGGAGTAAAACTTGTAATTGGGAGTAAAATGCATTCACCTTCCTCAAAAAAAAAAAAAAATTTCCAAAGAAAATGTAGAATTGTGCTAATAAAAGTACTTGTCTTTGGCTCAATGGCCACATTTGTTTGGGTAGAAGGGGGGAGGGGATTTCTAATAAGAGTCTTCTGGTATGTGATTACTAATTCTGACTCTCATTTGTAAAATAACCACTAGTATATTTGGAGAACATATTCTCTGCCAAATGATCATACTGGGATTTTCATATAAAAGGACGTGGTGGGAAGAAAAGTTTAGATATAGTCTTCGATTGGTGGTGTTCAGATACAGGTTATCTTAATAAATATTTTCTAATTTGTCATGTACCTTTTCAGGAAAAGACCTAGTGATTCTTCCGGTTCTGAATTCGATTCTGCAATGAGTGCCATCTTTCAGATTCTGATGGATGTTTCCCAAGATTTTTTAAACCGTTGTAGCTCCAATGGAGCCGCTTGTGTTGATGAAAGCGAATTTGAGTTTGCTGAATGCATATGCGAGAGTATGGTTTCACTAGGTTCTTTCAACTTGCAGTGCATTGCAGGGGATGCTTCCACCCTTACAAAATATCTTCAACAGGTTGAGCATGGAAATATTGTTTTTATTTGGTAACATTATTGCTGAGTTAGCCTTATTTTTGTTTATTCCAATAAAAATCTCTGGAAAGATTTTGGCAGTAGTCTAGTTCTTACCCATGGTTTAAGGATATGTCAGTTTTCGGGTATTACATTCTTATACATTGCATGAATAAATGAATGATTATGTGTCTTTCTACTGTAATGCACCATATTGTGGTTCTAAATGTGCTTGATCGCTTGTCCTTAAAATTCTGCTCCATGAGTTCAATGGTCTGTTAGTCATGATCCATGGATAAGAAGTTGTTGAAAGGAGGACCCGGTCCTGATATTGACAAATTTAATGTCTACACCTTGTTAGAAAAAAAATGCTCAAGTTTGCATAACTAAGCCCCTTATGTGACAACTCCAAGCCTTATCAAAGGATAGATAAACATCTCTCAATGTGTTTCTCATGAATAATATTTGGTTTTTCAGATGCTGGGATATTTCCAACACTATAAGTTCCCGCTGCATTTTCAATCCCTCCTTTTTTGGTTGGTAAGTTGGTTTAGAAGGCTTTAAGATTGTTTCTACTGTGTGAAGTAAATTCAATGTAAGTTGTTCTGATATTCTTATTCTTTTTCTGAACAGACTTTAATGAGAGAATCAGTATCAAAGCCTAAAGTTGTTGGTCAAGTTGGTGTAGATGGTACTGCTCCCAGTAATTCAGTCTTGTTTTGTCAGATAAACAAGGAAAAGAAGGGATTTTTGAATGCCATTAATGATGATGTTTGTCGCACCATGTTGGATGTATCTTTCCAGCGGATGCTTAAAAGAAATATTCAATTGGGGCCACATCAGCCTATGGGCACTTTGGAGTTATGGAGTGAGGAGTTTGATGGCAAAGGGGATTTCAGCCAATATCGTTCTAGGCTGGTACATTTTAACTTTATCAATCTTTGTATAAATGATAGCAAAATTTATGGACTCATGGTATATCATTTTCTGCTGTCCTCTGGATGCTTCTGTAGATCCATCTCAAAATGATTAGCCTAGGTTAGGAGACGCTCTTCCCAAGTTATAAGCACATGATTTTGCTTATAGTATTGCATTAAAAAAAAAAAAGAATACAAGTTCACTATGCACGTCTTTTATTACAATAATTTATTCCATTCTTTTCGTGTGACAAAAATTCCGTGATTCCATGGCCAACATTCAATATAGAATGACTAGTATAATTAAGATGGGTGTTTTTGTGATTAAACTGATATATGGAGGCTGATGAACGGGGGAGGGTTAGGGGGGTGGGATCCAACATAAAAAATGCTAAGAAACACTAACAGATTAAAAGGTTTAGTTATATGCCTTTTAAGTGGATAGTTATCTTGGAACAGAACCAGACTCAATTTTTTAAAATGGTAACAATGCGATTTCATTTGTGGGTCAAGGCCTAATTTGTGCTCCCCAATTTATTTGTTTTGTGGACTCTATGTGGTGAAACTGAATTGTTGTTTGCTTTATTGGGAGTTTGTGGTCACATGATGTAAATTGCAATTGTTATATGCTTCAATGGGTGTTTGGTCATATCTCTGGCTTGTTATATATAACTATGGACCTGAGTGGGAGTTTTAAGTAGGGAAAAATTTCCACATTGAAAAATATTAAGAAAAACTAATGGACTAAAGTGTTGAGTAATAAGCCTTCCTAAGTGGATATTCATTATGGGACGAAACTGCACTCAATCTTTAATAGATGTTTCTAAGGCAAACATCTTGTTTGCCTCAAAGGGCAGTGCAAGTACACCTTTACAGCCTTAATTTTGTCGTTCCTTTTATGTATTCAGTTGTTAAGTTTCACTTATCTACTTAGTTTTTGTTTGGAATGTTTTCCTGCAGTATCTGCTTGTAAATATTGAAATGTTGCATTAACTCATGGATCGGCATTTTTAAGTATTATAGCCTGAGATACAATTTTCTGATCCAGGTGGAACTCATTCGGCTAATTGCATCCGACAAGCCCATTGTAGCTGTCAACAGTGTGTCACAGAGAATTGATGCAATTATTAAGAGCCATCTGAATAATTCTGTCCCTCCTCAGGTCTGGTTGTTTGAATTGTGATTCACTTTGTTATCCTTTTAGAACTCTAGTTTAGAGTTGTCTCCTGTCTGTTAAGTCTGAATTGTAGTTTTATTTTTTCAGGACATACCAATTATGGACAGCATGCAGCTGGCATTAGAAGCAATTGTGAGTGTAATTTTTGATGGATCAGCAGATTTAATTGCCAGTAGTTCTGAGACTCAACATGCTTTGCGCACTATACTGGAAGGTTGTCCTGTGAGTTTTCTATTTCGTTCTGAGATCTCAAGTATCCCTCAAAGTGGTATAACTTGCTGAAAAACCTATTTATTTTTTTTGTCAAACTGAAGGGCTTTTGAAGCAGCTGATTGGTCTGAAGTGGACTGAGCCAACACTTGCAGAATTACTTGGTCGGTATATAGATGCGCTGGGTCCCTTTTTAAAGCACTTTTCTGATGCAGTTAGTGAGGTCATCAGAAAGCTTTTTGAGCTCCTGACATCACTTCCATATGATCTGAAGGTTAGGCATAGCGTATCTTCCCATTCATAGCTTTTTTACCGTTTAAGTGTGTGGATCTACTGTCTTTTCATCTCTCGATTAGATAATTAGGAACTGCAGCATCATATTCTCATATATGCAATTCTGTTTGTTATCTCTGAGCTGATTGCTTTAAAGATGGTTGTGTATGCTAAGGCAGCTTCTGTAGTAGATAATAATTTTCTCTGCTCTTGTGTCTGGGGTGCCTTTATAGGACTACAGAATTTCAATTATAAATCATGTTGAACTCATCAATTTTTGTCGTCAGTTTGATAGGTGTGCTGTAGTCCTTGTTAACATCAATCTTATTGCTGGTATTCCATTGTTTGTATGTGTCATGCTAGATTAGCTAGTAACTCTCTAGTTTGATGACCTCCACTCATGCCTCATGTTATTGACGAGCTTCCACTTTGTCTCCACTTATCCTCTGTTGATTCGGTCTTCACAAAGAAAACCAAGGAGACGTGGAATATTTACCTTTTACAAAGTTCATAGCTTGATTGGCTGTGCATTATGCTTTCTATTTGTCCAATGCTTTTCTAAGATGCATGTATCCATTTCTCTGGTCTAACTCAAATTGGATAACAGGATCCATCTGCATTGAGTGCCCGGCATGCTAGGTTACATATCTGCACATCGTTCATTCGGATTGCAAAAGCTGCTGATAAAAGTCTTCTTCCTCATATGAAGGTTATTTATATTTATATATTTTTCTTTTGGAAAGTGCTTTGCTTTTATTGATTGTATGAAACTCAGTACAAAAATTGGGGGCGTTCTCAACACATTTGAGAAGAGTTGTACCCCGTCTTTAGCTAAGGAGTCTGCCACAGAATTGGCAGCTCTGGAATACATGACCATTCACAAACACATGAAGAAGTTAAAAAGAAAATTTCTCTAAACAAATATAGCAGCCGTCATGGAGGGGCTGATGTCTGTCTGCACCACCCAATGACATTCTATGGAAGGGCTGAAGGTTATTTATATTTTCACTTCAATGGTTATTAGTATTTCCTCTTTCTAGACTTGGGTTGATGTCAATCTCAAAATGTTAATCCATGTTGGAAGGCGTCTTCCCATGCAATAAGCACATGATATTTCTAACCTTGGATCCATGTGGGACAATTCTCACACTTCCTCACATGTGGGACTCTTTATGGGTCCCTCTCATTGACAACTTTGGTTGAATGCTTGCTTGTAGCCACGTAGATAGTTGATACCATGTGAAAATTGGGTAAAGTTCATGATAAAATGACTAGTTAAACTTAGGTGGCATCGTCCTATATGGTAAGGAGAGGATGTTTGAAATCCTGGATTCATGTGGCACTACTCTGATAAAGATATTGTACTAAATCCTCTGGCAATCCAATCTATTGGTTAGTGTAAACATGAAGTTTGATGAATAATTTTTTGCTAGATGGGAAGAAATTATAGTTACGACTAGCAAATTTGAAAATATTATAACTATGAACCACACAAGGAGAATTTAGAAATATGGTTTGCATTTTATTATAAAAGTGACTAATGCGACAAAGACTTTTTTTTTTTTTTCTAAAAGAGATTTATCCAAGTTACTTGACTATAGTCATCTATAAAAGACAAAAGGTATACTTGAAAATAAAAGTGCATGGAACCTTATATGTTCCCTATGCCATGGTTGTGTGACTTGGATGCTGGTACCATCTAGGGATACTTGAAAAACTGAGTCAGAAGGGACGAGTTGGGTTAGTGGACACTTACTTGTCCACCCTTGGCTTGAGTTAAGAGGGCTTGTCCCTTAATACTAGGGACGACTCTGATCCTGATTCAACTTGGAAAGCTTAAACTCGAGTTGACTCAGGTGAGTTACCTCTACACAGCTGAATTGCTTATGATTCAGCTGAGTCGTACAGCTGTGCCCTATACATCATGAAGGCATGAGTAGGTTTTTGGGTCTTTCTTCCATTCTCTTTTACTTTGTCCAGCTTCATTCTCTGTAAGTTGTGTCTTTAATACCGATCAGATGTTGACAATGAAGCGAGTCTAGGAGATTTATGTTGTCTCTGGTAGGTAGAGTTGTGCTAGCACCTTTCCCTCTCATAAATAAATCATTTTGAATTCCCTTCGGATCCAAGGGGAGCTCATCTCTGATAGGACGTCCATTACTAATGCTCTTGTGGATTATTATGCAGCTTTATATACAGTCAGTGCAGGAAAAAGACATTCTATGGAAGGGGTCCCTTTGCCTTGCATCTCCGGTAGTCAAGCTGATCAGTTGGAAGGTCCGTTTTCTCTTGAGGAAATAGAAGCAACAGTGACAAAATTCCCACTGGACAAAGCCCCCGGCCTAGATGGGTTTAATGGGGAATTTTATAGGAAAGCATGGGGGTTTATGAAACAGGACATAGTAGACATGGTCAATGACTTCTACATGATAATAGTCTATAGGAGCATGGGGGCATCCTTCATCACCCTACTACCAAAAAAAGAGGGGGTGGAGAATGTAAGAGACTTTAGACCAATCAATTTAGCCCATACAAGATAATATCTAGGCTTCTATCTGCAAGATTGAAACGAGTGCTGCCTAATCTCATTGATAGGGTTCAATGTGGCTTCATTCACTCTAGACAGTTACTCGATGCCACTATGTTTGCCCACGTGGTCATTGAATTGTTTAACAAGTCTAGTGAGCCAAGGATAATTCTCAAGCTTGACATGGAAAAGGCATTTGACAGGGTGGATTGGGATTACTTGGAGGCGATCATGGAAAGGATGGGTTTCGGTGCAAAATGGCTGATGTGGATCCGGTCTTGTGTTGCTAATGCCTCTTATACACTACTCATAAATGGAGGAACATTTGGGCACTTTAGAGGTAGCAGAGGTCTCAGGCAAGGGGATCCGCTGTCTCCTCTTCTCTTCAATATTGCAGGTGAAGGACTAGTAGGAATTCTTAAGATAGCACTTTCCATTGGTTGGGTCAACAATGTACTGCCCGAGGGTCTCCTCCCACTGGCCCAATTTGCAGATGACAGTTATTTTCGGTGATGGGTCACTTGAGCAAGTACAGAGATGGAAGGCAATCATTAGATTATATGAAATGGCTTCGAGGCAGAAAGTCAATTGGGCTAAAACAGAGGTTTTCGGGTTTCATATGGATGCTAATTCAATCAATAACATTGCTGCAATTCTGGGTTGTTCAGTGGGGAATTTTCCGAGCCTTTATCTTGGCCTGCCTCTATTCCATGGCCGGGTGACCAAACCCTTATGGGACCCGGTAATAGAAAGGATCCAGAAGCGTCTATCCTTATGGAAGGGTAGGATGTTATCAAAAGCAGGCCGACTTATTCTGATCAAGTCCTGTTTGAGTGGAATACCAGCTCATTACCTGTCCTTCATGCCATGCCCCACAGGTGTAGCCAAAAATATTGAGAAGCTGATTAGAACATTTCTATGGAGGGGTACAATGGAGAATTTTAAGTACCATCTAGTGAATTGGAAAAATGTTTGTCTTCCAGCAGCCAATGGGGGTTTGGGCATTAGGAGAATTCTGTTGGTAAACAAAGCATTTTTGCTAAAATGGTGTTGGAGGATTAACATGGAAAGGCATGCCCCTTGGCGCAAACTTGTGATAGACAATCTTGGAGTGGAGGAGGAGTCGTGGATCATGGGATGGAATTCACCTAGAAGGTTATCTACCATTTGGAGATACATACACAAGCTCTTTGAGAAATTCAGATCTCATATTAGATGGGTAGTTGGGAATGGGCAGCACACTCTATTTTGGGAAGACCCATGGATGGATGAGAACCCCTTGAAGCAATCATATAATGCGTTGTACAAGCTTGCAAGAGCGCCGTCAGCTACAGTTGCGCATATAATGGATTCCGGCTCTCCCTCAAATATTGATTGGAGCTCAACTTTCCGGAGAGAACTAAGAGATGATGAAGCATTCAGTCTAAGCAATCTGGATTCTTCCTTAGGAACACTCTACAGAGATGTTACCAAGCCGGACATACTCATATGGACACCAGAAGTTGATGGATCATTCTCAATAGCTTCAGCCTATAGAATCTTATTACCCGTAGTCGATATCCATGAAAGTCGGGTAGCTTGGCTTCTTCCAGCTCCCCCAAAAGTCAGATTTTTCATATGGAGCACATTACATGGGAAAATTCTAACCAGGGATGCTCTAGTCAGAAGGGGGGTCCCCATCCCCTCCTCACTTTGTACTTTCCGTAATACGCATGAAGAGACAATCAACCATCTATTGCTTCGCTGCAAATATTCCTGGTCTCTATGGGCTTACTTTATTTCAATATTCGGATTTGAATGGTGTATACCGAGATCCTTTGCAGAAGTGGTAGCAACCAAATTTGGTCATTTATCTAGATCAGGGCGGGTAATTTGGAAGGCACTTGTGGCTTTTCTACCTTGGTCATTATGGGAGGAAAGGAACAAGAGGATCTTCCAAGGGAAGGAAGCACAATGGACGGATCTAAAAACACTCATTCAGAACAGAATCATACATTGGTTGGTTGCTCAAGGCATATTGAGCAGCATCGATAGAGATCGCTTGAGGGCAGCTTGGTGTGTTTTCGTCTCCACCCCCTCTACTGCACCGCCCAAAGTGCCTACACCTTGGCTCCCACCCCTCGTTGGTAAAATCAAGATGAACTTTGACGGCTCCTCATTGGGTAATCCAGGACCTAGTGGATATGGAGGAGTTTTTAGAAATGCAGAAGGTTAGATCCTCCTAACCTATATGGGTCCACTCGGTATTGCTGATTCCACTTCAGCTGAAGTCCATGGAGTTCTCCATGGACTTAGGATATTTCAGAATCATTTGGTGGGGGAGTTGGTAGTGGAGGGAGATTCACATAATGTAATAGGGTGGTGCAGACAGACTTCGGCTCCACCATGGAGGTTCATGTACTACTTTAGAGAGATTATTTCATTATCCACATCGTATGTTCATGAGTGGATCTATATTCCTAGATCTGCCAACTCTGTGGCAGACTCTTTAGCTAAAGAGGGTGTGCATCTCACTGGCATGTCGGTGAGATCCACCCCTCCTTTTGTATCTTGATTTCATCAATCAATAAAAAAAAAAAAAAACAGCACTTTCCTCAAAAAAATGAATGACTGTTAAAATGTACTGTGGATCTTCATTCCATAGCCCTCTGCTCCATGTTTTCTTTGCTTTAGGTTGTAAGATGAACTTCAGCTGGGGTAAGAAGGATGAAACTACAACATAGATAACCCTGATGAAAGAGTGTTTGTTGTCTTTAGTCACAGAAAATCTGAGTTCTGACCAAAGCTCGTTGCGGGACCTATCATTGCAAGTTTTGCTATTGCATTTCTGAATTTGCAGTCAGCCAGCCATTTTTGCATCCACTGCCCTAATTGCTGCTGACCTCCTTCAAACATTTAACTCATGCAATTCTTATAAAAATACCAACACCGCAATACTTAGTTGTGACCATACGCTACCAGTTACTGAGTACAAGTGAGAATAAGAACTGTACTTAAACACATACCTGTAGGGCTTGCATAATGTGCAAGCTCTGCAGTCAAATAGAGACATTGATTTAAAGGATGGAATTGTTAACCATTTTAACTGAAGGATGACTAAGTACTCTTGGAGATGAAAGAAGAGCAGATTTGAATTTCGTTTCTGGTTATAGTTTATTTATGGTGCCCCATCTTTTTTTAAATAGTTGCAGATACAGCGAAAGATTCACACACTATTTATAGATCGTGAAATAACTTTTTATATTTTTTTACTTCTACACAGGATATTGCTGATACCATGGCTTATCTCCAAGGTGAGGGCCGTCTACATCGTGGGGAGCATAATCTTCTGGGTGAAGCCTTTCTTATTATGGCATCTGCTGCTGGGTAAATGCACGCAATTCTGCAGATGCTTTTCTAGGCTCGTTCTTGTGATCGGGTAAAGTTTTACTTTCTGAAAGAGTAATTCTATTTCTTATTGTACTTGTATCATGTGCAGCATACAGCAGCAGCAAGAAGTTCTAGCCTGGTTGCTTGAACCTTTAAGCAAACAATGGACGACACTTGAATGGCAAAATGCATATTTGTCAGATCCTTTAGGCCTTGTTAGTTTGTGCTCAGACAGAGCATTTATGTGGTCGATCTATCACAACGTGACATTCTTTGAAAAGGCTCTTAAAAGGAGTGGAATTAGAAAGGGCAGTGCGACTGTGCAAAATCAATCTTCAGTTGGTACAGATGGTATCCCTTCTCATCCAATGGGTCCACATTTGGCATGGATGTTGCCTCCTCTCTTGAGAGTAAGCATAAAACTTCACTCTTCTTTTCCATTTCCTCAATGTCTTCCTCAAATGCATTTCTACCACATAAGATTACAAAAGTGTCTGCTTTCAGCTCGAGTTTAATAATATGGTAATTTCAAGTTAAGCTTTTCACCAAAGTACAGACAAGTATGACTAATTTTTAAATACTGATGATAACTGTACAATCCTATGTTGTTGGGGAACCTATTATTAATAATGTGTTGGCTATTGTCTAACAAAATCATGCACTTTCTTTTTTCTAAAAAAAAGCACAGACAAGTATGACATGTTTTTTCAGTTTTGTGAAGATAGAAGAAGTATTTGAAATTTGTGACTTGCTAATTGCTACTTTTTAAAAAATTGTTCATGTACTTGAAGCCGGTAGCTGTTAGTGTGGCAATAAACCTCTGTGTGCTTGATGCTGCAAAAATAGAAAGTATGTACATGTTTTGTCTCTTCTATATGCTTGAGCATGATATATTTATCGAGGATGCTCCTTACGCTGATTAAGCTCCAATGTTGCTCATGATATATTTCTCCGTCTCCCAACTGAAGCAGATGGGAACTATCGTTTTATTGTGTAAGAGAGCAGTATATTATATATCTGGTATCAGTCATGGGCTGAAACCATTTATGTTATGTGTAAGCCTTGTGTAGTTGCATGACTTGACACAGGCCATAGAAGGAAGAAAGGGGCAATAATGAATGGTTGGTGAGGATACTTGAATTTTATAAATGTCAGAGAGCAGAAGGCATATGCTGTAGAATTAGAAATTTAGTATTTGTTCTTTTAGAAATGTTCTATGTTGTACTTTCCTCTGATTCAGTAGTTATGCCAGAGCCATTATAGCTTAAGGGCAAACTGCCGATCGAACAAATACAGCTCTGAGGGTCTTGGTTCATCATAGTTTTTATCAATTAAGGTTGATACTTTTATCATCACCTTTTATAAGCCTTACGTATAATTAGCTCTACATGTGTTGCTACCTGCAGTTGCTTCGTGCAGTTCATTCTCTTTGGTCTCTGCCAGTGACCCAAGCTTTACCGGGAGACTTCCGAGCAGCGATGAGTATGAATCAAGTTGAGCAGGCTGGTCTTCTTGGTGAGGGCAACTCAAAGCTGCCGAAGAATTCCGTAGCTTTTTCTGATGGTTTGCAGATTGATGAGCCTATTGAAAATGACCTCAGGAACTGGCTGAAAGGCATCAGAGATAGCGGGTAAGAGTTTTTCTGCTTGAACAGTAACTTTCAGTTGGTAGGTAGGTCATATTCATGATTGAATTGTTTCCATTTTATAGGTATAATGTTCTAGGTTTATCAGCAACTCTTGGTGACTACTTTTTTCGATGTTTGGAGGGTTCCTCTGTTGCCTTGTCACTTGTGGAGAATATCCAATCTATGGAGTTCAGGCACATCCGTCAACTTGTTCATCTAGTTTTGATTCCTTTGGTCAAGTTCTGTCCTGTAGATTTATGGGAGAACTGGCTGGCAAACCTCCTCCACCCATTATTTCTGCACTGTCAGCAGGCTCTTAGTGTTTCATGGACGAGTCTTCTGCTTGAGGGTAGAGCCAAGGTGCCTGATAATTGTGGTAATGTCTCTGGATTAGAGCTGAAAATGGAAGTGATGGAGGAGAAGTTGCTTCGAGATTTGACTCGTGAGATTTGTTTCTTCCTCTCGGTTCTAGCCTCTCCAGGGCTAAATAGTGGACTTCCTGCAGTAGAACAGTCAGGACATATCCGCGCATCAATGTCTTCATTGAAAGATTTGGATGAATTAGCCACAAACTCTCTTATGGGGTATGTCTGAGTCTTAACAGTCTTCATAAGTAAACACATGTACACCTTATTTCATTTAATTTTCTTATGCTTGTTCTCTTTTTGAGTTGTAGCTTTCTGTTGAGACATAAAGGTGCTGCTCTCCCAGCCCTGCAAATAAGCAAAGAAGCCTTTTCTTGGACTGATGGAGAGGCTGTGGCAAAGGTCTCTTCTTTTTGTGGGGCTGTGGTTCTTCTGGCTTGTTTGACTAATAATGCTGAACTCAGAGAATTTGCTACTAAAGATATGTTTTGTGCTGTCCTTCAAGGATTAACCCTTGAGTCTAATGCTATCATTAGTGCTGATCTTGTTAGTCTTTGCCGTGAGATTTTTGTATATCTCTCTGAGAGGGATTCTTCTCCACGACAGGTATTCTAATTGTTCTTTTTAAAAAAAAAAAATCTTTGAAGCATTCCTTTCTTACAGTAATACCTAAGTAGCGGCCAACTATCATTCTATTGTGGTTTTGGATCATTTGGTCTATAACCAAATATTTATGAAGGGTTGTGATTCTTTTGATGTGACAGGTCCTGCTGTCTCTTCCTAATATTACTAATGCAGATTTGCAAGCATTTGAAGAAGCACTGGGGAAGACAAGCAGTCCTAAGGAACAGAAGCAGCTTATGAAAAGCTTGCTTTTGTTAGCTGCAGGAAAGAAGCTGAAAGCGCTTGCTGCCCCAAAAAGCACAAATGTCATTACAAATGTTTCGAGTAAATTTTCTTTAACCTCCTTTTTTCCAATTATACGTAATGGGGATTTTCTTCTTGGTTTTAAGCATTTAGCGACTCTATCTCTGCATCTTTAACTTCATTTGAAGCAATTAGAGATTCTGGTGTTCTTTTATGTATGATTGATCATATTCTACAGCAATTTTTCCTCTTCTCGGTTTACTTCTTTCTCTAAATCTTTTTGTTGCTTCTCTTCTTCTATCATTTCTTTGTCATTTAGAATTCTTCATGCACTTGTGGAAATGAACCACTCTTAGATTACAGCAATGTGGATTTCCTGCATAGCCATGATTTTTATAGGAGTCTACAGCTTTCAAGAGTGTCCATAACATAGTAGTTTAAATTCAAGGAGATGCAAGTTGCATATGTCCTCTTAACTGGGGTAACTCAGATTTCAGCAATGGCTTTTAAAAGGTTTAACTGAATTCAACTTTAATGCGTGACAAAATTCAGAATACAGGGGCCTTTTATATCATAGACGTAAACAACATAAGAAACCTTTATCCATGCTAACTGTAATTATAAAAATAAATCTTTACTTGGAAAAGAAATCCTAAATAGAAAGCAATTTCTAATTTAAAGAGTTGTTGTTGATCTAAAAGGAGAAAAAAGAAACATACTCGAAAAAAAACTGCCATGAGAAAAGACTTCCTAATTGAAGACCTTTAATTTAAAAGGAGAAAAAAAAAGAAAAAAAACTAGTTTTTGTTTGAGTGATGCTGGACAGACTATTAGTAATTTTTTCTGTCGATAAAGCTTCTAATTGTGGAAAACTGGAATTAGGAGAATGCAGTTTAGAGATATTCTCTAATTTAGGGCTTTTTATTTTTGGAACTTGTCCTAAAATCGCAAATTTAGGGTTTTTGTTAGAACTTCTCTTCCTTTCCTAGACTTGAATGTCTTTAGAATGATATATTGGTCTTCGATATTCCTCAACTAGATTGTTGCATTAGTATGTATTGCATCAGATCCTCTGAGATTTGCTGGGCTGCATCAGGGCATGAGACAGGGTCACAGCAATCCATTCATGTGGGGTCCAAATTTTATCTCGTACTGAAATGCACCTCAAGGAATGTATCTCTTCTGAAGGCAATTTGAACATATCTAACATATAACGTGCATTTTAACTATTCGCTAACGTTGACAGTTCTATGCATCTAGAGGATGCACATATTAGCTATGATTGAGTTATGGTACGCAAGCAATTGGAACCCACATTGAATGGACACTACTGATTTCTTCTGCTACAACACACGTCAGGCAACCAACCCCTTCCTTCCAAAAGGATTTTGTTCCCATCTACCAAGTGACTTGCATTTAACTTCTGGTTGGCATGGTTCACTCAAAATTATAACCATGTAATGGAGACCTTCATTAACTATGGTCCTCCAATCTTTGACTAGCTAAGGAGGGAGTGTCTTATACATCTTGTTATAGGGAATAGCCATTTTATTCTTTGTGGATCTTGGGTGGCCGCAGTTTTGTCACCACTATTTTGTGATCTTTCTTTGGTTAATAAATATACTCATTCAAGTACAAATTTTGTTCCATTTAAAAAAAAAGTGCAAATTTTGTTTAGCCATGAGACAGCTGAATATGGTATTAAAGCCAACCCAATTCTCCTACTAGTGCAGGTCGTTTTAGTTGTTATGCATATGCATGAGTGTTAGTTAATTGGAAAACCATTGTCTCTATGCCGCATATGCGTTCATGAGCTGAGTTTGATGCTTGACCTTATGATGGTTTAAAATCTAAATTATGTTTGACCTCTGAGAGTTCTTAAGATTATTTGCTGAGAAGAAGCTCCTAAATTTGTCTAATCACTTGAGATGGGACGGGACCATATTCATACCCAATCAATTATTTAGGAACCTCACTACTTGTTAGAGAAGACAATAGTAAGAAAGGTGCCTTTCTTGTTTTTAATTGTTACCGGAAGCTTTTGTTAAGGACTCTTGGAGACTGATAGGGCAGGTGCCAATTCCCTGGACAACCTCTGTGACTGAATGAACTCCCTCTCAAAGACAGTTTTTCTCCTACTTAAAAGATTTGAATGTCTTTTGCATGAAAATATGTAATGGGGATTGGATTTCTTATTCTAATGCTATATAACAAATGGCATCTTACTTGCAGCTAGGACACGGAGTGTAGCATCAGTTCCAGCGTCCAGCATAGAGGGCGATGAGGTTGTAGGATTGGCAGCCATTATATAAGATTTTGGTGTTACATAGCTGCATATTTGTACAGAAGTTGCACAGAGGTGCTTGCAGCCTGAGGCACAGACCGAAAACGAGGATCTCAAAACCTACGGCGCCGATCTGTCTCTACGTGTATCAGGCACAAGCAAGAGTTTTGCATCGTCCTCGAGGTCCTATCTTATATGTCTTGTATGTTGTATATTATTATATTTCTAAGTTCAGTGAGTAAAAGCTTGACAGACCGCAGGCATATTGCCTTGGTGGATCTGTTTATTCCTAAGTAAATAGTAACTATACATATTTATCAGCTGGGAACTTGTAATATCTTGTTTAATTTTTTTTTTTTTTTTTAAACGACGAAGAGATGTAATTTGTTTATTACATTTGGTTTTCACAAGATGACGTTTGTGAAAGTAAATGCTTTGTTTGATTGTCTCAAGTTCGCGAAATCTCCAGTGAGGATTCATATATATAGTAATAACTACTAAGAGCCAAATAGAATGACGAAATTGAAAGATATCTTTGCAGGGAACAACCAGAAAGGCACGGAACGCAGTGATGAACAAGGACCAAATAATACTCGTTCATACTCTGTAACTTACATTGGAAAAATTCAGAATAAGGGCCAAATGATACTCGTTCTTACTCTCTAACTCAACAGTTGAGAAATTTAGAAAAATCTTTTCTGAACAAAAGGTGAACTACAAGAAGTTTTTTTAAGAATAATTAAAAAATAATAAAAAATTACACTAATGACTCTATTCATAACTTATTTGTCAAAATGTTACTTTCAGCGTTTGACCAAGTTAGATCATGGATAAGTCCTATTATCCATAATATTTTTGGGATGCGGCTTTTAGAAGCCACCTTCCTAAAAAAAAAGGAGATGTCTCTTTTTTGTAGGCGTCATTTCAATGCCGCCTTCGCTTTTAAAAAAAAAAAAAAATTTCGACAACACGCAAGCCAGCGTGTCGCCTACGTGGCATTTGACCAAGTTGGTCAAACTTGGTCAAACACTGAAAGTGACATTTTGGCAAATAAGTTGTGAATAATGTCATTAGTGTAATTTTTTTTTTATTTTTAATTATTCTTAAAAAAACTTCGAACTACAACGGGTCGTACCGTCGTACAATCACAATAATTGTATTGTTGTGTGATGTTACTTAGTGTAGGTTAGTACTTGTTCTGTCTTTGTTTTTCATAACTTCGTATGGTCATATACTAAATAAAAAAAATCAAAACTGGACCTGAGAAAAAAAGTGTGTAAATTTAATAGAAGTAAGATGGGATATACATTTAATTTTGTACACATACTTTCCGTAAAAGAGGAAAGCTTGAATAGTAATGGGAAAACTTGAATAGTAATGGTTGAACATTGAAGAACTGGGAATAATTTAAAATTACTAGTTGTCTTTATAACACTTTGCTTGTCACAAAAATATAATTTAAAATCAAATAACTGTTATTAAATAAACATATGAGCTAATAGAATTTCTACTATCAATTCAAAATGATTAAATAACTAAATCATGAAATAGGAAATAGGAGGCAAATAATGCAAATGAAAGATAAATAAAAAAAATCAGAATAAATAATTTAAAAGTCTACCCCAGTCAAGAGTTCTTTCATAATTTTAAAGTCGTTTGTGACACATAGGATGCGAGGATGGTAAAACCAAGGTGTTATGTAAGCAAATAATAACAAAAAAGAAAAATTCTCTTTGAAGTCTGAACACTCTGTGGACATCCTGATAAATAGGCTGATGAAAACAGGGAGGTAGAGTGACAGAGGTGGGAGAAAGAAACCATCTCTTGAAAGCTTCGCGGAAATTCAAATCAGATCATAATATGTTCATCAATTTAACTGGGGTAATCTGTTGATCAAAGCTTTTTGGAAATTTTGAATCAGTGTGTAATCTGTTTATTAAAGCTTGCTGGAAATCACTGGATTGCCACAGCTGGGAGCCCTAAAAGACATCTCCCTTTTGATCAAAGGAAACCTGTGACAACAGAAGCCTGCTTGCGACGGGTTAAAGACCTGAGACAATACCCTCAGTGGGAAGTTCTTCCAAGCTCCAAGACTCCATTAAATCCATAAAATATTAACAAAAGCATTATGAAATTTTGTCCTTTGGGTGATCCTCCTTATGCCTTTTTTATCGGGTCCTGTAGTTGATGATATCTGCATTCAGTGCTTTATCACTGAAAGTCAGTATTCTCGTCAAACTTTTCTCCATTAGGTCACCTCTGCAGTCAATTTGGGTGATGAATTATGTCCATCCGTTATCGTTTTTCATCTGCTTTACCCGATTTACGTAAGGAACGCTGCCTTTGGTGTCATTTCACACAATATTCTCATCATTCCATTTGCAATATCGGAAGAAGATTTGGATCAGAATGTACCAATTTCTCTGAAACAGTGTTACTCTGACATGATTCACCTGTCAACCAATCGATGTTTTTGCAAATTTTGATGATCAAGAGCGTCTTGATAACGATAATACGAGGGGGGTGGAAAGGCCGCTGAGGGACAAACGAATGAGCCAAAGCTCTTATCTCTATACCCAAGGTTTACAATTTTTCATAAGTGCGAGCTGAGGTGAGATGAAAAACAAGGGTGTTGACAGTGGCCGAGGTTGGCCTCTGCAAAATATTTGGATAGCAAAGTAGTAATACTCACACGAGAAAAGAGAGAAGAAAACATCATTTGCTTCAGTGCCTCTGGATCGTTTGGTCTCTGTCAAGATATTGAGAGGTGATAAAGCCGATGATGCAACGTCAATCCTGAAAAATCACTGAAAAGATCAGATGTAGCTTTTTTCGGACACACACTACAGACTTTCAGACTTCAAAAGTAGCTAAGAAAAGCAACCGATTAAAACCCAAAACTGGTTATCTGTAGTCTCTTGCAGGGAAAGTAAGAAAAAACTTAAAAGGGAATGAATGCTAGCAGAGCGTTTCGAAAATCCGGAATAACGCTTCAAAATCTTTCGAGCATCTAAATATCAGACCCTGGCAATCATGGCAAATAAACAGGCTTTTGCGAATACCATAGCACTTTCCCACCATAACAAGCTCCTCTATTCGCAGACAGAACACAACCATTCTTTGCCTTGCAGTAATCACATTTTCTGAAGAAGAAGAATAATGTTCATTGCGTAAGTTGACTATTCAGGGATGGAACTAGTAAGGCTGACAAAGTTCAAAAAAGAAAAAGTTGAGGCGAAGAAGGAAATTATTGTAGCTTCCAAACAGAACAGCTTTCCTTTTCCTTTCCCTTGCCTAATTTAATCTTTTCCGGATACCGACCACGGTATAGACGTTACTGAACTCAACCAGAAGCTTATTTGTTTGGATGAATACATTTCTAACCAAAATGAATGATGAGGACGGAACAGCCGCAAGCTTTGGTTATGATAGAAATGAACATCAAGAGAACTGCAGAAGCTCATATAGCAAGAGGAATAAAAGAATATGGGTTTTGATGACGCTAATGATGCACTGGGTGGAAGATTCTCATTGTCTCCGATAAGAGTCAAAGTGGACATTATACCTGCTAATACTTGCCGTTCCATAATGAAACCCTCGCTTTAAAATGATGAAATCATTGAGAAGAGCCTCTATAGAGATAATCATATTCAGCGCGAGGATTGAGATCCACAATTCCCACTCCTGTAGAAAGGGCAGGAACAGGGTTACAAATGGAGCAACTCCTAAGCGAAAGAAAGAGTCTCCTTTCATCACCTGTTTTGCAGACCCACTTGGATGCCATGTACATGTGAACAGTAAAGAGAATTCTTTGGATGGTGCCAAATTTTCAAACTAATAAGAGAAAAGTGTTCTGCTACTAAAAGAGAGGAGCAACCCAGTTGAACCTTAAATTACAAATGTAATATACTAACGAAGTAGAAAAGAGAAAAAAAAAAAAAAAAAAAAAAAAAAAAGAATCCCCACATATCCAAGTATACAGAAGCCGTACTAACAAAAACTAATCTCCCTCCTACCCAGTTCTGAATGAACCACAGTAACCTCCTTATTGACTCAAACTCGTGCTTGCCACCTCGATTCCCAAGCTTGTAGTTGCAGTTAAATCGTTCTTCACTCAATCGGATTGAGAAGAAATGAAAACTAAACTCGTACCTGCACCAGTGAATAGATTGGCATGGTCTAGGAAGTTACATGGTCCGAACAAATTCTGGCATATCAGACCTTGGCCCAGCAATACTTCTGTAAACGTAGAGCTTCTCAACATGACAATCCTCTGGTCGTGACTCTGGCTGTCCTCTCTCATCAATAACCTCTACGTTGAGCCTGGGCATCTTTTCTGCCAGCATTTTACAAGCTCGTAAGCTCACAGAGCAAGAAGACATCCAAAGGGATCGCATTGTCTCAAATTTGGCAGCATTGGCCAAAATGGCCTTATCACCAAATGGGCAATCCCTAATCTCCAGCTTGCGGAGACTCTTGCAGCCAGACAATATATGATGAAGAGCCATGTCACTATCTCCAGCAAATGCCACAGAAAGCATCTCAAGTTTCCTGGCATGAGTCCCAATGTATTCAAAAACACGATCAGTCAAGAGCCCAGAGAGTGACAGGCGCTGGAGATCTTTACAGAACTTCACAATTGCACCAAAGCCTGTGTCAAGTGGTTCTTGAGTGAGGTAATCTGGAGTCCGTGGCTCAATGATGCACAGACGGAATCTGGTGAGGTTAGGCGAATTTCTAGCAACAGTAAGAAGAGCCGCATTGGACATCTGGTGGCAGAAATATAGGACAGAATTGAGCTTTTGGCAGCCTTCAGAAATGGCAACTAGGCCTTGCTCTGTCAATGATACACGTTGTTCTGTACCAAAAGGGTCTGATGGAAAGACACGCAGCTCTTGAAGATTTTTACAGCATGCAGCCACAGCTTCAAGACCAGTATCCTCAATGTAATCTAAGACCTGCATTAGAAATGAACCGTACAAACAAATTGTTAAAAATGGTGATGTAAAAATCTGAGTAAATTGGATGAAACTTCACATACAGGGATATGCAGAATCAAAGGGCAATACCAGTAATCGCTGCAAGTTATGGCACTTAGTAATGAGCTTGGTGAGTTCAGGACATTGGACAGCAGCATAACTCATGTTCAAGGAAGTCAGACCAGCACAGACAGGGTATAAGGCTGGAAGAAATGTAGGAGTCACTGACCAGAACCCAGAAAGGCTCTTCAGCTCCTTGCAACCCTCGAAGGCACTAGCCAGCTTAGCATAGAGTTGTGGCCGAGGTTCAGCAGAAAAAGACCCGGTGCCAAGATCAACCAATTGTGGGGCCCGTCGGATGAGGTTAGCCAACTTATCAAGAGGTATATCATGATTGAGCCCAAGGTTCTTTAGGTTAGGACATCTTGCAATAAGGCGCTCAAGGGCTGAAAAACTCACTTCCCCAGAAAGGCAAGCAATGTTTAGTGAAACTAGAGAAGTATATGACTCGGGGAAACAATTGAGCCACTGCCCGCTACGGTCTTCCACATCATTCTCCTGTAAATCCAATTCCCTGAGATTCCTGCACAAGCAAATCGCAAAGAAAGAGCCTAAGCAACTTATAGTCATCCATATTCTGGAAATGAAGTTTCAGCAGCAGCAGATACAGAGAAGAGCCACATATTCATGTCTACTCCAGCAACCAATCAAATTTCTGCTCAGCATAAATCAACAAAAGAAAAAAATAAAAAGGAACTAAAATATATAAAGAAAAATAAAATCAATCTGAAAGAGCAATTGACAATTACCCGTCGACAAATACCTATTACATGGTAAGGAAACTAGAGATATAGTTAAGTTAAAAAAGAAAAGCTACTGACGTTGAAAACGTCAAAGTCATTATAAAATTACAGGTTGAAGTAGGACAAAAGACAAGGCCCTCAAGAATGACTTCAACTCCAAAAATAAATTCTAAAAGGAGCAGAAAGAAAACTAAATAGCATAAAATAGGAACAATATAAAGGGTGTCACTAGAAATGGGACTCATCTACAGTTGCAGCTCTGAACCACAGACTGTTCTAAAGTCAATACCCTAGCATGAGAATAGTCACCATGACATATCTAGCGTTTCCCCATGTTGACGGTTCATAGTTTCAGTTTCCAAACAAGATACAAATACTCAAAATCTGCATCACAACAGCGCAAAAAGAATCTGAAGTAGCTTAAGCGGTGAACACCAAAACAAATATTATGGAAGACCAAACTATTCCGTTTTAAGAAAAAGGAGAAAAAAAAAGACCTAAGTACTCTAAATCAAATAACTCTTACAACCTAACCAATACGAAATTGTTTTAACAGCATGAGAAACCGACACGTCCCCTAAAGCAGGAGTTATGTAATCACATTTTGTTAGAAGTACACAAAACAAAATTCACTTTACAAGTTTACATACTAGTCCAGAGTCTAAATCTAGTAACATAACACGAAAGATGAAGCTCAAAAGAACAAGGTCTTAGGAAAAGAAAATAATTTTTTGCCATATTCCACAGATTATTTACTATACACTAGTAGCAGAATAGCTCAAAACCCCCTAATCGGTCACCAAGAGCGGAAACAAGGAAAGTAAGAAATAGAAAGAATGAAATAAAGAAGAGGAGCCAGCTGAAGAGGAATGGAGAAAGCACCTGCAATTCGAGGCGATAGCAGCGAGGCCATTAGTACTGAATCCCTCACAAGAGACCATCACCAAAACTTTAAAATTCTTAAACGCCCGCGAGAGCAGCTCCAAGCTATCATCGGTGACCACCATTCTCTTAAGTCTGAGCTCCTCAAGCCAGGGGTACGCCGCGGCCATCTCCTTGATCCACTCACAAACGTTGCCTCCCCAGTTGTAAGGGACGAGGTTGAAGTCCGCAAAATGCGGCTTCCCCTTGAGCGCCACGGATCGGACCTCCGGGAATCGCCGGAACACGATCGCGGGGCTGACCGCGTAGCAGTTCCCGACGAAGATCCGGCGCCGGCAGAACCGCTCGATGCGGTACCATGACTTGCAGACGAGGGAGATGGCGTTCCGGTCTCGGTCAGAGTCGACGAAGGAGAAAACGTGCTCCAGGACCTCGTCTGGGAAGGACGTTGCCATTAAAGAGCTCGAATAGGGACTACGAGTGACCATTTTCTACAAAATCCGGCGAATCCGCTGCCATGAGAGAGATCTCCGAAGTCACGAAAGAGGGAGAGAGGGGGGGAGAGCCCGCAGCAGGGACAGAGAGGGCGAGTGCTTGAAGAGATAAGGTTTTAGTTGGTGACCCCATCGGGGTTAGAAATCTAACCGGAGTTAGCCACAATGCCTCCAAACCGGACACGTGTACCCGCTTCCCATGATCTATGCCGTTGGTTTTTACGGTGGTCGGAAGAAAGAGACCGTGACCGTGCCCTTATCCACTCACGAGGCAGCCCGACCTCAGAATCAAGGACTACCGACTACGTATACTCTCTCAAGTATAGTAAATACCCCGCCCGTATTCATCCTACTCAGACTCTCAGAGATACCGACTCCGCGACTCCCACTCCCTAACAGTCCTTTAAAGTACCGTATTTTGAAAATAGTCCTTCGTGCTATTACAGGTACTTACGGCTAATTATTTTCCATTACGGTCAGCTATCTAAATTCTAATTGTGGAATTGTCAAGCACCGGTATTTATAAATATACTAGTTAATTAGGAGGGATTTATTTTAAAATGAGAAAAAAACTGGGATCCTTTTTTTTTAGTTTACTTTACGGGCATCATTTTTAGTTTTTAACGTCCACTAATAACAAAAAAGTCAAAAACTCTACAGCGTAAACGTACATACCAACGGATTTTCGCGTACGTCGCGTACGATGATTTCACATCCACATCGCCTGATTGACCGAATTATTGAAACCCCTCTGGAATTGACGAAAACGCCCTCGGCTTCTGACCCCTCCCCTGCTCTGCGGTTAAAAAGCAAGAAACGAAAAAAAGCGGAAAAACCAGTCATTAGACCAACTGACAGCGGGCCCCACTTCTCGGCCCTCCTCTCCGTCGGGGTAAAGTAAAACAGAAGTCCCTCCCTCGAGAGTATTTTACCGTGTCGCCAACGATCATCGGACGGTCGCGAGTGACGCCCCCACGTGGATTTTCTTTTTTCGGTCCAAAAATATTATCCAAACAATTTTATAAAAAAGAAAAAAAAAAAGAGAAAAGTAGAAAAGTTTTAGGTGGGGTGTCTGAGTGTCTCTCGGTGGCTGCTCAAGTACAAAGCGAATGATCGTAAAAATCGTTGCGTTTACTCAGCTTTTTTTTACTCGAGACTGTAGACTCTGTAGTGATATAATTAGTAATAAAGAAGGCGCAACTTCAAACTTCTTTTTTGTAACGTGAATTGATTGATACTAATTTGATAGTCTCTGGGCCGGCCGCTTTCCTTAATTCTCCGAAGGGGGTTATCGGTTCGGGTTTCGGATTGATGTGTACCGAATCCATGGACCACCGGGCAGGGTCTGATCAATGTCCCCTCTCACGCGGAAGAGACTTCCTGGAACCGCAGCAGGCCACAGAAGCAGCAGCTGCAGCAACAGCAGCGAGAGGGAACTCTCTCTCTCTCTCTCTGCCTCTTATTCTTTACGAGGAGGGAGGAGGGGGGGACAACTGAGTGAGGACTGAGTGAGTGGTGATGAGTAAGGGATTTTTTGTGGCCGAGGTGGCGAAGGAGAAAGGACGGGGGAGGTTGCAGAGAAAGAGAGAGAGAGAGAGAGAGAGAGATGAGGGCTCATCAGAAAGGGCGGTGGAGATTGAGGAAAATTGAAGCGAGCGCGGCGAGGATCTTGACCGTCGCAGGCGCCCGTCCCTGTCGACAGTAACGCCTCCCTTTGTCTCTATCTCTCTTCGCCCGTCCCTCCTCCCTCCTCGTCGCTCACAACAAGCTGCAACCAAATTCTCTGCGTTAGCCTTAAACAGAACCCCTCAGAATCAAATCGCGATTTATTAACGAAGCCAGGTCACGCGGGGGAAAGAATATATAAATAAGCGGGAGTCATAACATTTAAAAAAAATAAATAAACAAATAAATAAAAATTATAAATAAGTAGCTATTAAAAAGAAAAAATAATATATCTGCTAAAGATAGCGGGGCCCGCACACGTGACGGGATTGCACATTGGTCCTCGCCTCTCACTTATTATATGTTTACACGCTCGGCTTTCCGGGATTCTCTCGCCTCCTCGAAGGGGCCACCTTTTTGTTATTTCATTTTATTTATTTCACTTTCATTTTCATTTTCATCATCTAATTTTATTTTGTTTTCTTTCCTTCTTGAAATAAAAGCCCCCTTCATAATTTCGGTTCGCGTCGCGTCCGAGTAAGTAGTACCATTCCGGTACCCTAGTCGAACCAATTAAAAGAAAGATCCCCGACGTGGACGTGGACGTGGACGTGGACGTGGTCGTCGTCGACGGGGACCCTCCTCGAATTAACCTCCCGACACGTGATTAAATTAGGGAAAAACAAAATTAAGGAAAAGACGTTGTGTGGGCCCGCTCCCGTTGTGTGAGAATGGTTGGGATGGTAACACGAAAGGATGTGGAGTGTGGACCCCTTCAACGGAAGGTTTGAGATATTTAAGAAGAAAAGAGAATTCAACGTAAGGAGAAGATCAGAAGAAGACGGGTGGGTATTTGAAGAAGGTGGGGGGGGGGTGGGGCCCGGAGGAGAGGGAAGGACCAGGGAGGGGAGCTGGGGAGGGGTTGGGAGTCGTCACGTCAGCTTGTCACCTTTATGTAAAGCGTCAGCGTGGGGCGTTTGCCGATTAGCTTTATTTCCGCAAGTGACCTTCACAAAAAAGATGCCGCTTACGCCTCAAACAAAGGGGCGTAGGCCTCTGTGTGGGCCGTACACACGTGTCGCGTCCTCCCGCGTCGATCTACCGCCTCGGGTTTCGCCTAACGTTGACCGCCTGCTCCATTAGGAGAGGGGCACGCGCGCGCGCTCGCCTCTCTCCCTCCCTCTCCCGCGAGCCACCCACCGTCCTTTCCTACCCTGCTCCCTCGCACGCCACCACCCCATGACCCATCACTTCCTGAGTCGGGCCCACTCCGCGCCACCCTCCCTCGCACGCGATGATGAATCGATGATTACACTACATTACTAGTTTTTATGAATCTATCTATATTAACGCCTTTGTTGGAATTGCCGTATCCGGTACTACCGGGTCTACCGACAGGCGCGACACACCTTAAGGTTCGGTAATCGGTTCGGTTTGGGTCATCATCCGCCAATTTATTATATGTGACTAATGTCACGATTAACCAGAGTGGGTTATTAAATCCCAATCATGATTTGTATCTAGTATCTGGGGGTTTAAGGATTAGTGCTTAAAAGGATGTCTTTGTATCGAAATCAATTAGAATTGTAAACATAGAAGAGGATAAGTACATTCGATGCAATTATCCTTGCTTCACCTTTAAGTCAGACCGTGGTGGGCTTGATTACCTTTAACTCTAACTCTTTAACTCCTAAAGTAATTGATAATAACAAGTCATGCTGTTTAGTCCATGGATGCATCATCCTTGTACCACAAAGTGCATAGGGTAAACATAATTAATCATCGAATTAAAACAAAGACTCATTATTTAATTAAAAACAAAAAATTTATTTTATCAGATTATTCTTTCTAAATTATATCATATACAAGACTAGAAAATATAAGTGATGGTATTTTGAAAAGAAGAAAAAGATGGGTTCAGGCCTTCAGATATATTTGGCTTGGACTCTGTCCAATCTCATACTTTGTTGTCCCTTTGGTTGGGCCTAGGCGGGTGTCCACTGGAAATGGACGGCCCAACTGCGGTATAGAAAAAGGTAAACGAAGTTCCATTCGAGTTACAAATCCGCAGGAACCCTAATCTTCTTCCCGCCGCGGTGTCGAGACGAGAAGAGTCCCCTTTCGCCTATAAAACGGCTTCCTCTCTGTATCTGTCACCGACTTGTAGCTTTTTGAAAACTTATTCCTGACTGTGGTCGGTTAGTTTTGGCGTTTTCTGGGGACTTCTTTTCCGTGGTCGTTTTCGTGTAATGCTTTTTCTTGTTTTGTAGATTTTCTTTCATTTTCAGCTAATCGCGCATTAGTAGCAGCAAAATGTTGAATATGAGTCTGGGTTTGTTGCGTTTGCTGGCTTGGGTTATTCGATATTGGTGACTTCGCTGGTACGATGGCATGCTTCTTTCTTTAGGAGGATACATGCCATAGCCGGTGTTCTTTGATGAACAGATATGCGAAGTACCCAAGGACCTTTATTTTCGCACTCGTATTGATAATCGACTCTCTTTGGTTGATTTGCATGAAATGAGATTACTGAAACGCAGTGACGAAGAGATATGTCATGCACCACTCTGATGTTCGTAGTGATGATAAATGACATACCCAATCATCTGAGCCTTATTGTAGTTGACAAATTGGTTCCTCTATTTAATTATCTCATCTTTGTTGATTAGTTCGAGGTTTTCTAGGGTCTTCTGCTCTCTGTTTGCTTTTTTTTTTTTGGCTTCTGTATGTTCATTTGCTCTACTTAAAGACCAGATCGTCTAGGAAAAGCGGAATGGTGCTGATCTGTGCTCCTGTTATTTATTGTTTTGTTTCACTGCAATGGTATGAGTATGAAGTCAGGTGATGCGGTCTTGTTTTGTACAATGACCAGCCATGATGCGGACCGTATATAGCACAATGCTCTGGGGATAAAATGGTGTCTGATGGCTTCTTTAGTGTCATAAAATAATTCTTTAAAGTTTTAATTCTTTTGTTTTAGCTAACGAATGCTACTTATAAGATTCAATGTTTTTATGGGTGCTGGCATGGCCGTTGATGACAGCATGGAGCTGTAGCCTCAACAACTAGTGCGCAACATGGTAGAGCTTTCTACCTTGGTTGTTTGTGGCGCGGATGAATGTGCCAAAATGCTAATCTGAGGCCAGCGCAAAACCTTATTTTTAGCTTCAGAAAGTGATTCAGATAAATTCTTTTTGTTTGAAAAAACAATGGTTTTATAATATATTCATTTATGTTAATTTAGGACTAAAGTCTTTGTGATATCAGTTCATCTTCTTTCTGATTTGTTTTTATTCTTTAATTCTATTTTCAGCTTTCTGCAGATTATCCCTGCATTGAAGAAGTAGTCTTATAAAAATGGTGTAGTCCTTGTCTCTTAGGAGTAGGAGATTCTCTTATAATGGTTGTTGTTGCTGGTATGCTGGCTTCAACCTTTTGGGCCTGATGTCTGAGCCTACTGACAAAACTAATATCTAATATCTGAATCATTGGCTCTAATGATTTGCTTTTTCACATTGTAGTTTTTGTAAATGACCTGGAGTGCAATTTTAACGTTTGTAATAGTGTTGTCTGGAAATGAAATGTTGCGG